>OW818034.2:5369282-5946782 GCA_942486065.2 Calliphora vomitoria
GCGTTTGTTACACACTGATATATTTGAAACTGAAATGTTATTCATCTTGTGTGTGTGTTTTTTTTTTTTTTTTGTTTTGGTTTGTTTTTTTTTTTTTTTTTTGGATTAAAGGTGTTCATAATAAGGCGATGTAACATAAAGATACATTTGACATTTGCACACCGTACTACATATACATTGGACTTAACACACAGATTTATGGATTTAAATATACGACATTGAAAACTTAAACGGTTCATGATGATGACAATACCACAAAGTATGACACAATGACACAAAATAGATGTTGGTGGCCATTGAATTTCTTTCACTTTGGAAAACTGAAGAAAACTCTAAATCTTTTCCCAATTTATTTTTAGCGTGAAATAAAGAATTTTTGTTACTTTCAAATAGGTATAAAAGATTGAATAAAATTACATATATATAAAAGAAATTATGTTGAAAACAATAGGCTCTAAGCCGCAGCCGAACATGTTTAGCCTATCCGTCGCCGCCCACTATTTTAGATTGACTTCGTCCTATGTACACAATCACTTAGTTGCAGTACATTGTATATACTTTGTGTCAGTTTCCCTTAATTCAGACTTTATCACTAATCCTGTTGTGGACTTAAACCATATTGGTTGCTGCGAACTATTATTATATGGACCTACTTAAACTTTGAACATTTCTTTGTCATGGTGACTACTTTTGAGTTGGTATATATGAAGCACATAGTTTGATATGTAACAAAAAAAAATATATACAAATGAAAATAATCGATAATCGTCCCCGGCAGTTAAGTTTTAGCTTAACTAGTTAGTTTTTGAACAGTTTATTCTTGCAACGTTTAGCTGAAATGATTTAACATTGTGTGTGTCAATAAAGAATGCCATGGATTAAACATTGTTTTTTATCATAAACATAATAAAATGAGGCTAGTTTTTAGTTAAAATGGGCAGTTTTCTTTACCCAAACCTGCACATACTCACATGATTTTATCCTTGTTTTTCAGTTGCCTAAAGTAAGCTGAATAGTTTGCAGTTAAATCTATATTCCGAATGAGAAAAAAAAACTACATATGTTTAAGGGTTTTCTAAAACAAATCCACTTGCACTAAATATAATTTTCTGAATGATAAAATCGGTATATATACCCATAATATATACATATAATAAATATATATACATACATAATATATAAGGGAATATTTTGTTGTCCTCTTTTTTCTACAAATTTACACGTCTTTTATTAATATTTATTTTTATTTATACATGTAAATTTATTATTATTATTTATATTCATGTTTATTTTCATTCTTTTTTAGCAACTTAATATTTTTTTTATTAAAAACGTCTTAATATAACTTCATTAATATATATACTTTCTTTCTTCTGTACCGTGTTCAAGTTTCAAAACTAATTTGATCTTTTAGATTTTTTAATTTTTTTTTTTACCATAAACGAACTATATTCAATAACATCCAGATACACACATTACTGACTGGATTTCTTAAGAAAAAATATAAATGTGTAAAATGAAAACAAATGAACGACAAAAAATAGATAGATGGGATGGTTAGATACATATCTATCCTATAGATTTTCGTGTTATACGTTTAGCTGCCATAAGAGTGAAGAGCTCGACACTATTGTTTGTAGTTTTGTAAGTTTTATGCACCCATTCAGCATCAATTGTTGTAATGCAGGTAGCAAGGCGAATTCATATAAGATGGTGGCAGTTCTATAAATACAACAATTGTTCTTACAAATGTCAAACAACATAAATTAAAAAAATGTGTATTAAAGCTTAAAATAGTGTGCATAACTAAATAGTATTGGTTTAATTTATTTATGTAAAAAATAAATATTTTGTTAATAAGCATAGAATATGTTGATATTGAAATATAAAAACCAAACAAGCGAAAAAAAAGTAATCAGCTGTTCGCCCGACTCTATCTTAAATGAATTCATATTGGCAGGTAGTTACCCTGCAGTTCATTGAACTAGTTCCGCCACGTCAATTTAGTTAGCCACTGACAACTACTACTACTAGTGAATTTTCAACCCACTCGCAACGTTATTGACTGGTGAATTTGACATGAGTATATCATTGCAGGTGGCCGATTGACACACTGTGTATGACACTTCAGTATTAAATTCAATAGAACTAAACTCAAGCATTTGAGATAAAAATATAAATTTTTCAGAGAGCGGAGTTGAACTCATAACCTTTCGTTTTATATTCAATTGTGATAATCACTAGTTTTATTAAGAACTGCATTTGAGTCAACACTCAAGTTCTTATCGAAGTGGTATGTTTTAGAGGATGTTATTAAAGAGGAGTATATTGTTTATTACTGAATATGCTGGCTAAATGTATTGCAAAATGTTAATCATTTAACTTCAACTTTAACAGCCACTGCTAACTAGTTTGTTGTACATGTAGTAAGGTTTCAAATTGTCACTTTTCAATCTGCTGGGTAGTAATTATTAAACCAGAGATGTATGAATATTAGGTGTATATGTACAAACAGCCATGCATACATACTTATAAGTATATCTAGTAATATAGCTTACTCATAATTTTGTATCTGCACAAAATGCATCCCTCACTAAACCGACTAAACAGTGATGCCAACTGTTACAAAATGAAAAGAAAATCTATATATAAATTTGATGATGAGCAGATACGACACAGAGTTAAAATGTATCAAAGTGGAAGCACACATTTAACCCTATTGTAAATAAGGAATAGCAAATATGCATGTAATATGTATTGCTATCCTTTTTCTTTGATGGGTTTAAAAGAAGAAAAGCAGATACACCAATTTTTTAAACGTCAGTTTTGGCGAATCTGTATTATATCTGTGGTTGTGGCAGCGAAAATATGTTGAAACTTTAAATATAAATATATATATATAGATTTTAACTGTAGGTTCCTCCCCCACATATAGATTTACTATTAACTTGGGGGTTACACGGTCAAGTTTTGCCTTTCAAGTTTTAATACAGTCACACTTTTAAGAATTGAAACGAACTTGCATTCAATTTCTCTTTCAAGTTGGTGTTTCAATTTTCAATCAAGAAAACAGTTGATTAGATTTTTTCTTAACAATTTGTTGTAAAATTGCTTTCAAGTTGCGTGCAGCCTACGTCAGAGCTTTCAATTTTTGTAAATTTTGACAAACTGTATATGTAAAAGACTATCAAGAAAAACTTGATCGTGTGGTAAAGCATTTTTGGAAATTCTAACGTTTAGAGGGAAAAAACGAATTTTTCCTGGCTTATTAGGATTAACCACTCCAAAATTCGGAAGATACCAAGTCCTGGGCACAAATCAGCAGCTTCAGTAGGCGACAATTAACGTACATACCTCTTGGACAAATAATCCTTCATAATGGATTTGTAGGCTGCATCAAATTCAGGACTTTTTTCATCAGGCAACACGACATATCTGTACGGCACAAGAGTCGAGTTTGGAATCTACCATCAATCTTTATTGTAGTTTCGTTCATAATTTTCCGAGCCCGTAAGTTATCCTTTGATTCTATGACCGGCAATAACTTCACACCAAAATTCTCCTTTTCAAAATAATTTGCCACCAAGTCTGTACTGGCTGTACTGACAATAAACACAAATTTTCTCTAGATTGCTTACCCTTCATGTTCCCAAAAACGACTCATCCAAATGGGGTGTTAGTAACATATGGACCATTTTCATCCAGATACACAATTTCATCAGGAAGTCCCAGATGGCAATGATCCAAACATAGCTTTGGGAATAACATCATTATAACGAATCCGGAATGAAATTGCAACAGAAAGTGAACCTGAGTAGATTGGTATACCATAGTTATAATTTAATGGGCAAAGCAAGATGGGGACTTAAATCCATATTGAAGCTTTGAGCCGGCAATTTTAAATTTGAAACTCCATAAAAGTTTCGCAAGGCATATTTTTTCTGCTTATCAATTCCACTTACGTGCAAATCAACGACTGTTGCCATTTCTTGCGATGCCTTACCAGCCAAGTTTCTTCACTAAGGAGCTGTCCACCATAGTAACCGACGAACTTTCATCCAACAACGCATAGGTTTCAATTTTGTTACTGGGACCATAAAGAATTAGCACAACAATTAACACACCTTTATTTGCAGCATTAGACACACAGCTAAGAAGAGACTCATTTTCATTTGTGGAACCACTTGGATCAGCGTATTAATTCCACCATCATTTATCTTGACATCATGTAACAATTTGTTTTGTTTTCTTAGGCAACCATCTACGGCACAAGTCTTACGATAACGGTAAAATCTACTCGAATGTTCACTAAAAATATAATCGCAATTTTTTTACTTCACTCCAATGATTAGGCACACTTAATGAACCAAATTTTCTACACTCAAATATTTTATGATTTGCCTGCCACATAGGGCATTCTTGTTGTTTACGTTGACCATCAGCAGCATGAAAGATAAATTTTCTTTTTGGTTCATTATTTTGACAATTTCTACTTGGACAAATCAGCAACATCTTTTAGCCATTTGCTAAAATCCAAAACAGTTGGGTATGGCTTTATTGTTGAGGTACAGCGGGCCCACTCCATTCGTTTACTCTTTGGAAGCTTTCCGACCAATTCTTCCATTAATGTTGGATTAACCAAATGCTGTTGACCATTAGCAGTTTCCAAAAAGGCGGTAAGATTCTGCACTTTAATAGCAAAGGGCACAGGTTTATCCAGAAAACTTTCACTAATGGGCGCAATTTCTGTAGCTGCCAACGAATAATGATCTCTGGGTGACCATATTGAAAACACAATTCTTCCATAACCATACTCACGTTATCTGCCTGGATCAGCAACGACTTCACGCATTGACGGGCATCACCCTTCAATGCTTTTTGGAGCCTTAAACAATTATAATTATAAACAGCATTCGATTGATTATAAGTCGTTGAGAACATGGGCCAATCTTCAAAGGTCCACTAAAATCCGGTCAACGTCAACAACGAACCACTATTTTGAGACAATTGGAAATTTGGCGGCAGCGACTGCATTAAAGGCCGTTGACTTCCACTCAAATTCGAAAAATTATTTTCATTGCACACAACAGAAACGATAAGCTGTTCCGTTCCGTTAAGGTTACATTACAATACGGTCGGCTAATCCACACTTAACAGAACGGCAACGTTACAAAAAAAATTAACCCCATATACAACTTAAACCGCTGATTCGTTGTGGAACGTACGAACTCATTAGGACATTAACCTTTTACAATTGCGAAATTAATAGTAGAGTTGTGCCGCTCTGAACTAAAACGCTCCTTTTTAGTGATACTACGTCTACAATTCAATTACAAAAACAACATTGACACATTGTTTTAGTGTATCACTAAATAAGAAATTACCTGTTGTTTTTGTAGTTGTGTTGTAGTCGTAGTATAACCTTTTAACGGAATCACAAAAAAAGAGCGTGTTAGTTCAGAGCGACGAATTCATATAAGGTGTACTCGTTAGCACAGCAGATCATCAGCTGTTTTACCCAAACTGTCAAAATTTGTGTTTAAGTTGGTGCGCGCCATATATATGTGTTTTTGATGCCTCTATTTTTTCCTGTTGTTTTATATCAAATTTCTTCTGTTTCTTCACGCGTTTAAACTCTTCATCGAACATTTTAACATCCTCCACATGAAACGAAGCAATAAATATAAAACTTACACTGTTTTGTTGTTAACTTCCAGTTTAAAATTGAATTCGCCGTACTTGTGTTTTCTGACAGATTGGGTAAAAAGCAAAAACAAAATGTATGTTGTTGTATTTGTTGTAGGGACGAGTACACTAGGGTTCTTATAAATGTCGACTTTTTTAACTTTCGATTTTTAAAAAGTCGACTTTTCGAACTATCGACTTTTGGTAATTTATGAAAAGTCGACTTTTCGAACTTTCGACTTTTTAGTTAAATCGTTTTTTCGTCTATTTTTGACTTTCCGACTATTTTCGACTTTTTAATGTTTAGCTTTGTAATGTTTAGCAATAAAAATTAAATGTATTAAGGCTATAATAAATTAAATAATATCACTTTTGTTTCTAATACTTAGCTAGATTTAAATTTATAAAATAGTAAACAAATTTACATTACCAATTTGGCATGTTTATTATCAAACGTTTTTTCCGACCAAAAAGTCGTTTCGACTTTTCAACTTTTCAGCAAAACGTCAATTGTTCGAACAATCGACTTATAGAACCCTAGAGTACACTTTATATGAATTCGCTTTGGACAGAAATTTGTTGTTTGCTTTTTGCTAGTACAGATAGTCGCAAGGCGAATTCATATAATGTTGAGTCGGTCACACAGCTGATTACTTTTTTTCGATGGTTTGTTTTTATATTTCAATAGAAAAAGGACAGACATATTTGGTATTATTTACTTACGATTTGTGATGCCACTTTGATACATTTCAACACCGTGTCGTATCTGTTCATAATCTGTGTTTGATAAGACCAATTATTGTTTTTGTAGAACTAACACCACCTTGTATGAATTCGGCTTGAATAGTCGTGTACAAACTTCGTCTGTCTCCATTCAATTTCTGCGTAGTAAAAGGGGACTTAAACAGATTTGTATAATTTGTCAATATAATTATTTGCAAAATTTGCTAAATTAAATTATCAACTTTATAAAAAACTTAAATATTTATAATACTATAATTTTGTTTCAGAGAAAATTCTTACAAACGACTTTTGTAATAAAATAGTTGCCAGGTGTTTTATTAATGAATAAAACTTCAACAATATGGAAAGACAGAACCAAGGCGAATTCATACAAGGTGGTGGCAGTTCTACAAAAACAACAATTGTTCTTAACAAATGTCAAAAAACAAAAATTAAACAAATATGTTTTAAAACTTAATATAGTGTAGATAATTGAATAGTGAGGGCTTTACTTATTTATGTAAGAAATAAATATTTTGTTAATAAGCTTAGAATATGTATATATTTAAATATAAACACAATAAATGTAGAAACCACGTATTTTTCACACTAAAGCTACGTATACACGGTTGTCATATTCTTACAAAGTTGTCAGAAAATGTTCAATAAATGGTTAACAACCATATGTTTCAACAAAAGTTGTCATGGTAGTGTTAACAATTTTCTGAGTATGTTTCTGGCAATCTGACAACCGTGTATACGTAGCTATTCAAAGTATTTAAAAGAGTAATAAAAATAAAATTGCTGTTAAAATATATTTTTTTATCAAAAATAGCTTCCAATTTAGGGAATTTAAAAAATGCGTTGCTTGTATCAACCAGATCAGTTACGGCTCACGGAGGGTTAATATAAGAAAAGAATGGTTGAAAATTCAACTTTTTAAATATTGAGAAAATCGAAAGGTCGACTTTTTGTTTCAGATATAGAACCCTATTACGAAGTAGAGTTGTATTGTTGGACGAAGAATACATGGGTATTTCCACTGAAACGTAATTTGTGGCTGTACATTTTAATTCAAATCAAAATTTAGTGACTCTAATTAAAATAGTGACATGTAAACTTAATTTTGTTTCGTATAATCCAGTAGTTAGTCCCGTTTTAAAAAAATTTACAAACATTTCATAATAATATACTGAAATACAGCTTATTACTTTTATATTTCTAAATATTTGATTTTATGTTCATGAATTGACAGACAGTATATGTCAAAGCTCATTACGTTTACATATCGTTCATTTATAGGTATTTTTATAAAAACCAAGTAAATTGAAACAAAAATTATTTAAGTTTTGACGAATAAACAAATAATAAAATCATTTCATAAGAGATTCGAATATCAAAAATCTTTTGAGAGACAATACAAAACCGAAGCCAAACTAAAAATGCAATATTTTATATTTTAACCTAATATTTTAAAACGGAGAATAACATTGTATTGTACGACCTAAAATTAATTTTAGGTGTTTGGCGTTTTGCTGTCATTTAAAAAGTTGGAATTTTACATACAGTGTAATCAGACTAAACATTTTATTTTGATTTTTAAATTGTTTCTCGTATACAATCGTAAGTGTATCTATTTCAGAAACATGTAGAGCTATCAAAATAAAAATTAAGTGTTGCTTCTAAATATTATCTTAGAGTAACTAGAGTTGTGCCGCTGTGAGAACTAAAACGCTCCTTTTTAGTGATTCAGTTTTAAGGTTATACTACGTCTACAATTCAATTACAAAAACAACATTGACACATTGGTTTAGTGCAAGGCGAATTCATATAAGGTGTACTCGTCCCTACAACAAATACAGCAATACAAAAACACCCCATCTGTCAGAAAACACAAGTGCGGCGAATTCAATATTAAACTGGCATTTAACAACAAACCAGTGTAAGTTTTATATTTATTGCTTTACTTCATGTGGAGGATGTTAAAATGTTCGATGAAGAGTTCGAACGTGTGGAGAAATATAAGAAATTGAATATAAAACAATAGGAAAAAAGTGGAAGCATCAAAAATACACAAACACACACATATATATGACGTGCACCAACATAAACACAAAATTTGACAGTTGGGGTGACACAGCAGAGATCAGCTGGGCTAACGAGTACACCTTATATGAATTCGCCTTGACTCTGACTTTAGACGGTACGACTGGACATAGAAATGAACTTAATTTTTTACTTTAATTTGAAAAATGTCAATTATTCAATTGGCCCATAATCATAGTCAAACAATAAAGTCGGTTCTTTTTAAAAACAACTTTAAAATAAAAACCCGCTTTTTATTATTTTCTAACTATAGTCAAAATTAAAGCATGTTTTAAATTGAACCGACTTTAACTGGGTATCACTTCAAATGTAGAAAATGTTTTCATACAATATACAACAAAATATAGACAAGTGGCATCGCTGAACAGCTGACTTAGAAAATTAAAAAAAAAAAAAGTAACAAACAATAAATGTAACCGGGAAGCTTAAGAAAAAAAAACAGTTTGTGGTGGAAAAATAGAAAAGGAATGATTAATATCAAATGTATTCTATTTTGGTACTAATTTTATTGATTCAATATTCAATAATTGCAAAATCTCTGCCAATGTCTTTTAACTAAAACATTTTTGACTTTTTGTCGAACTTTTTTACATGGCGAAGAACAGCTGATGCTGTTGTTAAATGAGTTAAAAACAACTTCAGCTAGTTTTATATTTACAGTCGACTTTAACGTCAGAAGTATACTTTAACTTGTCTATGGTAGACCTAAAGTCCACTCTTAAGTAAAGATGACTTTATTTCTCTTAAAATATACTTTATTTTTGACTATGATTATGGGCCATTATCTTTAAGTGTGTAACAAGAAAAAAAAATGACAATTTCCCATGCCTGTGCAGATATAAAAATGTTACACGATAAAAAAAAAAAACACAAAATGGCATTTTGTCTGCCATAAAAATTTTATCCAATTTAGCAACACTGTTCGTAGGTCGTGCCTACACCTTAACAATTGTATACGTAAGTTAATAAATATACGGACATAAACAGTCATCAGATACATGAATGTATGTGTATCTATGTGTGTTAATGAGTATATCTATGAGTATATTAGATACATTTTAATGTACGGAAACGCCTGAGAAATGAAAATGCCAAGAGAAACTAAACAGCAAAGCATGATCAACAATAACACTATAACATTTAGTTTGTGTTTATACAACACGCGAATTGCAGCTCGAGAAACAAAAATAAATAAATAAGAATAATTAATAATAATAATAATAATAAATACAAATATTATATTATACTACAAAATAAAAAAAAAAGAAACCCAAAGTGTTTAAGGATTAATAACGCAGACTACGTAAAAATTGATTTATCTAAATGTTAGTTCATGACGTAGAAACAATTAAATACAAATTTTGTAATTAATAAGAATTGATGAGAAAGTGTTTGAAAGAAAATGTATATAAAATTGAGTAAATAAAACACAAATCGATGTTTAAATTACATTAAATACATCATAAACTACACAAACCATTGTGCAGAAGTGACAAAATCAACAATTTTATCTTATTTGTTGTAATTTAATTTAAGCAAGTACAACAACTGCTGCTGCCAATTTATGTGTATCTTTAATTTTATATATTTTTTTATATACATACATATGTATATTAATTTAGCATATATAAACAAATCATATTTAGGCACAAACAAGCAGCACCATTGCAAATAAGAAAAAAATAAAAATTATAGTTATTATATATAAATACATAAGAATCTGTGTTCATTCATACCTATAATACATAAAAACATTTACAAACGTGTATACATGCATGCATATATACAAAGCTGTGCATGTATGTATATAATATATTACAAACAATAAACAAAAAAAATAGAAAACAAATCATATATTGACAAGAACTCTCACTCAGTCCCAGTGCCAGGAAACACAGTTACAAATACATACATACATACACTTTTCACCAAGCTGTTGATGGCTCTTTCAAACATTTCCAAAGTATTGATTCCAATCAAAGCAAATCTCTTTTCTTTTTTAAATTTCTAATAGTCAACCAAACCATTCGACCTGAAATGTATTGAGGCCGATATTTAAGGTAATTGAAAGCGTTTCAATGAGGCCAGCCGTATACACACACGATTTTTATTTGTAATGAATGCTATATTTATTCACAAAGTTGATGTACATATGTATATGTTGTTCCTTTGGACTAACAAATTGATTTGACATTCCGAATTGAATTGCATACTCTCTTAGATATCTCAAAACAGGGACTTAATGTTGGTCCTAAACATATGTATATGTATGTTTTCAAAAACCTTTCATACTAGACATAATTAAAATAAGCTAAGCTTTAAAATAATCCAAGCTTTTTTGAGTTACGTACATATTGAATAAAATTGTATATGGGCATTTCCAGCGAATAGTCCAGCCAGACCAAGTTAATCAATTCAAATTAAATCGGTCCATAATTTGTTATATCTCCCATATAAGGCCCGCTTTTTTAACTAGCATAAATCTCTTAAAAATATTACTATCCACATATAATTCAACAGACATTAATTACGCGACCTAATTTCATGGTGATCGGTCCATAATTGGTCATAGCTCCCATATAAGGCCCTCTTCCGAAAATCGCTCACGAATATAATTTATTGAAATTTTGAAAGAAAAATGTTTTTTCTCATTTACTTAGTGTAGGGTATTATATGGTCGGGCTTGACCGATCATACTTTCTTACTTGTTTTTTTTATTTCTTACCAAAAAAAAAAAAAATATATCAAATGGAAATTTAAATAACATAACGTCATGCGTCAGATACTAAGGCTAACAATAAAAAATGAGGAAAGATTTTTAAATTTTATAATTTGGAAAATAAATTTATATTATTCCAAATACTACTCCAAAAGGTTTTATACAAAAAGTCTAGCCCAATTTTGCAAGTCAAACCGCACTTCTGTTTTTGATAACTTTACTCGATCGCATATTTTTGCTAATATCTCCAACTTCTAAGGGTCAATTGTTGAAATATATTTTTTGGAATAATGTGATACTTAATTACTTCGCAAATATAAGCAAGTAAGAGAGCTATATTCGGCTGTGCCGAATCTTATATACCCTTAACCAAATGTACTTTAAAATAAAATTAAAAAAATTTTTTTTTTTAATTTTTTAAAAAATTTTTTTTTTAATTTTTCAAAAGTTTTTTCCAATTTTAAAATTTTTTTTTTAATTTATCAGTGTAAAAAATTTATGACAAAGAATGTTTTTTGTGAAAAAAAAAATTCGGGTTAAAAAATATTTTCCCGATTTTGACCCATTGTAGGTCCAACTTTGTATAGCCTTATATACATCGTTGCAATGTACCTTGAAATATCTATCATTAGATATCCATATTGTTTATATTCATGATTTAGTAATCGAGATATAGATCAAAAAATAGGCCAAAAATAGAGGTTGTCTCGGATTTTTGCTCATATCTCCCTTATTTATGGACAGATTTTGCTGATTTTAAATAGGAAACTTCTCGAAAGCATGTCTGACAGAATTATTGAGGATTTGGATCCCGAAGATATCTGGGGTCTTCAGAAAATTGATTTCAACAGACAGACAGACGGACATGGCTAAATCGACTCCGCTATCTATAAGGATTCAGAATATATATACTTTATAGGGTTGGAAAATTATATTGTGGACATTACAAACGGAATGACAAATTTATATATAGACCCTTCTCACGAAGGTGAAGGGAAAGTTGAATATTTATGGGGTCGCAACTAGAGTGTCCAAAAAACCGGCAAATTCAAAAAACCGGTTTCCGGTTTAACCGAAAACAGTGTTATATAAAAAAACCGGTTTCGGTTTTCTCATTCTAAAAAAACCGGGTTCGGGTTTGTCATTCTAAAAACCGGTTAACCGGTTTTTTCTAACAAATAAATGAATATTTTTAAAAATGTTATCTAAATATTTTTAAGTTATATGTTAAAATAAGCTTTACAAAGTATTTCGTTAAAACCGGTTAACCGTCTTAAAAAAACCGGTTTGTCAAAAAACCGAAAAGTTAAAGAAAACCGAAACCGGTCGGTTTTACAAAGATGAAAAAACCAGTTGACCGGTGTTCGGTTTCGGTTTTGGATACTCTAGTCGCAACCTAAAACTCAATAATAATTGTTTTACTTAACGTCAATACATAATTGATTACCTACTAGAATTCCACAAATTAATGCTATTGAACTGAAATAATAAAGAAAACGTTATTGTATTCTCAAATTCTGGCATGGAAAATTTCGATTTTGAAATAGTTTTTTCTCTCTTAAATTGAGTACTATATCTACAAAGAATGCAAATGACAAGGAACAAGTTTCTTGACAGGTACTTCGATGAACATTTTCACACACCCTTCACAGTAAATCAGGTTGATTTACAGGTCATCAGTTAACAAGACCATTTGTTTCTCTCATTAAATTGATTGTATTGCGCGCTGCGTGACATGTGGCACCATCCTGCTAAAGCTAAATGTCTGCAATACTAATGTCTTCCAATTGAGGCAAACAAGTTAGTAAGCTTATATCTATACCGATCATCGTTGATCGTAACGTTCTGACCATCGTTATTTATGAAGACGAATGAACCAATGATTCTACCGGCCCATAAAGCGCACCAAACAGTGAGTTTTTCTGAATGTAATGGTGTTTCGACAATGGCTTGAGGATTATCATCGCTTCAAATGCGTAAATTTTGTTTATTGAAATATATATACGGCGGGAATAATAATCGTAATGCTTCAATACCTGTACGACTTGAATCAAGGCGAATTTATATACAAGGTGGTGTCGGTGGCGAATTCAGGCAAATACGAGCGAATTCATAAATTTTTTATATATGGAGTTTGACATTCGAAACAATGAGATAGTTGTTTCGAATGTCAAACTCCATACATAAAAAAATTAATGAATTCGCTCGTATTTGCCTGAATTCGCCTTGACTTGAATCTTGTAAGCTAATTTGTCTCTAAATTCTATAGGGTTTACACACTTTTCATACTCCATAGAAACAGCAGATAGGTTAAAAGTATAAAGTTTATAGTTAATAGATAGGTCAATAAGATTTCTCTTTTAGTACTTACTACTTGTCTTGGATTACTTTATATTTTATGACGACCCGCCAGTATTGTACAGCTAAACAGTAACCAACGAAATATTATAAATATAAAGCAATATGTTGTTTCTATTCAAGTCAGATGTAGAAGTAATGTTTCCCAATAAAAAGAAGTTAAGCCGCCTCAAAAATATTATTTCCTTTAGGGGTAGATGGACCAACAATCCGCCACAATTAACAAAAATCGGACTTCAGGTCTTCTCTTATTGGATTCTGTGGTAGATGTTTGATAATCCACTTTAATGACTTTAATTCGAAACTTTTCTAAACATACCTATTGGTAATTTGGCTTTATTACTTTCCTCATTTACTTCTTTCTCCTTTATCAATCCCATGTGAGTTCATTAGTCAGTATCATTGAATAAAAACTCTGCGTCTTTAGACTACATATCCTATTAGCCAATTTATTTTCGAACTAGTTGACCATTGTACCAATTATGACCGAAAAAAGATGAATGCTTACACAACTATATTTACTAAAACTCTCTCTTTATAATTTGGTTGATACATTTCTATAAACCTTAGAAATAATTATAACCGTTAGTTTTTTCGTTGGGCTCACACATGAACTTAACTTTAGCAAAAGGAGCATTAATTCCTTTAAAGGTAACATAATAGTAAACTATCGCTATAGAACTTACTGTAAAGCCTTTTATTAGAAGAATTTTCAATTAAGAAAATATTAAAAAATAGGCGCCACCCTGCATGCTATCCTGATAAACCCCCATTAAAAAAAAAAACAGTTTAAAAAAATATGTGATGAGACTAATGAATTTATTATACTCTACACCACCATAGTGGGAGGGTATATTGATTGGGTTAGTGCTGTTGTTTGTATCGTGCAAAAATATTGTCCTAACTCCACCTTAAAGTATAACAATCTGATAAGGATCACTTTCAATTTTAAAGATAACTTTACAACATTTGTAAACTTTTATATTGTCCCAAGGACTAAGCCTATTGAATTTGGTTAGAATCAGTCCATTATTTCTCCTAGCCCCCATACAACTGCCCTAAACCAAATTCAGCACAAAGAAGTTTTATACAAGGTGGGGCAAAAGTAATCCTCCTATCAGAAAATGCTATAAATTTTGCGATTGGCCCCTAATGTCAGTTCTGTTTTGACATTTGTGTAGTAAACTCATGCGAAATACACGTTAATAAACAATGTAACGCTACACTGCTCCAGAACGCGGAATATTGCTGACTATTTATTTGACCAATAATCGGCAAAATTTATAGCATTTTCTGATAGGAGGATTACTTTTGCGCCACCTTGTATAAGCTGAACTCGTACTATCAAATTTAGTACCGATGGGTTCACAATGTTCCATAGTTCCCATAAAAGGTCAACTTCTGAAAATCTCTTTATACAGCATAAATATAAAAAAACTGTTTATAATCATATACTCGGTGTTGTTTTTATAATTTATTTTGCTAATGTGGTTTTGAAATGCTCATGAATGTAATGCATTAACTATCATATACATACATACAATTCTTCAATTACGCAATTACAAACATACAAACATTTGTCTAAAGATCAGTGAAATCGCAGTTTTAAAAGCACAAAAATTATGTCACTCTCTTTTAAAAAGTAATATTCGAAAACCAATGATATAGCGAGTTGTAGATCCTATTTTGGGCAACAATATTGTGAAACTAAGGTACTTTCACATATTATATGATGGACTTGTAATTGATTACATCAAATTTGTTCAATATTTTTTTCGAGAGAAGGTTATATATAAATTTGTCATTCCGTTTGTAACTTCCACAATATAATTTTCCGACCTTATAAAGTATATATATTCTGGATCCTTATAGATAGCGGAGACGATTTAGCCATGTCCGTCTGTCCGTCCGTCTGTCTGTTGAAATCAATTTTCTGAAGGCCCCAGATATATTCGGGATCCAAATCTTCAATAATTCTATCAGACATGCTTTCGAGAAGTTTGCTATTTAAAATCAGCAAAATCCGTCCATAAATAACGGAGATATGAGCAAAAATCCGAGACAACCTCTATTTTTGTTGCCTATATCTCGATTACTAAATCATAAATATAGACAATATGGATATCTAATGATAGATATTTCAGATATTTCCATTGCAACGATCTACATTGGACCCACAATGGGTCAAAATCGAGAAAAATATTTTTTAAACCGAATTTTTTCACAAAAATCTCTTTTTTCACTAATAAATTAAAAAAAAATAAATTTTTAAATTAAAAAAAATATTTAAAAAAAAAAAAAAATTGAAAAAACTAAAAAAAAAAATTTCGAAAAAACTTTAAAAAAAAAAATTTCGAAAAAATTTTTTTTTTAAAAAATAAGAATTTTTTAATTAAAAGGTTATTCGGGAATACAAAAATAATATTTTAGTAAGATTTTCTTATTTTATTGATAAATTCACTGAAATTTATTGTTGGGGGATAAGCTAGTTCCTATGTTCCTTTTAAATTTCATTTTAAAGTATAATTTGTTGAAGGGTATATAAAATTCGGCATAGCCGAATATAGCTCTCTTACTTGTTTCTATTTGGAGCGGAAGCAATATGTCATATTTTACTTCAGGTGGAAATTAAAGTTTTATTGATTTGTACTCTCTTGGAATTTCATTTGATCGTCAATTGTAATTTATACTGGGTGGCGTAGAATGAGCTATATGGTTTATTATTTATGCGATTATTATTAATTTATGTTTTAAATACAGTATATATGTGTAGTGGCCCTGATTTCATTTATTAATTCCTCAAGTCTTTTTCACAAAATGCTGAAAAAAAAACAAAGAAAAAATAATAATTAAAAAAGTTATAAAGAATTCAAACCATATAGCTCATTCTGCGCCACCCTGTAAATAAATAAATGTATATATAAATAGAAAAATTCCATGAAAATAAACATCCAACATTATTTGTATACCCTTCACCTTCGTGAGAAGGGTATATATGTTTGTCATTCCGTTTATAATTTCCACAATATAATTTTCCGACCCTATTAAGCCATGTCTGTTTGTCCGTCTGTCTGTTGAAATCATTTTTCTGAAGACCCCACATATCTTCGGGATCCAAATCTTCAATAATTCTGTCACACATGCTTTCGAGAAATCAGCAAAATCGGTCCACAAATGGCTGATATATAAGGAAAAAACCAGGACAGCCTCGATTTTTTACCTATTTTTTGACCTATATCTGGATTACTAAGTCATATGCAACGACGTATATAAGACCATAGTAAGTTTGACCTACAATGGGTCAAAAACGGGAACAAATTTTAACCAGTTTTCTTTTTTTCACCAAAAGTTTTTTTCGCTAAATATTAAAAAAAAAAAATTTAAATTTAAAAAAAAAATTTTTTTTAAATTTAAAAAAAATAAAAAAAATTTTACATAAAAATTTAAAAAAAAAAAAAATTCGAAAAAATGTTTTTTCCAAAAAATGAAAAAAAACAACTGGAAAAAAAATAAACTTTGTTTACCTAAAAATATTTAAAATTTTTATTTTGAAGTATAGTTTGGTGAAGGGTATATAAGATTCGGCCCAGCCGAATATATTTCTCTTACTTGTTTTAAAACAGAAAGTTCTGCTTGACCAATGTGTCAATGTTTGAAAATTAAAACAAGTTTATGTATTTTGTAGTTAGTATATAAATAGAAGAAAGTGTGTTATTTTTAGTTAAAAATCGAGAAAAACAAGACCATCAAACTCAAATTAGATCTTTAAACAGTGATAAAATCAATATTTTAAACACCTGTAAATGAAACGCTTCATAAACTCTATCACAAAAGTGCAGAGGTTATTTTATATTATTTTATAATATTTGGTTTTAATATAACAAAATATAGAACATTTTAAGGTATTTTGATGACATCGATTTTTTTTAAATCTATTCAACAGAATTAATTCCGAAAATTAAGAACTAGTTCAGAAACCTGAAGTAACAATTTCCAACAGAAATCTTTAGTCTCAAAGCTTTTAAATTAATATGTATTTTTTAGCTTGATTCTATTCTATTTTAGCTTATAACTTGACAAGCCTTAAAATAACTAAACAATTAAGCTCATTCAAGGCCGTATATCAACCCTAGTGTACACACATCCCAAAGTTGTAAGGGTATAAAAACATGTATATGAAAAACATGTCAAGATACATGTTCATTATGGTGCTCCCATTTGTATGGAGCAACTTATATTATTATCAAATAAAATAAGCATTAGTGCTTAATTCTGTCATATTTGTTAAAAATTAAGAATATGCATATTTACAATTGTATATCAAATACGCCATTTATGGAACGATTTTCAATAGCAATGTAATAGCAATCATATTCATAAATTATTTGGGGGCTTGGGAAAGTTGATCGCTACATCGAGCACGCTATCTAAAACTGCAAATGGACTAACAGCCACGGTGAGGGGTATACGCATAATTTTTTTTGGGTAAATAAGCTTCGGCTCAGCCGTATATATGGCTTTTGATATGGTATGTATCGATATTGTTTTCGTTTGAGTTGGACATATTAATAATTTTTCTGTTGCGCCAACCTAATATTCATAAAAACATATAACAAACAAGTATAATACATACATACATATGTGTATAAGAACTAATAGATATAAGGAAATTAAGAATATTGTGAATTTCTACATATGAACAGAAGATACATCAGCAAGGCCAACCCAACCATCACAACGAAAGAAATTTTGTTGATTAAATCATATTTCACAACGGGGTGTACGGTAGCCAGATATGAAATCGTCAAAAGCAGTACATCAAGGAAAAAGGCAGTACAATAAAGAAAAAACAAATTTTTTTATAAATTAGCTTGTTTTCAACTACAGTGTATTCTCTCTAAAGCGGACACGTCCCATAAACGGACACTTTTTTCAGTCCCAAAAACATTCTTTGGGATTATTTAATACTCTCATAAGCGGTCACCTTTTATAAGCGGACAAATTTGTCAGTACCTTAGGTGTCCGCTTATGAGAGAGTACACTGTATACGTTTATTTTATTTTTTACTTTTAAAAGAAAGTATCAGACTAATAATTTTCTTTTTGTTGCATTTTGATGGGGAACATTATTCGAAAGAATTCTTCCCAGGGAAAGTTGTTACGATCGTACTTTTTTTTGGCACTATTTCACATTCAAAAGTACCGCAGGCTCCCCTGACTCATGTTATACTTTCATACAATGTCTAGTATTTTATGTAACAGGCCAAATTTAAAAATTCCTTTAGACTTAGAACGATTTTCTGAAAATCTTGTTTATTACAGTATTTTGATCGTCACAAAAAACCAATAGATTAGTGAAAACTTTAACCCGCTACTTGGTTAGCGGAATTGTTAGAATAAAACAAAATATTGCCAATGTTTTAAATTCTTTTTGCTAAAGCACGACATTGATTATATTCAAGTAGCTCGTCTAAAAATTAATTTTACTTTTTTATGCGTCATACTTTATTTAGGCACATATGTGTAAAGTCTTGTGTTTCTAGCTTTATTAATTTAATTTATTTTTAAAAGCAACCAAATATCTCGCTAATTCCTCGTTTATGGTGTCTAAGTTCATTAATTTAGAAGATTCCTCCTTCTGCATTCGCTCTCATTTGAGATCAAATGTGTCTAATTTTATAATAGAACAAGTAAGAGAGCTATATTCGGCTGTGCCGAATCTTATATACCCTTCACCAAATTATACTTTAAAATAAAATTTAAAAAATTCTTATTTTTTAAAAAAAAAATTTTTCGAAAATTTTGTTTAAAAGTTTTTTCCAATTTTTTTAAAAAATTTAAAAAATTCTTATTTTTAAAAAAAAAAATTTTTCGAAATTTTTTTTTAAGTTTTTTCCAATTTAAAAAAAAAAAAAATTTTTAATTTAAAAATTTATCTTTTTTAATTTATTAGTGAAAAAAGAGTTTTTTGTAAAAAAAAATTCGGGTTAAAAAATATTTTTCCCGATTTTAACCCATTGTAGGCCCAACTTTGTATAGCCTTATATACATCGTTGCAATGGACTTTGAAATATCTATCATTAGATATCCATATTGTCTATATTTATGACTTAGTAATCGAGATATAGATAAAACAAAATAGGCCAAAAATAGAGGTTGTCTCGGATTTTTGCTCATATCTCCGTTATTTATGGACGGATTTTGCTGATTTTAAATAGGAAACTTCTGGACAGCATGTCTGACAGAATTATTGAAGATTTGGATCCCGAAGATATTTGGGGTCTTCAGAAAATTGATTTCAACAGACAGACAGACGGACATCGCTAAATCGACTCCGCTATCTATAAGGATCCAGAATATATATACTTTATAGGGTTGGAAAATTATATTGTGGAAATTACAAACGGAATGACAAATTTATATATACCCTTCTCACGAAGGTGAAGGGTATAAAAAATTAGAAGGAAGAATATTACCTCCAATATTTTTCTAACGCATTCAAGATTATATGTTACTAATTTCATGATTCTAGGTTAATTGTTATTAAAATATTTTAAAAATACCATTAAAATAAGATAAAAGTGCCATAAATCCCCAACTTGTGGATTCCACTTACTCGGGACAATATATGCTTAATTTTACGTTTCTATTAGAGTGCCCAAAAAACCGGCAAATTAAAAAAAACCGGTTTCGGTTTTTTCATTCTAAAATACCGGTTAATGCAGAAATTTCCTAAAAAAATAAATGAATATTTTTAAAAATTTTTTAAGTAATATGTTTAAATAAGCTTTACAGTATTTCGTTAAAACTGGTTAACCGTCTTAAAAAACCGGTTTGCTAAAAAACCGAAAAGTTAAAGAAAACCGAAATCGGTCGGTTTTTCAATGATGAAAAAAGCGGTTGACCGGTTTTCGGTTTTGGATACTCTAGTTTCTATGTTTATTGTTAAAGAAACAACTAAAAGTACCAACAGAAGGAAGAAAAAGTACCATTAAACCTCCGTTAGTCGCAATCATTTTCAATTTAGACTAGTTGCAATGTATCAAATTGATATTAATAAAGAAAAAGCCGTGTTTGAAAATAACCTCTTCACTTTTTATTTCAAAGTATTCAAAATAATAATAAAAATAAAATTGCTCTAAAAATATATTTTTATCAATAAAAAAAGGTTTGCTTGTATCAACGGAGGGTTAATTACCCATCTATGATTTATCATTCATTCGCTCAATATATGTTTAGTTTCATATTTTCAGCTCTGTTATTATTAGAACGAGCTATTATTAGAAAACCTTATAATTTTTGTGAATTCTAAATCATTAATTTTTCATGATTCATTATTATCAATTATTTAAAAATTAAGAAAACGAAAAAGCTCCCACTTGGGGATTCCTACTCAAACAGTTCCATATAAGCATTATTTCATGTTACTAGGCTCTTTGGTGAAGAAAAATTACAAAAATTACCATTATAATATAAAAACAAGTAAGAGAGCTATATTCGGCTGTGCCGAATCTTATATACCCTCACCAAATTATACTTTAAAATAAAAATTTTAAGTACTTTTAGTTAAACAAATTTTTTTTTTTTTTTTCAAAATTGTTTTTTTTTTTAATTTTTTCCAAATTTTTTTTTTTAATTTTTTTCAAATTTTTTCAAATTTAAAATTTTTTTTTTTTAATTTATTAGGACTTTGAAATATCTATCATTAGATATCCATATGTCTATATTAATTTTGTTTAAATATTTTTGGTTAAACAAAGTTAATTTTTTTTTTCAAAATTGTTTTTATTAATTTTTTCCAATTTTTTTTTAAATTTTTTCCAAATTTTTTAAAATTTTAATTTTTTTTTTAAATTATTAGGACTTTGAAATATCTATCATTAGATATCAATATTGTCTATATTAATTTTGTTTAAATATTTTTAGTTAAACAAAATTATTTTTTTTTTTCAAAATTGTTTTCTATTTTTTTTTTTTCGAAACTGTTTTTTTTAATTTTTTCCAATTTTTTTTTTTAAATTTTTCCAATTTTTTAAAATTTTTTATTATTTTAAATTTATTAGGACTTTGAAATATCTATCATTAGATATCCATATTGTCTATAATAATTTTGTTTAACTAAAAATTTTAAATATTTGTAGTTAAACAAAATTAAAATTTGTTTTCAAAATTGTTTTTTTTAATTTTTTCCAATTTTTTTTTTTAAATTTTTCGAATTTCTTTTTTTTAATTTTTTCCAATTTTTTTTTTTAAATTTTCCAAATTTTTTAAAATTTAATTTTTTTTTTTTAATTTATTAGGACTTTGAAATATCTATCATTAGATATCCATATTGTCTATATTAATTTTGTTTAAATATTTTTGGTTAAACAAAATTAATTTTTTTTTCAAAGTTGTTTTCTATTTTTTTTTCGAAAATTTTTTTTAAATTTTTTTTTTTTAATTTTTAAAAATTTTTTTTTTTTTAAATTTTTTAAAATTTAATTTTTTTTTTTTAATTTATTAGGACTTTGAAATATCTATCATTAGATATCCATATTGTCTATATTAATTTTGTTTAACTAAAAATTTTAAATATTTTTTGTTAAGCAAAATTAATTTTTTTTTTCGAAATTGTTTTCTATTTTTTTTTAATTTTTTTCCAATTTTTTTTTTTAATTTTTTTAAAATTTTTTTAAATTTTTTTTAATTTATTAGGACTTTGAAAAAATATCATTAGATATCCATATTGTCTATATTAATTTTGTTTAAATATTTTTGGTTAAACAAAATTAATTTTTTTTTTTTCAAAATTGTTTTCTATTTTTTTTTCGAAATTTTTTTTTAAATTTTTTAAATTTTTTCCAAATTTTTTTTTTTTAATTTATTAGGACTTTGAAATATCTGTCATTAGATATCCATATTGTCTATATATTTATTTTGTTTAACTAAAAATTTTAAATATTTTTAGTTAAACAAAATTAAAATGTTTTTTTTTCGAAATTGTTTTCTATTTTTTAAATTTTTTTTTAAATTTTTTCCAATTTTTTTTTTTTTAATTTATTAGGACTTTGAAATATCTATCATTAGATATCCATATTGTCTATATTAATGACTTAGTAATCTAGATATAGATCAAAAATAGGCCAAAAATCGAGATTGTCCCGGTATTTTCTCTATATCTCAGCCATTTGTGGTCCGATTTTCTCGATTTTAAATAGCGATCGAGCCGGATGAATTCCTGATATATTGATCAATTATGTTTGTAAGTTATTTTGGGGCTAAGGAAAGTTGATTTCAACATATAGACGGACATGGCTGTATAAACTTCGCTATATATAACGATCTAGAATCTATATACTTTCGGGAGTCGCAAATGAAAAATGTAGAAATTACAAATGCCACTCATGGTGAAGGGCATACAAAAGTACGATAAAGCACATTTAGGGCCATATATGCTTAATTTCATATTTCTAGGACCATTATTATTAAAAGTACCATTAGAATAAAGATTATATGTGTCTAATTTAATGGTTATAGGTTCATGATTATTAATGTATTCAAAAAGTATCATTGAATTCTTATTCACTCAGGGCCGTATATGCTAAATTTCATGTTTCTATCAGTATTATAGAAAATTTAAAAATTCAACAGTGAAAAAAGTACCAATGGTTTCTCTTTCTTGAAAAGAATTAAAAAAATTTAATTTGTAAATAAAAAGTAGTCATGAAGTAGTGTTGTACTTTGTATAGAAATTAGTGTTTACTGAACATTTTATAGAAAAAAACGCCCTCTTCTATTATTCTAAAGATTTGATTGAAAATAGGTACTAAAGATTTTCTATGGTAAATAGTGTTATACTGAAAATGTTTAATAGAAAATACTGTTATACTAAAGATTTTCTATGGAAAATACTGTTATACTGAAGATTTTTCCTGTAAATTTGCCCTGTTACATAAAATATTGAAAATTTTATTATTTATTTTTATTTTATTTAATCAAAAAATGTACTAATGTATCATTTATTCCATCCCTGCTTTACATCCCGTTAAGGATACCAGTACATTCCATAACGGTCGCTTAACCTAGATTTAATACTGCATTTAAAACACTCTCTAAATGAAGCCTAATTTGTGGGTTATTTAATGAGTCTTAAGTTTTTTAATTTTTATCCAAGAAATTTTGTGATTTTTGTATAATTACACAGATATCGCCATCAGTGTAGAAATAATGATGGTGAAAAAAATCTCTAAACGCTACAACTACGCCCAGTTGCGTCAGTTTAATTAAATGGGTTGTTTGAACTTGTACTCTCACTCTATGTGGTGTGTGTAGTAGTGCGGAATGTTTTGTTGTTTTCTTTTTCATTTTCTAGTTTTAGTTACGAATTCGTACGAATTTCATTTGATATTTGGATTTGAACATTTTAAAGACATTATTAACTCTAATGATGACGTAATGGTTTTTGTTTAGATCCACATAACATAACTATGCATGAGTGTGTGTGTGTGTGTAGAGAATAGTACAATCCTATGTATAGAGTCTATAATGTAGACACAATTCCGTTGAATATCTAGTTGATGTATGTTTTTTTTGTTCCCTCTATGTGACTTCAGAATGATCTCACTCATTTTAGCACTACGCATTCTATGAATGAGTGTCTGCGTTTGTCTGTCTGTCTTTCTGTCTGTCTGGCGGTCGGTTTCTCTGTCTGTTTATATTTATTTATTTGTTTGTTTGTTTGTATAAGCCACACATGTGAGTGTGTGTGTGTGTGTGTTATTGTTAAACTTTTTTATTTCAATAATTTCAATTTTTTTATGGATATTCTACTTTTGATGTAATTTTTAGCATTAATTTAAATCTAGATTTTTTGGAATATTTAGTCGTAGTTTTTCATTATTATTGTATTGTTTTGGGCTGGAACGAATTCCAACAACATTGTGATTTAAATAATAAATTTTGTTTGTATACAAATTGGCTTCCTTTTGCAATTATTTATTTTCCCGTCCGCGGTTTTCTTTTTTTTTTTTTTGTTTGTAATTTAAATTTCAATGACAAACATAAACAGAATATTAAAGTATGCGTATAATTAATAATAATTTGAGTAATGTTTATTTTAATATTAATAATAATAAAAAAAAACAAATGGTTGTTAAATCTTGATAAGAAAATCGATATCCAATTTCAAGAATTTTGTTTTTGAAAAACCTACAAGGCAAACTTAAACTAGGCAAATCAATGTGATTTATTCGTTATTCATCTCCCTGTGTACGTTGTACGTTTTTAGTTCATACAAATAAATATTTTGCAAAAAAAAAAAAAAAAAAAAAAAATTGTCACATAATATTGCAACTTACAAGTGATTTAGGTTTTAAAACGATTGTGTCATGTTAGAACAATGTTAAGTGCTCAAACAATATACAATGCGATATAGATACATGCATATGTATCTACATTGAATGTGTTAAACACAACGTAGATTAAATCATATTCATCCACTTTTGGTTTTTAAGAGCTTGTAATCTTTAATCCACTAAACAAATTATAAAAAATATAAGCCAAGTTTTATCAAATTATAGTCAAAATTGGGATTAGTAATTTGGTTATACTGTCAACATAAACTCACGGATCGCTTATTAAGGTGGGTTTAGAATTCTTACACAGCTCAGCAGTGATTCTATTACTCAATTAATAAGCCTATAAATTACATTCCTTGAATTGAATTAATCTTTGAAAACTCGAGAAAAATTTTTCCGATTTGTTAAAATAAAATACGAAAAAACTAAATTTATTATTTTATGTGCTCATTAGTTTCGGAGATATTCTGAAAAATTGGTGAACATAACAGGAATAGGCCATACAAACATAATACGAGTAAAACAGACATTGAGTAGTTACAAATACAAATAATGTTAGTATAACTTCGGTAATAATTCAAATTAGATGTTTTTGCTACACTTTTAACAAAAGTATTTATAGGTAATTAACTTCATTATGACTTATATCTAAATTGACTACAAAAAGTTCAGACGCAGAAAAACTAAATTGTTTGTCGCCGCCGCCCTGTGTTATTTTTGAGCACTTGAACTATCAGCCCAGTGCTAATTATTCAAATTACTCTACTTAGAGCTAGTTTCTGGGATAAAGATAATCTAAATTCTTCGTTTAAACCTAGATTAAACTAAAAATTGTGTTTCTCACTTATTGTTTATTTAGTATATAATCTAGGTTTAACTGAGTATCATTGGCGAGTTAAACCTAAGTATAAAATGCCAAAGCACAAACAACTGAAAAATAAAATAAACAATTCAGCACTTTGTTTGATTTGTAATATACATTTTATATACTTTAATCTCACTTTTTCGTTTACAAAGTGTAAATTTACATAAAAATTTACATACGAAAAAAACTTTTTTTTTTAAATTTTTTAAAATTTATTTTTTCGAAATTTTTTTCCAATATTTTTAAAAAAAAAAATTTTTTAATTTATTAGTGAAAACAATTATGAGAAAAAAATGTTTTTTTTTTTTTTTTAAATTGGGGTTAAAAATATTTTTCCCGATTTTGACCCATTGTAGGACCAACTTACTATAGCCTTATATACTTCGTTGCAATGGACTTTGAAATATCTATCATTAGCTATCCATATTGTCTATATTTATGACTTAGAAATCGAGATACAGATCAAAAATAGGCCAAAAATAGAGGTTGTCTCGGATTTTTGCTCACATCTTCGTTATTTATGGACGGATTTGGCTAATTTTAAATAGGAGACTTCTCGAAAGCATGTCTGACAGAATTATTGAAGATTTGGATCCCGAAGATATCTGGGGTCTTCAGAAAATTGATTTCAACAGACAGTCAGACGGACATGGCTTAATCGACTCCGCTATCTATAAGGATCCAGAATATATATACTTTATAGGGTCGGAAAATTATATTGTGGAAATTACAAACGGAATTACAAACTTATATATACCCTTCTCACGAAGGTGAAGGGTATAATGATAGATATTTCAAAGTCTATTGCAACGATGTATATAAGGCTATACAAAGTTGGACCTACAATGGGTCAAAATCGGGAAAAATATTTTTTAACCCGAATTTTTTTTTTACAGAAAACATTCTTTTGTCATAAATTTTTTTCACTAATAAATAAATTTTTTTTTTAAAATTAAAAATTTTTTTTTAAATTAAATTTTTTTTTTTTTAAATTGGAAAAAAAAAATTTTGAAAAAATTAAAAAAAAATTTTTTTTTAAATTTTATTTTAAAGTTTAATTTGGATAAGATTCGGCACAGCCGAATATAGCTCTCTTACTTGTTAAATATAAAATATAGCATTTTATTATAACGGCATCATTGTTTATACTGAATTATCTTTCCAAGAACATGTTCAAGTCCTAAAACAGTTAAAAAATGTTCGAGTTATTAAAAATTTCCTCGATCATTACGTGTCCTAGGCCACATAAAAACATAATTTTCTTTTTTTTTGGGAAATTTCCCAATGCAGAACTGTTTCCAACACACTAAGTTCCATAAAAGCTCGAATATGAATTCTTTTTGAACTAGTAAAACGTTTATGGGTCGATTATGGATGGCAACCGAACTTCAGTTGCGTTGCCAGAGGGCAACCACAAATTTCTGGTTGCCAGTTTGGCCACAGAATTGATAGCTGCTAGTTGCCATCTGTAATTCCATTTAGGCAACTGACAACAAAACTGAAGTTCGGTTGCCATACATAATCGACACATTAGTTTCCTTTACGGTTTAAAAGCCAAATATTTTGGATTTTTCTTAAAATACTGAGAAATGTTATGTATAATATTTGATGATATGAGGATTTTTATGAAACTTCAGAAAAATATTGAACCAGAATTAGAAATGACATTGAAACAAAGTTTTTCTAGGACCTTGTTGGACTGCAGAAACATACACACCTCATGGAATATTATTTAACTAGGCTTGGCAATGATACTGGAAGCGTAAAACAGAGAAATTAATATAACTTTTGGCAAAAATATTTAAAAAATCAGGTAGCTATGGGTAACTGGATATCTGGGAAAACGTATTTCGAACAACACCAACATTGTTATATTGATTTATCACTATATAGTACAAGGCTCCAGATCTAGGAGCTCAAATTTAAACTTAAACTCGAATAATGAACCACCTTAATAATTTCTATAGCATTATTGTTAGAAAAATAAAGGGGGGGATTCACACGGTCTGATATTATCATAGATTAAACAAAAAGTTCTACTAAACTAATAAGACTTTTTGAACTAGGTTTATTGTTTTGTCATAAAATAACATTTATTTTTTGTTTGAAGCACAACAACAATTTGTTTAAACTATCATAATATATTAGGACATTCTGACAATATGTCTTAATAGCAGACCGTGTGAATCCCCCAAATTTGTTAATAATCACTAATTACGTTAATAACAATGACGGGCTAAAAAAAAAGCTAAAACCATACTTTGTAATATTAAATTACGATATATTTGAAAGTATTACTATTAATGTTCCAGGAAAATTTCATAAAGTCTGTGTTTTTCTTTGGCAAAATAAAAATAAAAATGAAATGTGTTAATTTGTATTTTGTTTATTTTAACGTTTAGGAGAATCTCAAAAAGTGTGATTTGTATTAAATATCAATAAAAAGAAAATACAAGCAAACAAACCAACAAACAATATCAATTGTATTAATTGCAAAAAACAATGACTTTAGATGAAATGCAAAATGGTAACGTTGTGACTTCACTGAAGACAAATTCTCAAAATCACAATCTACAAATGGATAAAACAAATCTAACAAACGAACGAAATTTCCACCAAAATAATAACAACAATATTAACAATAATGTAAATAATGCAAATTCACAACAGCAGCACTCAAAACAGGTAAGTTAAAAAATTTATTCAAACTTATATTGTCCCCATCTAAAACAAAAACACAAACAAACAAATTGAAACAGTAATAGAAAACATTCAAATGTCTCTAAATTAAAATATACTTTTATGAGATGAGATGACGCCATTCTTGACAATAAAATACAAAATAATGGAATTGAAATTGGTGAACAAAAACAAAAGAATACTACATACATACATATGTAGATGCTTGATGCTTAAAAAAAAGTTGGTGATCAACTTCTAACCTGGCATGTCGGGAAAAAATTTGATTTTGCCATGAGTACATAAATAATGCATCATCATGCGAATGAATATATTTAGACGCACTAATTAAAATTAAATAAAGACATTTTGAATAAATTAAATAGATAAAAAAAATCTTTATTTTTGATGGAATATTGATTCAATATTTCACTCGCTTTATGAAATAGTAAACAAATGATACATTTTAACCATTAAATTATATCTAATAATGAAAATTATATATTAAACACATAGCCCCCAGCAAGAAAAATGTTTTTGAATGTTTGTTACATCCCCTCTTTTAGGCTAAACTAAAAACGGAACTAAAACAAAAGTACTTTTTCTTAATTTGGATAAGCCACAAAATGCTTTAAACCAGATTTGTTATACTACTCTTTGCCGAAACTTTTCTATTATACCTCAAACCCCTAATGTATACTGAAACGAATAGCAAACCATGTGGTTTTCAGAATGTGCTGAAATGGGTTTTGCGTTTTTCAAACCGCTGCGTTTCCAGAACATGGGCGTATACAAAATGCGCATATTGGGGCATTTCATGTCAAGTGAACCAACCAACTTTTGAAATCAATGTCTTCCGATTGGGATGGAATTTGGACCATAGTTAGTTCTATTGGATAGTAATTCAGACACAATTTTTCAACAAGATCGTTCGAGAACTTTCTGAGTTAGAGGGGGTCAAAATTTTACATATTACAAAGCAGGTGTTTTTTCTCATCCAATGTAACTTATTACCTATTGTTCTTAGCAAAATGTGTTCCAAATAGTTTAGATAGCTATTTATTTAATCTTTCGGGAAAAAAAAAATTTTAATTTTTTTTTTTCCAACATCAAAAAATTGTTTGACTTTTTTTTCACATGACATGAAATGCCCCATATTTACAACATTCTTACCTGGTTTAATATTGTTTATTTTTATTGTTGTAACGAAAGTTAAGTCCTACATAGGTTGTTTCCGTGGTAATAATCGTGCACTATCAAATTTTCCCGGATAATTACTAGAGTATCCAAAACCGAAAACCGGATTTTTTCATTGTTTCAAACTAAGCCGGTTTCGGGTTTCTTTAACAATACAATGACAATATTTCGTAAAAGATTAAAAATGTCAAAATTGTGAGGATTCACCATACAATTCTTAACATGTATCTTATTAGCGTCCATAAACTTGAATTAGGATCAGTGTTGCCGCAACCTCAAAATATTTGTAACCAAAACAAGTAAGAGAGCTTTATTTGCCTGTGCTGAATCTTATATACCCTTCAAATTCTACTTTAAAATAAAATTAAAAAAAAAAAATTTTAATTTTTTTCAAAATTTTTTTTTTTCAAAATTATTTTTTAAAAATTTTTTACAATTTAAAAAAAAAAAAATTTTAAATTTATAAGTGAAAAAAATTTACGACAAAAGAATGTTTTTTGTGAAAAAAAATTCGGGTTAAAAAATATTTTTCCCGATTTCGACCCATTGTAGGTCCAACTTACTATAGCCTTATATACATCGTTGCAATGGACTTTGAAATATCTATCATTAGATATCCATATTGTTTATATTTATGACTTAGTAATCGATATATAGATAAAAAATAGGCCAAAAATAGAGGTTGTCTCGGATTTTTGCTCATATCTCCGTTATTTATGAACAGATTTTGCTAATTTTAAATAAGAAACTTCTAGAAAGCATGTCTGACAGAATTATTGAAGATTTGGATCCCGAAGATATTTGGGGTCGTCAGAAAATTGATTTCAACAGACAGACAGACTGACGGACATGGCTTAATCGACTCTGCCATCTATAAAGATCCAGAATATATATACTTTATAGGGTCGGAATATTATATTGTGGATATTACAAACAGAATGACAAATTTATATATACCCTTCTCATGAAGGTGAAGGGTATAAAAATATAAAATATTTTCTAAAATAATTGTTCGTTCACAAATCTTTTGATATAATTTAAAGGGGCTTGAATTGCCAACTCTCATCCTAAATTATACACCTACAAGAATGTTAAAACTAACCGATGTCGAAACATTTGTTTTCAGAGCAACATTAGTCTTAGACCATATATTGGGCTTAAATATACGCTATCGCTAGGGTTCCAAAAATGTAGTCTTGACATATTATAGCCTCAATGTTATCTATTTATAGAACTTATTATCGGATATACAGACAAAATTATATGAACATTTTAAGCCACTCCCATTCGAAAAGGTAAATTTCAATAAAACCGTAAACATTTATGGACTGATATGGACAGACAACTCAGTAAACATTCTTGTCAGATATGAGTTATCACGGAGCTTTTAAAAGATAATTTTGTAGTCTCAGCAATTTTTGGACGAATACCCACCCATATTTTTTTTACATACATTCAGATCATAAGTATACTTATATTTTTCTTTTCTTTTTAATTATATTTCAGAATGATGTTACAATATCGTTTTTAAGAGCTGCTCGCAGTGGTGAACTAAGTAAAGTGGTGGAATTCTTAGAAACTGGCCAAATTACAGATATCAACACCTGCAATGCCGTAAGTAAATAATACGTTCTATAATAATTTACCCCAATTGAAAAATGTTTATAAAAAAATTAGGAGTTAATAAAAGTTCTACCTACCATTAAATATGTGTCTCAGGCAAAATATAATGAAAAAAGCTTAAGCAATATTTACTCGTTTTTGGAACTTTTGTAATGTATTCTACATATGTTTCCCTTTTAAGAGGTATATTTTGATTACCCAAACATTTGATAACTAAATGTTGCATGCTGTTCGATCAAAACAATGTTAAATAATCAAAGCGTTGATGGAAGGGGAAACATATGTCTTGCGGTCAGATTATGCAAATATTTTTTATATCCCTCACCTTCGTTTGTAATTTCCACAATATAATTTTCCGATCTTATAAAGTATATATATTCTGAATCCTTATAGATGGCGGAGTCGATTTAGCCATGTCCGTCTGTCTGTCTGTCTGTCTGCCTGTCTGTTGAAATCAATTTTCTGAAGACCCCAGATATCTTCGGGATCCAAATCTTCAATAATTCTGTCAGACATGCTTTCGAGAAGTTTCCTATTTAAAATCAGCAAAATCCGTCCATAAATAAAGGAGATATGAGCAAAAATCCGAGACAAACTCTATTTTTTTTATCTATATCTCGATTACTAAGTCATAAATATAGACAATATGAAAATCTATATTCGGATGTGTCGAATCTTATATACCCTTCATCAAATTATACTTTATAACAAAATTAAAAAAAAATTTTTTTTTAAATTTTTTAAAATTTTTATGAATTATGAGAAAAAAATTTTTTTTTTGAAAAAAAATTCGGGTTAAAAAATATTTTTCCCGATTTTGACCCATTGTAGGTCCAACTTACTATAGCCTTATATACATCGTTGCAATGGACTTTGAAATTTATTTCAACAGACAGACAGACGGACATGGCTTAATCGACTCCGCTATCTATAAGGATCCAGAATATATATACTTTATAGGGTCGGAAAATTATATTGTGGAAATTACAAACGGAATGAAAAACTTATATATACCCTTCTCACGAAGGTGAAGGGTATTATGATAGATATTTCAAAGTCTATTGCAGATGTATATAAGGTTATACAAAGTTGGACCTACAATGGGTCAAAATCGGGAAAAATATTTTTTAACCCGAATTTTTTTTCACAAAAAACTTTTTTTTGTCATAAATTTTTTTCACTAATAAATTAAATTTTTTTTTTTAAAATTGGAAAAAACTTTTAAAAAACAATTTGGAAAAAAAAAATTTTTTAAAAATTAAAAAAAAAAAAAAATTTTTAATGTGAATTGTAATGTGAATTTGAAATAAATGTATTTGTTCTCGAGTTCGCCTCTGTCAGTAACTTCTTTCCGCGTTACAGCTCCTTCGGCTGGGCTGTCGCTGTAACACTCGTTCCTCACTGATTTGTAACCTCCAATAACTCCTTAGCCCTTTTCCCGCTGTCTTTGTTGACCTTCTCGTTAACAGCCTGTCTCTTGTTAGGGAAACACTAACTGATGAATTACTATCTACAGACACACACTGAAATACTCTCGTTTGTGTTCGATAACCACTTCTGAGGTATTTCGTATTACCCAGTCCAATGTTGTGCTAGATAACCACTAGTTGGAACTGTGTAGGTTCTTCTCTACAACATATAAAAATTCAAGTGGTGTTAGATAACCACTAATGAATTTTTGTACTTTCTCTCCGTGTTTGAAAACCACTCGGTGAAATGTCTACTTTATTTATATTTTAAAATTCAATGTCGTGTTAGAAAACCTCTAGTTGAATTTTAATTTTTTACTTAATAGATTCTTTACCTTACCCTTATGCCGATGAGCTCGAACTGACTTCCTTGTCCTTGTGCTGTTGCCCTTTAACAACTACAGCTTCTTTTGGTTTTATCTGTAATTTTAAATACATCCAATGTATTTTATTGCTAGTTGTTTACAATTTAAGTGATCATTGCTTTACTATAGTGTTATTGTAGCTGGCTGCTTGCTTGTTTATTTTCATCGTGACTCATGTCCCTTAGGTACAGTGCAGTACAAAAGTTTTCGACCATTATAGCTTTTCTTGTGTATGATAAAAAAAAAATTGAATATTTTTTTCTTTGGACAGTACAGTGTGTTACTCAGTTGACATATATATATTTTGGAATTTACAGTGCGCAACAAAAGTAATCATACAAAGACTAATAAAATAGTATGGTATTGTCTTTTCTAGTACAATTTTGAACTCAACAGGGTGGAACAAAATTTGTCTCACAAAACCTTTCTTCGAAAATAAAACTGGTGTATGGTTTCGATTTAAATAAGGGTGGCTGTTTCCTTTTTAGCCTCGAGCGCCAGGTATCGCTCCCTTAACTTCTGGCGAGTATCTTCGAATTTGTTGTGTTGGTTTACCATGATTTCTCACTCAACATTGAATGGTTTTAGTTTACTCAGATGTTGATCAACTATCTTAACTATTTTTGTAGAGATAAATTTGTCCACTACGTATGGAACATCGTATCTTGGCGCTAACTTTGCAGCGAAACCTTTAACTTCTTTTGATAAATGATGTTTTTTGACCAACACCTGTATCCCCATTTTAGGCTTCATTCTCGTCTTCTTAGGTTGTAGTATCTTCGCATGATCTTGAACAGCTACCTATAGGTTTCGTCTCACCAATTGAAAAACCTCCTTGAATATTTTGGCGCGATCTACTGGCTTAAAATTTCTTCCTCCTGTACCCCTTGTAACCTCATCGTACAACATACCTGGTAATCTTGGCTTCCGTCCTTGAACAATGTAACTAGGGCTATAACCTGTAAACTTCGAAACACTCGAATTCACAGCTAGCATTATCTCTGTTAAGTTTTCATCCCATGTTCTCTGATCATCTCCTGCATATTGCGTAATAATCGTTCCATTGGATTCTCCTGTGGCGTGTATGGTGCCGTTAATTTCTGCTGAATACCATACTCTGACACAAATTGTATAAAAGATCTACTAGTAAATTGTGTACCGTTGTCTGTAACCAAACCTTTTGGTGTTCCAAATCGACCTATTTATTATTCTTTCCCTAACACCCTTCTGCACCACCTCACTTATAGCCTTTCTCGCTGGTATTAGCTCTGTCCATTTCGAATATTTATCAAAGAAAACTAATAGCATCGCATTAACATGTTTTGATCGTGGTAGAGGTCCTACAAAATCTGGACAGACAAGGCTCCTCTGGAATCTGTGTAAACATCATTCCTGCTGGTTTGTGTCACTGACATGACTCACAATTCCTTACGTATTTTGCTACCTGTCTGAATAACCCAGGCCAATAATAATGGTTGCATATGCGCGTGATAGTTTTCCGGATCCCCATATGACTTGCTGTGGTTTCGTCGTGATTTTCTCGTAATTCTCGTTCTCGCAGATGTGTAGGCACGCAAAGTTTCCAAGGTGTACAACCATCCATCTCGTCACGACTAGGAATATGTCGGTATAACTGTCCACTTTCCACTATAAAATCTGAAAATTTTCCTCGTTTCTCTTTGACCTCCTTGATTTCGCGCTCTAGCTATGCACATTATTCTTACCTCTACAATATTTTACCTCAAAAGAATACTGTTGCAACTCCAGAGCCCTTTGAGCAATTCTTCCTGTTGGATTCTCGATACTATTAATTCGTTTTAACGAAAGATGGTCCGTTATAACTTATTCTCACCTCTACAATATTTTACCTCAAAAGAATACTGTTACAACTCCAGAGCCCATCGAGCAATTCTTCTTGTTGGATTCTCGATACTATTAATTCGTTTTAACGAAAGATGGTCCATTATAACTTTGAAATGATACCCCTCCAAGTACGTATTCCCCATACAACCGCCAAACATTCCTTCTCTGTCGCTGAATAGTTACATTCTGCCTTGTTCATTACTCGTTCTTCTCCGTCGTTGTTCTGTGTTAAAACCGCATCTAAACCAAAATCACAAGCATCTGTCTGTAAAATAAATTGTGTGGAAAAATCCGAACATGCTAGAATTGGAGCTCATGTTAGGTGATCCTTTAATTTTTCAAATGCATCCTGTTGTTCCTACCTCCACTTCCATCTTATTCCCATCTTCAGCAGTGCTGTAATAGGCTCTACAATTTTTGAAAAATTTGGGACAAATCGGCGATACCATGATGCGAGTCCTAACACCCTTCTTACCCCTTTTACATCCCTTAGTGGTGACATCACTTTTATTTTTATTTATAATTTCCTTCTTCATGAATTCACATTTTTCCGTATTTATCTTAAGATTTGCTGCCCGTAATCTATGAAAAACTTCCTTTAAATTAACCATGTGTTCCTCTAACCTTTTACCTGTAATGATTATGTCGTCTACATAAGCGAACACGTATGGTTCCATTTCGGGAACTATAACCTGGTCCAATGCCCGTTGGAATGTAGCTGGGACTGAGTGTAAGCCAAAAGGCATTACCTTCCATTGGAACAGTCCTCGACCAGGTACTACAAATGCTGTGTATTTTCTACTCCTTTCCTCCATTGGGACTTGCCAGTAACCATTTTTTAAGTCAATGGTACTAAAATACTTGGCGTCTCTTAAGCGTTCTAAGATAGAATTTAGTCGAGGTAAAGGATATGCATCTGAAACTGACCTACCATTTTTCTTTGGCGCTACCACAATTGGAGATCTATATGGACTGTGTGAAGTCTCAATACACCCTGTTTTGATTAACTCATCTACCAAATCGCTTATAATTGCTTGTTTGGGTGGATTTGTAGCCATGTATTTATGCCTGAAAGGTGTTTCGTCTTTCATATTGATCCGGTGTTCAGAAATGTTGGAAACTCCGTTAATACCCTCAAAAACTTGCAACTCCATCTCCAGAAAGTCCTTGATTTGTGCCTCCTCTTCATGTATGTTTTGTGATATTCCCGTAAGCCGTATCTTTTTATCGAAATTAAATTCCTCTCCCCCGCATTTTATTGTTGCGCCCATCGCCTTTGGAAAATCAATTCTCAGAATCATATCATCCAGAACACTGGGTAATATTAGCAAACTAATTCGAACTTCTTTATTTCCGTATTTGTACCTTCACTCCTTCGTGTACTCCGGTAGTCGTTCCATCCGCTAATGAAACAATTACATCACTACGAGACCGCTCAACACCTTCCGCCCTGGACATGTCAAATATTTACATAGAGTAACCTTACCTTTAGATTTACAAACGCATTAACCTTTATCCGTTCCCATCTAAGTCCAAAACGACAAATTTTTTTCCAGTATTTACAAAACTCCAAATTCAAACTTTTATAAATTAAGTTTAAAGTGTTGAAAAGTAATAATTACTATGAATTATACCCGTGAATAAATAATTTAAAATAAGTTCTTTTAACCTATTTTGATCTTTAAATATATATCTGTTTCATTTATTTTTTTACAGAATGGTTTGAATGCATTACATTTGGCAGCCAAAGACGGTTACGTCGATATAGTGGCCGAACTATTGAGACGTGGCATACGGGTGGATAATGCGACGAAAAAGGGAAACACCGCCTTACATATAGCTTCCTTAGCAGGACAAAAGGAAGTTATTAAGTTGCTTATTCAGTATAATGCGAATGTTAATATTCAGTCTTTGAATGGATTTACACCACTCTATATGGCCGCTCAAGAGAATCATGATGCATGCGTAAGATTTCTGCTCTCCAAGGGTGCAAATCCCTCTTTGGCCACCGAAGTATGTTTGTATAATTTTTTTTTTCCTTTTTTTTTAAATTTTACTTAAATTTATGTTTTTCTTTTAAATTATTTTAGGACGGTTTTACACCTTTGGCCGTGGCCATGCAGCAGGGTCATGATAAAGTTGTAGCGGTATTGCTGGAAAGCGACGTGCGTGGCAAGGTTCGTTTGCCTGCTTTGCACATTGCAGCTAAGAAAAATGATGTCACTGCAGCGAACATGTTACTTCAGCATGAATCTAACCCCGATATTGTATCTAAGTCGGGATTTACGCCGTTGCATATTGCGGCACATTACGGCAATGTAGACGTGGCCAAATTGTTAATAGAGCTTGGAGCAGATGTTAATTTTACGGCTAAACATAATATTACACCCTTGCATGTGGCTTGCAAATGGGGGAAGACAAACATAATGAAACTGTTGCTGGAGGAAAATGCACGCATCGATGCTACAACGCGCGACGGTCTCACACCGTTGCACTGTGCCGCGCGTTCGGGCCATGTGGAAGTTATTGAAATTTTGCTAGATCATCAAGCGCCGATACTGTCGAAAACGAAAAATGGATTGGCTGCCTTGCATATGGCAGCTCAGGGGGAGCATGATAATGCTGCACGTATTCTCCTCGAACACAATGCCCCTGTCGATGAGGTGACTGTGGACTATCTGACCGCTTTGCATGTAGCTGCGCACTGCGGCCACGTACGTGTGGCAAAATTGCTGTTGGACTCCAAAGCTGATCCCAATGCCCGGGCCTTGAATGGTTTCACACCGCTACACATTGCCTGCAAGAAGAATCGAATAAAGATTGTCGAATTATTGTTGAAGCATGGTGGCAACATCAGTGCTACCACAGAGTCTGGCTTGACTCCTTTACATGTGGCCAGTTTCATGGGCTGCATGAATATTGTTATATATTTGCTGCAACATGATGCTAACCCCGATGCTCCTACAGTGCGTGGCGAGACACCGCTTCACTTAGCCGCACGTGCCAATCAAACTGACATCATTCGCATTTTATTGCGCAACGGTGGTCAAGTTGATGTGCGAGCTCGCGAAGGCCAAACGCCATTACATGTGGCTTCACGTCTAGGCAATATTGACATTATTATGTTAATGCTGCAGCATGGTGCGGACGTGGATGCAACTACTAAAGATAATTACACTCCTCTTCACATTGCAGCCAAAGAAGGCCAAGAAGAGGTGGCGCAGATTTTAATCGAAAATAATGCCAAATTAGATGCTGTTACGAAAAAAGGCTTCTCCCCTCTGCACTTGGCGTCCAAGTATGGCAAAGAGAAAGTAGTGGCTTTGCTTTTGCAAAAAAGCGTTAATGTTAATTGCCAAGGACGCAATGATGTGACACCTTTGCATGTAGCAGCACACTACGATCATCCCCGTGTAGTTCAGCTGCTGCTAGAAAATGGTGCCTCGCCTTCATTGAGCGCCCGCAACGGACATAGTCCCCTACATATCGCCGCCAAGAAAAATCAGATGGACATCGCTCAATCTTTGCTACAACATGGTGCAGATGTTAATGTACATAGTAAATCCGGCTTTTCGCCCTTACATTTGGCTGCCCAAGAGGGTCACATTGAAATGGTACAATTGTTATTAGAGCATGGTGAGGATGCTAACGTTGCCGCCAAAAATGGCTTGACACCTTTACATCTAGCCGCCCAAGAAGACAAGACGGAAGTGGCACGTTTGCTGTTGCAACACAACGCCAACATATCTGAGCGCACGAAAACCGGTTATTCGCCACTGCACTTTGCCGCCCATTATGGTCAAATTAATATGGTGAAATTTTTATTGGAAAATGATGCAAACATTGAAATGTCAACTAATGTTGGTTATACTCCGTTGCACCAAGCAGCGCAACAGGGACACACAATGATAATCAATTTGCTATTGAGACACAAAGCAAATCCTAATGCTGTTACAAATGTAAGTGAGCTTTTAAAATTTTGTTTAATGTCTGCGGCCTAACTTTTTGTAGTTACTTTAGATACAGGTCATCTGAAGATCTTTGCCTATAAATTCAATTTTTTTAATTGACTCTAGTTTTCGGCATAAACCATTATATGAACAATTAAGGAAGTTGCATTACTTATTTTAGCATTACTCGAGAAAGATTGTCCGATTCGGTTTAAGAAGAATTGTTTGATATTTTGTTAAGCAAATCCGATAAATTGTTTTCGAATTATGCTAAAATACAATTTTTGACTTTTTTTGCAAAGGCGCTCCATATCGCGTCGTGTCTTAAGCTATGGAAAGCTTTTTCGAATTCGATGAAGACCATATATAAAAGTGACTGCCGCTTTTTGGACTGTTCCGCAATCATCCGCAAGGTATTGATGATTCTGTGGACGGAACCCAACTTGATCATGGAAAAGTTATTGCAAAATCGCTGGGGATATTCCGTTATTTAAAATATGCGCTATGATATTGGTTACTGGGCTGATTTTGACATTCCGTAAGGTCTCCTTTTTGGAAATGCTTACGATAATAGCTTCTTTGAGCTGGAGATCCAATTCGTTAGTAGACCAGAAGGTTTGAATCAGTGGTTATAGGAAGGATGATGATGATGTTTGGCTGTCCGCTTTGACAATTTTAGGTGATCAAGGGGACTTTTTTGTCTAGGGCATTTTTGTGTTGGGCATCACATGCGAGTTTTGTGTAAAAACGTAATTTCTCGCTTCTAGCGCTTCGCATTACTTGTTTTTCTTGTCGGCTGTAGTCTTCCCTCAGCGCAACTTTCTGATATCGAGTTCTGCTTGCATTAAGTTTATATTTAGCAACTCTGGATTGTATCAGATCCGTGGTGTTCTGTAACCAATATGCTCTCTGGCAGCGTCCTCGAAATGTGCTTGAATGCTTGGTCTTCCTTAAGCGCTGTGATATAGTTATGCCTCCTAGAAGGGATTATCAGGTTCATTACATCGTATTTCTTCGCTAATGTTTATTCTATATCCTCATGGTTTCCAGTTAATTTGGGCATGTCGGGCTTCTTTGGACAATAGTATGCCGACAGCATTTGATTGTGATTGGTTCTCTGGCTTTCTAGAGTATAGAAGTATGAGGTTTTGTATTCACCTGTTCTTTGTCATCTGGCTTCGCACAATCCTAGCAGTAGCAGGGTGTGTTTTGTGAATTCTCTTTATACTTGGGCGAGTTTGAAGGTTCAAGAAGTGTGCGCATGTTCCAAGTTCTGATTCTCGTTGTCCTATTCATGCGAAATGTCGTCATCGTAGGGATCTGTTGGTGTCTATTATTTGCTGTGGTTTCTGTAATTATTGATGTTTAGGATCAGTAAGTGATTGGGACTCCGCATCCGATGGCAGTGTTGGGCTGCCAACAGTCTCTGGGCAGGCTAGCCCCCATGCGGTTAATTTTGGACGCTGAGTTTCAGTGACACCTACTTACCTGGAACGTACCGGTGCCATTCAGATTACTCAGCAAAGCGAACGCCTTCACACTCTAGCTGTCGTCAGCTTGGGTAACCTGAGCGACATTACCAAGGAATACTTGACCACTGGCCGGAAGTAGTGAGCTGCTTGGGAAATTCAGTAAAGGAATCACTTCTGGCTATCCCCAAAAGGAGAGAGCTTTCCACCTTTACAAAATACCCCATTCCCCCTATAGATATTCCGTAATATTGTTCCTTCCACATATAGGGGAACTTACAGTAATCATTTCAAGAAGATCGGTCCTGTGGTTTAGCCTCCTATTAGGTAAAAATAAAGAAATAAACAGACATACATTAATTTTTATATACATTTACATATATATATAGATTGAAATCGCAATTATCATTTTAAAAAAGAAATAAAAGTCAAAACTCAGTTGGAATACTAGACGAATTAAATATAATTAAATTATATTTGTCAAATAATTCAAACTTTAAAACGCAATATAAAATTGTGAAAATCAATAAGGAAAGGAAATTTTTATTCCCAAAAAAGGATAAAAATGGGGTCACTAAATTGACCCCAGAGAAATGGTCGCCTCAAACAAACAACTTTCATTTTATTTGGGAACGTCGACACATTATTTATCCTCCATACGGCCCCGTTTGTATGGGGCCTAAAAAAACTCTAAATTTTCTTGGTGAAAAAAAATTCTGGTTAAAAAATATTTCTCACGATTTTGAAACACTGTATCTTAGTAATCCATAGATATAGACAATTTTGATTAAAATGCCAAAGTAAAAAAAATAAAATAAGCAACCAGTGAAATGCGCATAGGAACTAAATATCACCCAACAATAAATTTCAGTGAATTTATCAATAATTCGGAATTCAGCACATGAAAACTAAATCTTACCAAAATATTAATAACTTTTTAATGATTAATAAAATCACTCGATTTGGTTAACTTTCTACAGTATTGGCCATAACGAAAGCACCCCCTCAGTGATTTTTTTTCATATTATATTTTTTTTTTTGTATAAAAACAAAGTTTTTGAAATTAATCGTGAAAATTGCCAACACTTTTTCTGCAATTTTCACGATTTATTTTCATATTATGAATCTTTCACAAGTTCTCAATAGGATTGAGATCAGGAGATTGAGCAGGCCAATGAAGAACTTGAATCTTATTGCTCTGTAGCCAAGTCTTACAAAATTTGGAGGTGTGCTTAGGATCGTTATCCTGTTGCAACCTCCCTATAAGTGGCATTTCTTCACTGGCATAAGGCACCATTACATCTTTCAATATATCACGGTACATGAACCGATACTTGACCACAAAAGCAACCCCAGACCATTACATTGCCCCCTCCATGTTTTATTGTTCCTTTGATATACTTAGGATTCAGTATTTCTACTTTTCGTCTGCGTACACGCCTTATTCCATAGGAACTTTTTAATTTGTATTTGGATTCGTCAGAGAACAGTACTGTCTTCCATTTTTAGACACTCCAGTCGATGTGGGCTTTGGCAAACTCCAGTCTAGCTTTCTTGTTCTATTATTGCTGGTCTTCGGCTGAATAATCGTGCTTCTACTGCTCTTCTACGGATTGTTCTTTCGCTAACGCATAATCTTAAACTTGTTCTTACTTGACTAGCAGATGCCGTAGGATCTTTTTGTATTGCTCCTTTGATCAAGGAATCATCATATCGTGTGGTTTTATGAGGACGTCCTCCAGAATGCCACGGTGATATACGACCAGTCTGCAAACATTTTGGAATCAGCCGGGAAATAACTGATCTGTTAATTGAATGTTGTTTCCAGTCTTCAATAAAATTAATTTTAAATTCACTGGAGTACTTGTTCCTTGCCATCCATTGTTTTTTCACAATAAACTATATATAACATAAATTATACTGAATAGACCTTCATTTATTTTGATCTTCTGGAATTTTTAAATGCATCCATTGTGAGTTCCGTTAACTGACATTGCAAATATGCAGTAGCATAGTCAAATTTTTAAACATCTTATAAGGAGGTGCTTTTGTTTTGTCCGTCGCGTTTTGTGTTTTTGTATGTTTTATCATTTTAAATTAATTGTTCATAAAGTTATCCTTTCCTAAATGAACACAATATGAACATTAACAAAATAAGTTAATAAAATATATATAAAATACATCCCAAAAAAACTTTTTTTATCCAAAAAATTATGATATGAAAAAATCCATTGAGGGGGTGCTTTAGTTCTGGCCAATACTGTATATAATACCATAGTAAGTTGGACCTACAATGGGTCAAAATTGGGGAAAAAATTTTAACCCGAATTTTTTTTTTCACCAAAAGTTTTTTTCGCTAAATATTAAAAAAAAAGTTTTAAAATTTAAAAAAAAAAATTTTTTAAATTTAAAAAAAATAAAAAAATTTTACATAAAAAATTTAAAAACAAAATTCAAAAAAAAAAATTTTCCAAAAAATAAAAAAACAACTGGAAAATAAATAAATTTTGTTTACCTAAAAATATTTAAAATTTTTATTTTAAAGTATAATTTGGTAAAGGGTATATAAGATTCGGCACAGCCGAATATATCTCTCTTACTTGTTTTGTATCTTATGTTGTATTGTTAGCCGTTATATTAAATAAATCACGTTAAAAAATGACAGATGGTATAAATGAAATCAAAATAGTTTAATTTTTATTTTTATTAAAATGCAAAATCCTCTATCTTATAATTTTCATAAATACACATTGAATATTTTGAGTAGAAAGTCATAAAGTCCCCAATAATGAAAAATTTCAAAAACCAATTATATGTGAGATTCAGTAGTTGCTTTATAAAAATATTGTAGAATACGGAATTTTTATAACTCAAAAAACTGTTTTTTGCCTCTCCTGAAAAGTTGTATTTTTTAAGATAGAGGCTTTTGTATATTAGCTCTAGATATGTTATTTTTTAATTTATTTTTCATATATACATGTGAACGTAAATTTTTCTGTAAAATATATTAAAAATATTAAATTCAAATAAATTTTTTACTTTTTTTATGTCTTCTACTTTCATTTTCAAAATCTGGTCACCTTAATTTAGGCCCATTTGATTCTGACTGCAGTAGGGGCCTATAAGAGTCCTTTTGTATATTGCCCATTGACTACAAAAATCCATATTTTTATTAAAGTAAAATATAACAAAATATGTATGCATTATCAATAAAATATGCCCTGGCAAATCGATGTCATTTTACATAAAAATGCGTGATTCAGATAGATAGTTAGTCTACATGTAATTTGGAAGTTCGAGAAAAAAACAAGCATTTTCATATAAATCCGGCCCCTAGTTACAACTAATACAAATCTATTATTCCTATAAGAAAACAACTATGTAATCTACAAGGCCATAATGGATTTTTTTTGATTATATATAATAAACAATAATGTACAAAATCACAACTGAATATGCAAGAGTTGAGCAAGTAGTAAGATTTTGCCCACACAAATACTTCCTAATATGGAATCACACACAATCATGCATTAATAATAAGGTGGCTCCACAAAATAATATTTGGTGTAACCTACGAAAATTAAAGTTATCATCGTACGTGACATTTGTACGCCTATAGAGTGGAATAGATTTTGCAAAAATAAGAGTATCTGAAAAATAATTTGGTCTTTATGTTCCATTCAGAAACATTGTTGTCCAAAATATCGAGCGAAATAAGGGTATATCGTACGTGACATAAAACGGAAGTCATTTTGAGGTACATGTAGAAATATGCTAAAATTTGCGAATCGTGAAGGGAGTTATGTTTTCTTTTAATTTCTTGCACTAAATCAAATATTTTTCCTTTACAATAAATAATAAATATAATTTGAAAGTAAATTTTAAAATTAGGCTTAAGTTTATTTATTATAATTAATCTGTAATAATTCAAAGATTATCACTGAATACTACAATTTTTAGACAATTGGCAAATTGGAATGCATTTTTTAACCTGCCAAGGGCGTTATCAACAATCTTTTTTGTCAAGGTCTATTGTAAATTCCATCTATTTAACTTACTATTATTAGGAATTAGAATATGAGAAGCCAAATTCATATATTTATTATTTGTAAGTTAGACGAAAAAATCTATAATAAATAATAAATAAAATTTAATATCGTACGTGACATACCGTACGTGACAGATTTTTCTCTTCTAGTAAAACAATATATATTCTGTAAATATATGTATAAAAAAACTAAAAAAAATAATAAAAAATATATATTCGGTTTCAATAAACAATTTGATAATAGCAAAAAAACAATTATAGTCAAATTCAGTTCATACTACATGCTAATTGATAGCTTAGTTTTCGCCACAATTTTAGTCTAAAACTACCATTTAAGTTAAAAAACAAGTAAGAGAGCTATATTCGGCTGTGCCGAATCTTATATACCCTTCACCAAATTATACTTTAAAATAAAATTTAAAAAAGTCTTATTTAAAAAAAAAAAAAAAAATTTCGAATTTTTTTTAAAAGTTTTTTGTCAATTTTTTTTTTTTCAAATTTTTTTTTAATTTAAAAAATTATACCAAATTATACTTTAAAATAAAATTTAAAAAATTCTTATTTTAAAAAAAAAAAATTTTTTCGAAATTTTTTCCAATTTTTTTTAAAAAATTTTTTTTTAATATAAAAATTAATTTTTTTTAATTTATTAGTGAAAAAAGTTTTTTGTGAACAAAAATTCGGGTTAAAAAATATTTTCCCGATTTTGACCCAACTTACTATAGCCTTATATACATCGTTGCAATGGACTTTGAAATATCTATCATTAGATATCCATATTGTCTATATTTATGACTTAGTAATCGAGATATAGATCAAAAATAGGTAAAAAAAAGAGGTTGTCTCGGATTTTTGCTCATATCTCCGTTATTTATGGACGGATTTTGCTGATTTTAAATAGGAAACTTCTCGAAAGCATGTCTGACAGAATTATTGAGGATTTGGATCCCGAAGATATCTGGGGTCTTCAGAAAATTGATTTCAACAGACAGACAGACGGACATGGCTAAATCGACTCAGCTATCTATAAGGATTCCAATTATATTGTGGAAATTACAAACGGAATGACAAATTTATATATACCCTTCTCACGTAGGTGAAGGGTTTAATTAAATGTAGTCAGTTTAAACTATTATTTTTGCTCTTAAAATGTTGTAATAAGCTCTAAATACTTTTACATAGTAACATTTTAGTGTTTTCTCCTATTGAAATCATCTTGAAAAAAAGTTTCAAGGGTTTTTGTTTTTTCTCGTGGAATTGCCCATATTTTATGACAACAATTTTTAAGAACATATATAAGAAGCATTAGATTGAGCTTTCATTCATTCATATAGAAAAATTCAATTAAAATTTAAAAAATCTAAAATTGTAGTCAAAATTTAAAAAAGTTCGGATAAAATTGGACTTACTGGATAATTGTTTTTACGTCATACGATACACCTTTCTAGGACTGTTTATATGACTGTTTCAATAATAATAAAAACTTTCATTGAAGTTGGGGAGCATCGACTGCGGTTTTCGGCACCGTACAAATGGGGCCACCCTAATGTAAACAGCATGTACACACACACTTGGATACACTTGTAGAGAGTCAATTTGTTTCACATTGTACAGTGGGGACTACTGGTAAATAAATGTTAAGGAATATGTAAGTGGTCGAAAACTAGAGAAGGAATTAGACTCTATGAATTTATACTATTTATACTTAAATTTTTCTAAAAAAGTTAAATCGTTTTTTTAACATTTACTGATAGCATACTATATAAGAAGATGTTTAAATGCAAAATTATAAAGTACATAGTTATTACCACTGTGCATTCTGTAGTTAATAGGAATTATCCAAGTCTAGAGCGGATACATATGTATTTTTTTTTAATTAAACCAAATTATATTCGTATTTATTCTACACCACAGTACTCAAACAAATAAATAAATAAACAAACAAACAATTGCTTAATTACCTTATAAAATTGAAAACAAATTCTGAATCGAATTGCTGTAGTAGTTCTATATAAAACCACAGCACATTATAGCTATTTGAAGAAATCATTAATTTATTGTTGTAGTTTTTTTAAATGTACACATTTATTTATTAGAGCACTCTGTACATCAACATCATTAGCGTTAAATTGAAACAAATAGAGGAACATGTGTAATAAAAAAAAAACAAAACACAAACAAAATTAAAAATGTTCGATTTTCCAGATAAAATAAACAAATTACGCTTGAAATGTGTATACAACAAAATTACGTTACGCTTCTGTGGCACGGCACTATGTGTGGCGCTTAACACTGCGCGTAAGTGGAATATTGAGCGGTGAGCGCATAGGAAATTGTTTAAAAACATTTTTCCAGCGTTGCCAGATATTGGTAAATCAAAGTTAGTGAATGGGATTAAAAAATCGGGTGTCGCTTATTATTGAAACGATTTCAGAAAATATTTGGTTGAGTTTTTCAGACAGATTCTATTAAGTAATTATGTTAGATGTGTGACTACTGAATTAAATTTTTGTTTGGGAAAGTTGATTTCTATACAGAGATGGACATAGGCCTATTACTATAGCTAAACCTAGCCAGAATATTTATAAAATTCATAAATTCATAATAATACTAAACGAGCTACATTTTAAGTTACTTCGATGGGGGGAAATAATTTAATTATCTGGCAGCATTATACACAAGATTTAAATGCAAAAATTCTCCGTATTTTTTCAACAACTAATTCCATTATATTTGAATTTATTTTTAGAAAGAACAAAAAAAAAGGCCAAACATACAGACACACTTTTTTTTTGTTAACAATTTGTTTCGTCTTTCGAACTTTTAAGAATTTCTGTTTCTTTACTGATTTTCCGTTATTTGTTTATTTTCCCTTAGAACGGCCAAACCGCACTAAGCATTGCTAATAGTTTGGGTTACGTTACGGCAGTGGAAACTTTAAAAGTTGTTACTGAAACCTCAATCACCAATAGTTTGACCGGTGTTTTGGAAGAAAAAAAATATAAAGTTGTGGCACCAGAGTTAATGCACGAAGCATTCCTCTCCGATTCTGAAGACGAAGGTGGCGACGAGCATTTAGATCATCATCAATATAAATACATGGCTACCGATGATTTGAAAGCCTCAAATGATCAGGATCATCAAAACTATGATACTACCATTACCACGGAACAAGATCATGTTGACAATGCTAGTTATGCCATGAGGGATCCAAATAAAGGTAATTTTTATTAATATATAAATTTATTTCCTATTAAACATATAAATTTCTACATAACATGTTTACGAGTGCTGGTGTTAAAAAAAAAAAATAAAATTATTCAAATGAATTAATTAATTTATTTGCTGGATAAATCTAGGTTAGGTATTTTAGTATTTTAGACATATTATATATACATAATTCATATAAATCTAAAGCCAGATTTTTATTATTGCCAAAAATATGATAGAAATCCTAAAAGTTCACATGCCAGTTAGGATAAAGTAATAAGGTGTAATACTAAAAAGAAACTTAAGGGCCAATATTACAACTTGCCTTCAATGTGCATAATAGTAAAAGGTAACTTTAATTAAAGTGAAGCTACGTACACACGGCTCAGAAAATGTCTAACAACCGTGTGAACTTACAATTTTTGTCTTACAACGTTGTCAGAAAATGTTTTGTTAGTACATTGTAAGACAATACTATTGTCAGACATCTGACAATCGTGTAAACACCTTACGTTGCCATTGCCAGATCATTGTCAGAAACTTGTTATTATCATATGTGCGAAGTTTATGCATCTGACAATGGCATCATTGTCAGATAAATTATTTCTATTGGCAACACTGTGCATAAGTATTTAGCATAAACAAAAGTAAAGCAATCGTGTGAAGTGACAATTTTTGTTGGGAGATAAATTTATTGTTTGACAATTGTCTGACAATGAAATTGTAAGGTTTTCTTACAATCGTCTAAACTGACAATTTAGCTTTTGCTAATAATATTTCATTGGCAGTACATTGAGAGCACATTGCCAGATCTGACAACTGTGTGTACGTAGCTTGAGTAATAAAGTGACCTTGTAAAATAAAATGAATTTTTTTCGAAAACATGGCAATACCAGAGAAAAAACCGATTACTTTTTGCAAATTAATTGTATATAGTGGCACCGATATACTTTTATTTGTTTACTCACAGCAAAACAAATACATTTGATAAATATTCTCTAGGTTGTTGATATAAAGTCAACGTCTGCTTTCTATTTTTATTTATTTATTGTCAATATAAAAAATATAAAATTATTTATTTTTCATAAAGTTACCATATTTTGCAGAAAATATGGCAACTTTGTACATAAACCTCACTATAAAATTTAAAGGCAGGATGATCTCTTCCCTTTAGCTTATCGGTCACTTTTAGCTTAAAGTAAACTTATAATAACCATTTGATTCTTATTAGCTGTCCGATAACATCATGGTCCATAATCATAGTCAAAAATAAAGTATATTTTAACATGGGGCCATAATCATAGTCAAACAATAAAGTCTGTTCTTCTTAAAAACAACTCGCTTTTTAATATTTTCAATCTATATTCAAAATTAAAGTATGTTTTAAATTGAACCGACTTTAACTGGGTGCCACCTGGTGTTTTTATGCAATATACAACAAAATATAAACAAGTGGCATCGCTGAACAGCTGACTTAGAAAATTAAAAAAACAAAAAGTGACAAACAATAAATGCAACCGGGAAACTGAAGAAAAAAAGCAGTTTGTGGTGGAAAAATATTAAAGGAAAGATTAATATCAATTGTATTCTATTTTGGTACTAATTTTATTGATTCAATATTCAATAATTGCAAAATCTCTGTCAATATCTTGCAACTTAAACATTTTTGAATTTTTGTCCAAGTTTTTTACATGGCGAAGAACAGCTGATGCTGTTGTTAAATAAGTTAAAAACAACTTCAGCTGGTTTTATATTTACAGTCGACTTTAACGTCATAAGGATACTTTAACTTGTCTATGGTAGACCTAAAGACGTCTTTATTTCTCTTAAAATATACTTTATTTTTGACTATGATTATGGGCCAATATCTCTAAAAATAGATCGGCAAAAATATCTTAAAATTTGTTGAAATTTTTTAAATTGTATTACAATAATTGCTTTATAGTGTTTTCACACCTAAACTTAAAAAAATTAGCTGATTTTGCGTTCACACTGTAAGTTTTCATAAATCTGGTTTTAACATTTATTGGTCAAACTCTATTTTTTCCTCCCACATTTCAATAAAACCTTTTCGTTGTGTTCTGTTCAAAAGCTTATTTTTATCTTGTATTTTTTTTATTGTTGCTGCTGCGTTCGTTATTTCATATTTTTAAGTTTTACTTCGTTTTGTTTTGTTTTCTTTTATTAGCTGTTTTCAACATTTTCATGTTGGTAGCACTGTATTTAGTACATAGAAAACAAGGTTGTATTTCATAAAACCTACTTAAAACCAATTCAAAAAAGGATGGTTTTATCATAATAATTTTGTATGGTAAAACCAGGATTTAATAATGGTTTTAACGATAAAACCAACTTTTGCATTAAAACCACCCAGTGTGAAAACACTATTAGATGATGTAGCAGTCTACCTTTCGCTGGCTAGGCAAGGAAACATGTTAATAAAGCATGTCACAACATATTGATCTGCAAGTATTTCCTGACAATTAAACTTCAAATGACTGTTTATTTATTTAATTTAAAAACAAAGATTATTTAGTTATTTTCAAATATCCAATAAAAGTATACAGTACTAGCTGAGCCGGTGCGCTTCGCCACCCCAATTGGAAGCTATAAATAGTACTATTAAATCTCCCTTTTGTGAGTTAATACTAATTCAGGAAAACATGTCTCTAGTTTTATGGTTATTAGTTCATTGTAATGTGGATTCTAGCTCATTCGAAACGAATTCCTATTTTGTATTCCTACTCAGCATCATGAGTGTCTAATTTCATATTTCTGTATCCATTATTATAGAAAATACAAAAGAAAGGTACCACAAAAATCACCTTTTGTGAATTCTAACTCATTCAGAATCATTTGAGCCTAATAAAATATTCAAAAACTACCTTTACAATAAAGAAACAGTAACATTAATTATCCCTTATCACTAAACCATGAATGCTTAATTTCGTGTTTCTAGGTCCTCGTTATAAAATATTTAAAAAGTACTATTAGTTGGAAAAAAGTACCTTTAAGTCCATTTTTTTATATTCTAACTCTTTCAGGATCATGTGTGTTTAATTTCATTATGCCCTCTATCCTTGATTCATTCTTCATTCAGAAGCATATCAGCCAACTATTATGTATACATAAAGTAAAATATATAATATATAAGTAATATAATAAAAAGTACCATTAGAAAAAAAAGTACCACCGTCAAGTTTAAAATTTCAAAGAAATTTCCTGAAACTAGGTTCAATATTATTGAAAATTAAAAAAGTATTATTTGAAGAACCAAAAAATACTCCTTAGTTTCCTGATTCTTGGTTCAATATTATTGAAAATTCAAAAAGTACTATTTGAAGAACCAAAAAATACTCCTTAGTTGGGTTTAGTTCTCCATTTTTGGTATCACAATACCATTGAGCACCCTATTCTTGATTATTTCTTTACTGAGAAGCATACAAGCCAACTTTAAAGTATATAAGCTAACTTATTTAATATATTAAAAAGGTACCATTAAAAGAAAAAGTACCAATTTTCCTTTATCCTCTTGAACACCCATCAAGTTTGTACTTTCAATTTGTATAGCATTTCCTATATTATCAACTGATTTTGTTTCTATAACACTTAATATTTAATAAATTATCCCAAACCGAACCGAAACCGATCGGTTTTCAATTTTTTAAAACCGAAACCGCGATTTTGAAATTTTTCGCCAGTTTCTCGATGTCGAAAAAACTTAGAGCTAGTTTCTTACTTGTCAGTTAAACTCAGCTTAACACGCTGTTATATTAAACCTGAAATATATTTAGCCGGGATTTAACCAATGATTATGTTTCTCACTACTGGATTACCGTCTGTCAATTTTGTTAGCATTGCCATACTTTTCAGTCAAATCACATGTGCATTCCTCAATATTTTTCATATAAATATGGCAATAATTATATTTTATAAGAAAAAGCAACTGCGTACATAACTTTTTTTGTAAATTTTAACTTTGTAAACGAAAAAGTGACATTAAAGTATATAAAATGTATATTAAAAATGATATTGATGTTAATAAAGTAAATCAAAACAAAGAGCTGCTGTGCTGAATTGTTTATTTTATTTTTCAGTTGTTTGTGCTTTGGCATTTTATACTTAGGTTTAACTAGCCAATGATACTCAGTTAAACCTAGATTATATACTAAATAAACAATAAGTGAGAAACACAATTTTTAGTTTAATCTAGGTTTAAACGAAGAATTTAGATTATCTTTATCCCAGAAACAAGCTCTTAATACATTTTTTACCTTATTTTATCGTACACAATTATACACCCAAATAATATAGTTTGATCTGAATTTATGTATAATATAAATAACAATCTTATAAACATTTCCATGTGGCACAAAAATATTCCCAGTTCACAGTGGTGTGAAAAGTGAAAGATTCGAAAAATCTTAATTTTTTAATTCATGTTTTTTTGTTTACAAAAATTAAAAGCTTTTAAAGTATAACTATTAAAATATGGCAATTTATTTATTCTTCTAAATAATTTTCTAACTTTATTAATAATTGCAGGAGAAGTCAATGAGAGCATTCAAGCTTCCCATCAGTATGCTCTTAAATCCGATAATGTGGCCATTACAAAGCCACCCGTGCATTTAGGGTAAGTTTCTTAAAACTATTTGGATCACTTTGAAAAGTTTTGAATGCAATTATTAAACTGTTTTCTTTCCCACTTAGATTCTTGGTTTCATTTATGGTGGATGCCCGTGGTGGTTCCATGCGTGGTTGTCGTCATAGCGGTGTACGTATTATTGTGCCACCAAAATCATGTGCGCAACCAACACGTATCACCTGTCGCTATGTTAAACCAAACCGTGTCCATTATCCACCACCACTAATGGAAGGTGAAGCGCTAATTAGCAGAATTTTAGAACTGTCGCCTGTGGAGGCAAAATTTTTAGGGTAAGTTGAAAATAAATCGAATTAAACATATAACAAACATATATACAATGATAACTTGGAGTTAGGTTTATTTTCTATATATGTATCGTTTTATACCGATAACTGAATTGAATTGTAGTATTAAAGCATTAAAAATATTTGTAATATTTCAGGCCTGTAATCTTGGAAGTTCCACATTTCGGATCGCTGCGTGACAAAGAACGTGAAATTATAATATTACGTTCCGATAATGGTGAGAGCTGGCGAGAACATACGCTTTACGAAAAGGAAGAGTCGGTACTCGAGGTACTGCAAGATACCATGGAAACAGAATTGAGTCCTTTGGAGGACTTACGCACAAATCGGATCATTCGTATTGTTACGCGTAATTTTCCACATTTCTTTGCTGTAGTATCTCGTATACGACAGGAGGTACATGCTATTGGTTCTGATGGTGGTACTGTATCCTCACAAGCCGTACCCCAGGTTCAGGCAATATTTCCGCCAAATGCATTGACGAAGAAAATTCGAGTCGGTCTTCAGGCACAGCCAGTTGATTTGAACGATTGCTGCAAATTGCTTGGCCAAGGCGTGGCTGTGTCGCCAGTTGTGACGGTGGAACCGCGACGCCGTAAGTTCCATAAAGCGATCACTCTAAGCATACCGGCACCAAAAGCTTGTACCCAGGGTATGGTGAATTCGCCTTACACTGGTAACGCTCCCACGTTACGTCTCCTATGCTCGATTACTGGAGGACAGAATCGTGCTATTTGGGAAGATGTTACCGGTTCAACGCCTCTAGCATTTGTTAAGGACAGCGTGACTTTTACCACCACGGTGTCGGCTCGTTTCTGGCTAATGGATTGTCGCAATATTGCCGAAGCCAGTCGCATGGCCTCCGAACTGTACTCTTATATGGCGCTTGTACCATTCCGTGCCAAATTTGTGGTGTTTGCCAAGCGCATTTCTCCAAATGAAGCCAAACTATCAATATTTTGTATGACCGACGACAAGGAAGATAAAACCTTAGAGCACCAGGACAACTTCACCGAAGTGGCCAAGAGTCGCGATGTTGAGGTTTTGGAGGATCAGGAGATTTATTTGGAGTTTGGAGGTAACTTAGTACCTGTACTAAAAACTGGCGAACAACTCAGTCTTAAGTTCCAAGCCTTCCGCGAAAATCGTCTGTCGTTTATGGTGCACGTGAAGAATCCGGACGAACCGTTCGCACGCATCAGTTTTATGAATGAACCCAAAACCGGACAGGGCGAAGCGCCAAAGCAACCCATTTGCATACTTAACATTTCCCTACAGGACTCTGGAGTTGATTTGGCTGCGAATAAAGGAAACATTGCTGCTGGTAGCCAGCGTAGCATCAACAGTATTAACTTTGTAGACCAAGGTCTCAATCAACGCGATCAAATCAATGCCGAATACAAGAAAAAGTACAATGAACGTGAAATTCAACAGGCGAACGGTGAATCGAAGCAAAACAGCGAAACAATTCACAAGGCCGATATGCATCTGTCCCATATATGTCAATTGCTAGAGGACGATTGGATGCCATTGGCCAAAGAATTGGGTGTACCCGAGACCGACATCGAGCTTATCAATGCTGAATATGCGGACGATAAGATTCAAAATCAACGTGCAATGGTCATGTTACGTTTATGGCTGCGTCAACAGGGCAACGAAGCCACTGGCAACAAACTACAGCAGGCTCTCATGAAAATTGGACGTCACGATATTGTTAATATATGCATCGATAATGTTGAGCCCGTCACCGACGACATGGAAAGAACAAAAGCCGAAAAGCAACTATTACAAGATGGTCTAGAAGGCATCACCGATTTCATCAATGAAGTGGCCCTAACAGTCCAACCAACAAACAAAACTGCCGCTATTGAAGTGACTGAAGCACCAATAATTAAAGAGAAAGTTATAAAAAAGAATTTTACGACTATTGTTCTCAATGATCAGCCGAACGAACAACAACTGCAGCAAGTAATACAAGATCAAATAGGTAAGATCAACTTCTAATTGGATAATGTAAATCTATGAGTTCGGAAGATTGGAAATGACCTTTGGCAAAATTGGAAATCAATTAAATAACAGGATTAAAATTTAACAAAAAATACTCTTTTTTTATAATTTTCAAATAATTTTTTCAATTTTAAATACGAAGTATGACGTAAAATTTATATATTTTGACAAGTTATATAGTTGATGCTATTTCACACGAGAATTTTTCAAAATATTTTCGGTTTTTATATCTTCTTAGAAAAACTAATACCTTACATAGATGTACAATGAATCATGCGCCACGAAAATTAAAACAGATTTTTAGTATATTTAGTATTTTCAATGCAATGTGAGTTTGTGAGAAATTTCATGGGTAAACAACGAAAATAAACGATTTTACAACATATTATTAAATTATTTTACAGATTAGAAGCATATTTTTTAGATTTTCTACGATGAAGGTTCTTACGACACACCCAAGTGGATGAACCATCATGTGTTCATCCCAACTTATCTAATTAAAAGGTCTATAACTCATTCCACGTAATTTTTCTTCTGATTCTGATATATTCTGGATCCTTATATATAGCGGAGTCGATTAAGCAATGTCTGTCTGTTGAAATCAATTTTCTGGAGACCCCAGACATCTTCGGGATCCAAATCTTCAATAATTCTGTCAGCCATGCTTTCGAGAAGTTTGCTATTTAAAATCAGCAAAATCGGTCCACAAATGGCTGAGATATAAGGAAAAAACCAGGGCAACCTCGATTTTTTACCTATATCTGGATTACTAAGTCATTAATATAGACAATATGGATATCTAATGATAGATATTTCAAAGACCTTTGCAACGACGTAGTAAGTTGGACCTACAATGGGTCAAGATCGGGAACAAAATTTTAACCCGAATTTTTTTTTCACCAAAAAATTTTTTTAAAAAAAAATTATTTTAAAATTTAAAAAAAAAATTTTGAAATTTAAAAAAAAAATAAAAAAAAATTTTACATAAAAAATTAAAAAAAAAATTCGAAAATTTTTTTTTTCTAAAAATGAAAAAAAAACAACTGGAAAAAAATAAATTTTGTTTGCCTAAAAATATTTAAAATTTTTATTTTGAAGTTTAGTGAAGGGTATATAAGATTCGGCCCAGCCGAATATATCTCTCTTACTTGTTTTTATGTATGATTCTTTAATACTTTGTTTTACATCTTTATACAATTATTTAGGAGGCAAACAATTTATATGTTGGTAGAAATGGCGGATTTATAATAAGTTGCACTTTTGTTTGTAAAATATGTAATTTTACGTAAATTAAACGAATTTCTTTGCAGTGTTGCTTTCCAAACTGCGTTTATGAATTCAGCCTGTTATACCAACTCCATAATTAGTTTATTATTAAATCATTTGTTTAGTTTTTAATTAGAAGTTTATTTCATTTTTATTCCTAGAAACATTCATAGTTATTTTTACTAGACTGTGATCAACAATATTAGCTGAATCATTTATTCATCAATATATTTTCTTATTATTTTTTTTTTTATTATTTAGATGAAGAGAAGAGTGTATCACCTCCTAGAATTGATATTGTAAGCGATATAAAATTGACTAGTGATGGTGACGATCATGCATATGACATCGATACAATACGACGCATAGCGGAGGAACACACACACCAAGTGCTAGAAGAAGCCCAGCAAAATATTGAAAATAATGGTAAACTATTTGTTTTAATTAAAATTTTTAAACACTAACTATATATGTTCTCCAATATATCTAATTTTGAATATACATTCGTCTAGAATCCGTCTCGAGGGAAAATGTATGATCGGGTCAATATGATCGGGTTTAATTCAAGAAGTCTTTTAAATAATTAAAAATTCAGATTCTTGTCTTGCCATACTTTCAGCTGCAATAACTACTTATGATAAATATAAAAGGTGGCGCAAAAGTAATCCTCCTATCAGAAAATGCTATAAATTTTGCGATTAGCCCCTAATGTCAGTTCTGTTTTGACATTTGTGTAGTAAACACATGCGAAATACACGTTAATAAACAATGTTACGCTACACTGCTCCAGAACGCGGAATATTGCAGACTATTTATTTGACCAATAATCGGCAAAATTTATAGCATTTTCTGATAGAAGGATTACTTTTGCGCCACCTTGTATATTATTCCATCACTTAGCTGACTCCAATTTATATATTTGTAGAGTAGGGAGAAGTCCACTGGTTTCTTTATACATCCCATGTAACTTAGCGTAAAGTCAATTGTCACTTCAGTGTCTCTAAGTAACCTATAGTGTAGTCACTTTAAACGTTTATTCTGTACTGCACTTTAAAAAGTAATTATTATACCCACCAGAAGTTTACAAGCAATTGGTTATGGAATTGTCTAATGATATGTCTTTTTAACTGACTATTTGAGGTCAATTAGCACCCGTACATGTTAAAATATCTAGTTATGTAGCAGATTAAGTAACGAGTTACGTAGCTAGTAAGATAACTGACTGAATCCAATGCTTTGACTACTTTCAACCAGCTATCAGACAGTTTTATTGTTATCAAAAAGGATCAATAGACCCTCTGCTTAGGACGCGTGTTAACATAACTAGTCACGTAACTACTTATATAACCCTTAGTGATAGGTAAAATCACTAGTTCAAGAGAGTCACAAAGAACTGTTGGTATGTTCATCCATGTGAACACTTCTAAGAGTGTTCTGGGCTTTAAATAGATTTTCGTATACAATTAGAAAGGTCAAATCGGCACACAAATGGCTGAGATATAAGGAAAAAACCGGGACAACCTCGATTTTTGGCCTATTTTTGATCTATATGTGGATTACTAAGTCATTAATATAGACAATACGGATATCTAATGATAGATATTTCAAAGTCCATTGCAACGATGTATATAAGGCTATAATAATTTGGACCTATAATGGGTAAAAATCGGGAAAAATATTTTTTAATCCGAATTTTTTTTGTTACCAAAAAATTTTTTTTTCATAAATTTTTTTTCACTAAAAAATTAAAAAAAAAAAATTTGTTAAATTGGAAAAAACTTTTAAAAATAATTTTGAAAAAAAATTTTTTTCAAAAATTTTTTGAATTTTATTTTAAAGAATAATTTGGTGAAGGGTATATAAGATTCGGCACAGCCGAATTTAGCTCTCTTACTTGTTTTTAATTAACAACAAAATTTTTAAATTTTTGGGGAACAGAACTATTTAACTCATTACTATATCAAATTGAAAATTTTGAAATGTAAAAAATATTTGTTTTGCTTTTTCATTTTAACAATAAATTTAAAACAAAATATATATTTTATTTACATTTTTCTAAAAGGTAATTTTATAGAAAATATTATAAAATAAAATAATTAAAAATACTTTACAATATAACTACGGTGGCCAGAGTATTTTTGCACCGATCCCCGCTTTACCAAACGTGCAAGAAAACCACAACAAAATTGAAGCTAATTAATAATTTTATTGGGGAACAACGATGATTTGTTTTAAATGTTAAAACATTTTGTATTTTTAAGGAAAATCTAATAAAAATAAATTGTTAATTTTTTCAGATATGTTGCAAAAACTTCAAGCCAAAGTACCAGAAAGTGCCGATCAACTATCCGATAGTAAAGAGACAAGTGTCGTCATAAAAACTAGGTAACTTATTGAGGAAGATAAATTAAATGAAAACATTTTAATAATTAGTATTTACTGTTAGTGATGATGGCAAAACCCTTACAACAACAACCATGACAGTGGAGAAATTTGAAAGTGAACCTATGGAAGTTACAACTTTGAACGATTCGCAACCCATATTTTCGCAACCCGAAGATCAGTTATTGGCTGCCACTGTAGACGCTCTAAAAACTGGAAATAATGTTATAGCCATTACACAGTCGCTTTTAAGCGAGGAAACTGGAAATGGTATCAATAATGAACATGAGCATGACGATTCTAAACTGAATAATGGTGATATAGCAAGAAACCGAAACTGAGAAAATCCACTTAGAATAAAATCATTTGATTAATTTTTTTCAATAAAACTGCATACATATGTGTACAATTAAAACATCTCTTTATGAATTCTACAATTAAAATGCAAACAAAAATAAAACATATTTATATTTATCATATATAGTATATAGTTATAAAAATATACCAAGTATATTCAAAAAAAAAAAATAAAAATATATTGAAAACAAATAAAATATGCATTGTGAATCAAACATCTTTTTTTTTTATAAATTTAATAAATGGTATAAAGAAATGGGCTATGGGTGGTTAATTTGCGAAAATAGTATTTTGACAGATTTTGGTGCGAAATATGTAATATATTTTCAGCAAACCAAAAAAAAAATATCAATCACAGTATAAAACTGCAACCTTGAGTCAAATCGGATAATGTAAACCAGTGCTGCATCGGTACGAGAAACATTTTCAAACTTTTCAGATTATTCGGTTTGACTCACCAAACCGAACCAAAATTATAAAAATACATTTGCTAGTAATAGGATTATAAGTTCTACTGTCTCAAAAAGTGGGACACATTTTAAAATAGGTGATAAAAAGTAAGAAAAAATTGTCTGTCAAGCCCGACCATATTGTTGCGAATGTGCAATAGCGATTTGAATTTAACGGTACGCAGCGGCTGCCTGCAACATTGCCGCTGTTAGAGTTAACATCAACTGTCTTGTACGTGTATACTTGTACATTATAAAGTCTGTGTGTGTATTTCTGCGAATTGATATACGTGTATAAAGCAGCGAAAGGCAGACTCACACCACTACAGTTTTTAGATATTGTAGTTGTATAAGTTGAGTAAAAAGTTGAGAAAAAACAAAAACAATAACTGAAATAAACAAGCATAAAAAGCGAAAAGCGTAAAACAACCTGCTCTTATCAATGCTCATGCGAGACTGACTGGTTTTGATTGTTTTTATACAATGTATGTGCTTGCGTACATGTGAAAACAAAAACAAGAGAGCTCAATGCCTTTCGCTGGTATAAAGACACTGAGTGACTATTTAATTCTGTTGTTGTTGTACATTCTAAATAAATAAAGAGTTGTTACAATTTTAAACTACTGAAACTGCTTTTATTTGCAATCAAAAGTATCCGGTTTATTTAAAGGAAATAAACCCACGTTTTTAAAAGGTAAAAACGTAACAATACCTTGGACGTTTTGATTTTATTAGTATTATTGCTTCGTTACGACAAAATTTTGTTAAGACCACTTTGTCTTGACAACAAACGTCATTTATTGTTATGATAAATATTTGTCAAGTATAGACAGTGGGTAAAATTCAAGAATCAACAAAAAAAACTGTTTTCCTTCACCTGCAACTGTAGAAATGACCGAAACGTATGACAATTGCTGTTAAACCTAATATTATCTTCTGGAACCACATAAATTTGGAAAATACTTTCAGAAACATCAATAATTACATTTTTGTACACGGAAATAGCGTTATTACTTATTTTTATACCCTTCACCTTCGTGAGAAGGGTATATATAAATTTGTCATTCCGTAATTTCCATATTATAATTTTCCGACCCTATAAAGTATATATATTCTGAATCCTTATAGAAAGCAGAGTCGATTTAGCCATGTCTGTCTGTCTGTCTGTTGAAATCAATTTTCTGAACACCCCAGTTATCTTCGGGATCCAAATCTTCAATTATTCTTTCAGACATGCTTTCGAGAAGTTTGCTAACGGAGATATGAGCAAAAATCCGAGACAACCTCTGAAAATTTCATCAAAAAAAGACAATTTATTGCGTGCTTTGACAAAAAAGCAACAAAGCGTATGTGTGGATGTGTGTTGGTTATTTATTTGCGTATTTTGTTTTTGTTTTTATACCCTTCACCATGAGAGGCAAGGGTATATATAAAGAGAGAGTTGTTTATAATGAGTTTTCATATGAGCAACTCTATCATACGTAAACACCACACACACCCAACAACAACATTCTACATTGTAGAATCTACAATGTGGAATGAGATGAAATGAATAAGAATTATAAATCAAACACACGCATGCATAATTTCGTTTATTTTAAATTTTGTTGTTGCTTGTTGTTATTTTTTCAACATACAATTGTGCAAAATAATTGTTCTATTTGCTTGGTTAGTTATCAGTGAGCACTCAACGTGTGAATATGATTATCGGATGTTTTACAATTGCATCTGATATAATATTATGATTTTTTCTTGTTGTTGTTGCTCTATGAAGAAATTCGCATGGGTAAAGGCAATGTACGTAAATATGTATACTTTGGTGAAGGGTATATAAGATTCGGCACAGCCGAATATAGCTCGCTTACTTGTTTATTTTTCAATTTATATTTCGATCAAGAGTTTCTATATAAGTGTAAAATTTCATTAAAAACGATTCATAAACAAAACTTTTATTACTATTTAAAAATTAAAATTTTCCAGAAAAATCAGCTACCATTTTTTATTCCCATATTTTGAAAAAAGTCTTCTATAATCTTTTTAATATTTAAAAACTTTGTATATATTTGAAAAGAGGACATATATCCTACACGCTGATATAATCTGTGATCACTCATATTTCCCACCAAATAATGATTTTGGTATAACAAATCTAAAATCACTCATATATCGTTAATAAGAGTTCATAGAGGCAAAAGAGTGATCACTCATATTTCCCACCAAATATTGATTTTTGTATAAAAAATCTAAAAACACTCATATATCGTTAATAAGCATTCCTAGATTCCAGAGACTCCTGCGACAACAAAGACGGTGCCCCTCAGAATATGATGTAAAACCCATGCTTTCGGAAGAACTGGTTTGTGCCTTCTTTGAACGGATGGACGAGGTGATTAGCGAAGACGCCCTCCTGAACTTTGACCAGGAGGATGCCCAGGGTGACACAAATTAATCTTCCGACTTGCTCAGAACGAAGAGGAGCTAGTCATGGTCCAGGAACCTTGGATCCATCCGGATCGTATCTGTGGACTATGTCTGAGGGGCTATAAGCTCTACTACGCTAAAGGCACAGGTAAAATTATTGCCTAAAGCTCTTTGAATATCTTCATTCTGTCTGATTACAGCAATGAAGATACAGCAGCAGTTTCATGGAAAACCAATGAAGGCAGTTTGATTGGTTAATATCCAGCTATATGGCATACGATCATGGGGAGCATCCGCCAAATGATGCTATCCGTAGTGTAGGGGAAAAGGCGAATGATTCCAAGATTCCTTAGGTTATCTTTGCTGATGCCAACTCGCACCACATTATATGGGGTAGCAGCGACACCAATATCAGAAGTGAGTCTTTTTAGTTTCATACTTAATTCTAGTTTTAAAGTAGTAAATATAGTTTTGAAGTAGTAAAGGTAGGTTCTTAATTGTTTCAAACAGAATTGAGGTGCTGGACTTGTGAGTGCTGAGCACCACAGTATGATTAAAAATTGAGCCGTCTCTAGCGACTGATATATACAAAGCGTGTATCAGATGGACCTATATTCCTACATGGTGGACGAGGTGTAGAGTAGTCTTCATTCCAAAAGGAGGCAAGGCGACTCATATTAAACCAAAGGATTTCAGACCAATTAGTCTTGTATCCTTTCTGCTGAAAACCATAGAAAAGGTGATTGACGTATACCTTATAATGACATACAGGTCTGTGGAAACAGCTCTACATTCGATAGTTGGCTCCATTGAAGAGTCGCTATCATATAAGGAGTATTTACTTGTTGCCTTCCTCCTTTTAACAATGTCAGGCCCGATGTCATTCTACGCCGATTAGTCGGGAAGATACGCGGTTATAGAGTTGTATATGCTACCTTAGGTGGCATTAGTGTCTCAAAAGTGGCCAATCGTGGATCCCCGCAGGGAGGTGTACTAATACCACTTCTGTGGAATATGGCTATGAATACCCTGTTGGTCAAGATGCTCAGCAGAAAGATCAAAACAGTCGCGTATGCTGTCGATGTTGCGGTATTAATATCTGGTAAATTTCTGAATAATTGAGCGAGTGAAGTGTTTCGAGTGGACTTTGTATGAACCCCCAAAAAACGGAATTGGTTCTCTTCACTAGGAGGTACACGATCGATGACTTTAGGCCACCTAGACTAAATGGAATCAGTCTTAAGATCAGGGATAATGCAAAGTACCTTGGCATCATTCTAGATAAAAGATTATCTTGGAATCTAAAGGATTAATAAGGTCTATGTGGCCATCTACTCCTGTAAAAAGGCAATTGGTACTAACTGGGGTATTATGCCGAAGGGTATTAATTGGATATTCAAAGAAGTTGCTTAACCTATCTTGTAGCCTATCTCGATAGCGAGACATTCTATTGTATAGCAGATGAATTGGCCAAAAGAGGTGCGATGATGGATGATGAGCCGATCGACCCATTTTCTGGTATTTCCCTAGTTAGATGCAAGATGGCTGTACAGCAGAAACTATATGAGATTGCACAAAATAAATGGAACAATGAGCTTTCCTATTGTATAGCAGATGAATTGACCAAAAGAGGAGCGATGATGGATGATGAGACGATCGACCCATTTTCTGGTATTTCCCTAGTTAGATGCAAGATGGCTGTACAGCAGAAACTATTTGAGATTGCACAAAATAAATGGAAAAATCAGCTTTCCTGTGTTACAACGAGGTCCACTTTGCCTGTATATGATGCCAGCAGGAAGAATCTACTTATGGAATTTCGTTGTGTGCAAATAAGGCTAATTGTTTCCTTCATTACAGGTCACTGTATAATTGCGACACATGCTAGAAGACTGGGCCGGTACAACGACTATTGTAGGAGCTGTAATAATGAAGAAGATGTGGAGACCGTGTCTTACCTATTCTGCCAATGACCGGCTCTGACAAGCCTGAGAGAACGCATCCTCGGAATCCCATTCCTATCATGCTTGGATGAGCTATCAAGGATGAATCATAGACGAATCTACTCCTTCATCAGAAAATCTATAAACTTCACTGCAATTCAGTAAACTTAAGAAATATTAAAAAACTCTGTTTTGATTTAGTCAAATCCTATTTTATAATATTAGAAATGAAACACTTTTGTATATATTAAATTTTATTAGACATTTTTTATTTTTATATTTAATGCGCCATACGCAAAACAAAATAAAATGTTATAAATAATCGTTTTAATACATTACATATTCGTAAATTTAGTTGTTACTTTAAATGTGTCAGTTGTATCCTTTAGTGATTTTTTATGGGATTTTGTTTTGATTTGATTTAGCACAATAGATGTTCATGTTTAACAGAGAGAGATATATATTTGTGTGTATAACATTTATAGAGAGAGTATCTTTATTTAGAGTTGAGGATGCCACTTAATAAAGAGCCAAAAGAAAACCAAAACAAAATCAGCAGTTAAGTAAATCAGCTAAAGGAGGATAACTGATAGAAGCGCAGAAGCGTTTTTATAACACAATTTGACTACAAAAAGCAATATAAAATTTATACTAATAAATTAAATCAAAATATACATGTATATGTACATATATATATATATATAAATAAATAACAAAAAGAGAACTCTAGAGGGAGAGATTGTGAGAGCGAATTTGTTTGTTTGTTTGTTTTTTTTTGTTTAACAAGAGAAATGCATAAATATAGTATGTAAATATGTATGTTTATCTAATTACGTGAGAGCTTAAATATGATCGCCGTTATTTCGTTCTCTTGTTTGGGTTAAAAAACTACATGTATATGTGTGTATGTATATTTACAGTTACAATAATAATAATAATAATATTAAGTAATCGTTATTCGTTTGATTTATGATTCGGTACTAAATACATTGACGGAGAAAGCGGCAAATGTTTCACCCTTTTTGCCAATTGATTTAGCTTGGTATTGACCAACATCATCCATTGTACATTGTTTTATAGTGAAGGTATAGCGATTGCCATCCTCCTTGGTGTAGGTGTAGCGTGAGCTGGACTCATTGACTTGTTTGCCATCCTTAAGCCATGTTAGTTGTAAAGGTTCTTCTTGGGTTTCGCATTCGAATTTAGCAGTTTCGCCTTCTTGAACCGTTACTGAGGTGGGGAATTTTACGAAACAGGGCTGCTTTTGCTCTTCGCCTGGAACAATAACATTGATGGTACAGGTGCTGTAGGATTCGCCAGCATTGTTGAAAGCCTCGCAGGTATAAGTACCAGCATCTTCGGGGAAGATTTCGGCTATTTGTAGTTTGTAAATGTTTGCCTCCTTAGTATACTGGAAGTCTTTGCTGGGCTTGATTTCTTTGTTATTGTGTAGCCAGACGACATCAAAGTTTTCGGCGCCAATAATGCGGCATGCCAAGGTTACCATGTCGCCGTCTTTTACGAAACGCGATTCCAAATGACTAACAATTCTGGGTGGCTTATCGCTGCTAATCAAACGTTTGCTAGAGTTTTTATCTAAAGCTATAATGTTTAAATGAAACATACAAATTTGTTAATTAAGATAACACAATATAATAAAAAAAAATCTTAAAAAAAACCTACGTTTGACAGTCAATTTACACTTGGTTTCCACAGCGCTAATAGAGTTTGTTGCTGTGCATGTGTAAACGCCTTCATCTTCGGGGAAAACTTCGTGTATGGTCAGAGTAGCAATGCCATTCTTGTATTTCAAGTCCATTATGTCGGATGAGGCAATAGATTTACCATTTTTCGACCAAGTAATTTGTGGATCGGGATCACCTTTAACATGGCATGTCAATACCAATTGATCGCCATCGCGTATGCTTAAGTCTTGCAAGGGCTTGGTAAATTCTGGCTTGCACATTAAAGAATCATCTGGTGGCACTACAAATCCATACAAATACAAATTATTATAAAGCAATACTTAAACGTTTTACAGTTTAACTTACGTATTAATTCCTTAGTGGCACTACGCGATCTAGAGGGACTTCCGGGTGTTTGTAGGCTACTGGCGGCGTATTTCTTTTTGTTAGAAATGCTATTGTTTGTCGTTGAATAGGAACTTGTATTGTTAACAGTCTGAAAATAGTAGATAAGTATAGAAGTTAATTATTAAAATTTTATAATAATGCATGTAATTTTAAGAAATTCTACGATACTGTTTAATGTAGTGAAATAGTATGAAACCTTTAAAATATCAGCGAAAGATTATATGATACTAAAGCTACGTACACACGATTGTCATATTCTTACAATGTTGTCAGAAAATGTTCAATAAATGGTTAACAACCATATGTTTCAACATAAGTTCTCATGGTTGTGTTAACCATTTTCTGAGCATGTTTCTGACAACCGTGTGTACGTAGCTTAAGATGTATGATAAAGCTACGTACACACGATTGTCATATTCTTACAATGCCAGAAAATGTTTAATAAATGGTTAACAACCATATGTTTCAACATAGGTTCTCATGGTTGTGTTAACCATTTTCTGAGCATGTTTCTGACAACCGTGTGTACGTAGCTTAAGCTGTATGATAACCATATGAATTTGGTACTTACCTTGTTGCTGCTGCTGGATGAGTAGTTTTGATTGGTTGATGAATAACTGGAAGAAGTCTCATTCTGTCGTGTTGTCGATGAAGAAAATGAGTTTGAATTATGTGAAGCGGAGCTAAATTGTGTCCTAGTTATGATTGGTGGTGGCACTGGTTTAAGAGGATGTTCAATATATTTGCGATCTAAGTAACAAAGTTAGTGAAAAATATATTAAAATTTATTACTGATTTTTACCATATATGTATTGTACATATAAAATTGTAGTCGGTAAACGCTAGAATTCCTTTGGCATTTACATACACGCATATATTCTTGATAAAATGGCACACACTGATTTTCGTACAGCTTACAACAATAATGTATTTATTGCAAAGCTGACAACAACCGCGAAGTATACAGAATCCTTTTGTTTTTTTTTTATATTTTAGCTTCATGTAACATAAGCGATTTACTTTAACACACAATAAATTAGGTACCAAAAATTATTAAACATTTCTCTTTCCATGAGAACTGATTTTGGCTTTTCTTTTACTTTCTGTGTTATTTTAATTTCGCCATACGGAAAGAGAGAGAGAGATTGAGTGAATCTGATGAACCCTAAAAGAGTTGAGTTTTGCCAAGATGCGAAAATTGCAATCCTTTGTATATGGTTGTTGAAGTGCAAATAGCAGCTACAATATATTTTGTATATGCATTTTCTTTAAGACCGTTTCAACCAAAACATTATATGTATATATATGATGTATGTATGTAAATGCCCATCCATATATAATTTTAAATTAAAATGCATGCGACGTACAACTTTAACTAGTAAGGGCTACAAAAGTTAGTGTAAGTATTTTCAATATTTATATTAGTTTTTTTTGTTTTTTTCAATAATTTATTGTAGGTTTAAAGGGTTAATATAATATTTACATTATTTGTTTTAATAACTGGGAGTGGGATTACAAAATAACGTAGGAAAATATTGTAGGTATGTTTTTAAATAGGATAATTACTGTTTTAATCGAAATTTAGGGGGAAAAAAAAATTAAAGGTTAGGATAATAAAAACATAGTTTTGTTTTCCTTTAAAATATCTTTACCTCCTGAATATAAGAAATTATGAGCAAGTTCTGCCTGCTCAGGTGTAACCCATTCTCCTATTCAAAAAAGAATTATATAAAGTTTTGTTATAATATAAGAATAAAAAAAAATTAAAAAAAAGAAGTATGAAAGTATAGTCGGATAAGTCCGACCATATAATTACCTGCTAATTTTCTTTGTGTGCATTTCATACAAATAATGGTATATATAGGTTATTGTGAATTGAATTCAATGAAACTTTGTATTCAATTCTTACCATATTTTACGAAATACATAGTTATTTTCCAACATTTATATAACATACCTCTATGAGACCGTGAAAACAGAGATCTAATAAACTTATTTTAGTAGAAAATGGGAGAGCTACTTTCAATTATTGATAGAATGATTTTCAATATTTCGTATAAAGAGATTTTCTATACCGGAACATAATTGACAGACATCGCTACACGGACATAGTAAATTATTTATTGGTGTTACTTCGATGACCTTACAAACATTCTTATATACTGATTCGTACCTTCCTATATTTACAATTGTGAATTGATGGATTGATGCAGCCAATTAAAGTAAATATGAAATAAAATCTTGCGGATTTTGCTTCTGACAGAAAATTAAAATTAATTGAAGCGCATATGCGTTTGCAGATTTCGTTGTATTCTTGTTCATAAATAATATATTATTTAAGTAATATTTATATTATTTATAAACTTTTTAATTCATTCTCAATTAGAATTATTCGTAAATTAGTACTCTTAACGAATAATTGCTTTTCTTTGTTTATTTTCTTTCATTTACTCTAGTATTTTCTATACGACATATGAGAAAGAGAGCAATATACATTGCAAAAAACACTAAACCATTTCATTATGTTATACACTAGGGTGGTCCGTTTGTAAAGAGCAAACATAAGGTTAGAGTGTCCAAAAAACCGGCAAATTCAATAAACCGGTTTCCGGTTTAACCGAAAACAGTGTTTTATAAAAAACCCGGTTTCGGTTTTCTCATTCTAAAAAAACCGGTTACGGTTTTGTCATTCTAAAAACCGGTTAACCGGTTTTATATTAATTTTTATTTAATATGAGCCTATTTAAATTTATAGACAATTTTGGTAAGGCAAAAGGTGTTATATGTATATTTCGTTAAAACCGGTTAACCGTCTTAAAAAAACCGGTTTGTCAAAAAACCGAAAAGTTAAAAAAACCGAAACCGGTCGGTTTTACAAAGATGAAAAAACCGGTTGACCGGTTTTCGGTTTTGGATACTCTACATAAGGTGTTGATGTTCTCAACTAAAATTAAATTTAAGTTTGTTTGAGAAGACCGATTCTCTTGGTATCCATTGATTCAGCTCACTACATACTGAACTCAGGACAAAAACATTTTGAGAATTGGTATTTTAAAATGAATTAAGCTTTTATTTTATTTGCTAACATCCACCCATTTTTTTGGGACCACTCTATTATACATACGTATGTAACTTAATAGATTAAAAAAAAACTTCAAAATGAAAATTTTATTTACCTTCTACAATGACGACACATTCGGTTTCATCAGTTCCATGGCAATTTGTGGCCTTGCAAGTGTATTTACCCGAATCTGAAGGCTTACAGTCAATGATTTCCATTGTGACTACACCGTCCGAATGAGTCATGGCATATTCGTATTTGTTTAGTTCGCGTCCATCCTTGTACCATTTTACGGTTGGAACTGGTTTTCCACTTAGACAGCAAAGTAGCTTGCAGGTGTCACGAGCCTGCATAACACGTGGGCGTAACAGGAATGTAAAACTGGGAGCCGATTCGGATTCCTCTTGCCAGAATGTGTATGGCAGAGGTTCACGGCGGCGAACAGGTGTCGATTCATGGACATATCTAGGCTGTTCCTTTGGCAGTGGTTGGACATTTAGGAAAACAACTTCTTCGCGGGAGCCATAGTGATTTTCAGCGCGGATGATATACTCACCGCGATCTGAGAGTTTTACACGATTAATAATAAAGTAGTAGTCATCGCCGGCATACCGCTTCATGAACTTGACGCTTTGGCGAAGCTCTACATTGTTGTGTGTCCAGGTGAGTGTGGGTGTAGCAATAGCTATGCAACGGCAGTAGAACTTAACGCTTTGTCCTTCGTAACAGAATTGGGATGTGGGGCGTATTACAAATCGAGGAGCTGCTTGACGACGATCAAAGGACGTGTCATGAATTTTGTATTTCTCCATGAGTAGTTTACGCAGTGAAGAGTACTCCGAGAGGCGACCAATAGGCAATAGGTATTTGCCAAAGTCCTCGTACTTCTTGCGAAGTTTGTCGCGGAATGCTAGATAACGATCGCGTGCAATTTGCTGTGTAAGATCACTATGGTCACCGGTTAGCCAAGGATGTAACAGGCACTCATGTGCAGTCATACGTTTCTCCTTGTTAGCCACCAGCAATTTGCGTATAAAGTCTTTACCCTCCTCGGAAATATGACGGAAGGCCTGTGCATCAAAGTCCCAATCACAAGCCTTCACATTTTTCAATGTTTGGATATCGTTATCGCCGGCAAATGGCGAAAGACCACTAAGCAGGACATATGTTAATACTCCAGTAGCCCACATGTCGGTGTAGAAGCCGACAGGTTCACGGTTAACTATTTCTGGAGCAGCAAACTCTGCAGTGCCTGTTGTTATTTTGACTACCTCATTGGGGTCTAGTCGTGTGGCCAGTCCGAAATCAATTAATTTTACATTTGTACTGGTATGGGTTTGACACATGATATTTTCTGGCTTGATATCCAAATGAATTATATTCTTTTCATGCATGTGTCTGATACCTTCACAAATTTGACGCATATAGTTAATAACTTCTGCTTCAGTCATGCGATAACCTTCGGTGGTAATGCGTTCGAAAAGTTCTCCACCAGACAAACTAAAATAGTAATAATAAGAATTAATTTATTACGGTTTCATTCATATTTTTCATAAGTATACTTATAGTATTTCAAATGTGTATGTACTTACAATTCCAAAATTAAAACCATTTCATCGTCGTCCTCGTAGGCGTCGTGCAAGTTAATTAACTTCTGATGATGTAGTTGATTCATTATGTCGATTTCACGACGAATTAGATCTTTTTCAACAGCATGTGAGACGGGTATGAATTTGGCAGCGAAAATATTGCCAGTGCTACGTTCGCGACATCTGTGGACTACGCCGAAAGCACCGGTACCGATTTCCTCGAGAATGTCATATTTATCATATACACTGTAGTGCGAAATTTCCACTGGTTGTGGAACATATTTCGAGTATATATCAAAGACATATGAATCGTAATCCTTGATGGGTCCATCGGCCTTGCCACGCACCTTTTTGCCATTTTCATCGATTTCCCATTTACGTTCTGTGGGCTTCTTTTTGATGGCATCCTTGGTTTTGATTAGTGTACTTACGTCCGAAGGATCTGAGCGTCCATAGACATTGTCAGCATAAACGCGGAATTCATACTCTTTGCCCGGTGTCAATCCCGTAACAGCCATAGTGGTGAAACGAGTATTGCCAACACGTAGCCATGAGGATAGTGGATGTTCACGTTTTTCTACCAAGTAGTTTGTAATGTTACTGCCACCATCCCATACTGGAGCCTTCCAACTAAGCGACAACGAATCGATGCCAATACTCTCAACCGTAGGGAATCGTGGTGGATCTGGACGATCGCTAATTTGAATTTTAATAATGGCCGTGTCGGAACCCAACTCATTTTCAGCCGTTATTCTATAAGGACCAGAATCCAAGCGAGAACCATCGCGAATTGTTAATATGGCATGACGTTCCTTGGTCTCAACGTGGTAGTGACCACCAGATTCAATGTTTTCGCCGTCACGTACCCAATGAATACGAGGTTTGGGGAAACCAGTGAATGGAATTTTAACCACAACGTTCTCACCTTTGTCGAAGTAGGCAGTGTCACGGAATCTTGGTGGAACGTTCAGTTTCGGTGCAGCTGAAATTAAAATACGTACGTGTAAATGTAAATTATTAAAAAAATTGTCAACGTCAAATAAGTGTATAGAATTAAAAATGATACATACTTGCGATGGCTAGAGCAGCGCGAGTTGACTTGGCGCCGGCTTTGTTGACAGCACGGCAAACATACTCATCGGCATCCTCGCCAAAGACATCGTTAATATTGAGGAAGTAGTTGTCACCTTCGGCGTACATGTGATAGCGGGCACCGTTCGTAATTTCACGTGCGCCCTTGTACCAGGTAATAACGGGTTTGGGCACACCGGTAATTGTGCAACTGAATTGGGCATTGTGATTTTGTATGCACTGGGCATCGCGTAGCGGTTTCACAATCACAGGGGCTGTGGCAGCCTTTGGATCAATCATTTTAACAGGGGTTGAAGCTGAAGACTCCTTGGAGAGCCCAGCTTCATTCTGTGCAAATACGCGGAATTCATATTGTCGTCCCTCAATTAGGTTGGGACAATTGATTTGGGTGGCAGCGCAAATGGTAACGTTTACACGTTGCCATGTGCTGCTACCAACCTCGCGCTTGTCTATCCAATAGCCTTGAATGTGAGCACCGCCATCCGATTCGGGTTTTTCCCATTCCAGATGCACAAAGTCTTCGCCGATTTCATGAACCTTAGGTACGCCTGGCGGAGAGGGTGGATCGATTGGAGCCTTGGCTCTAACTGGATTAAGTCCTTCCAGAGCTGGACCCATGCCATTTTCATTTACAGCCATAACACGGAACACGTACTCTTGATTCTCAATAAGACCCTGAACATTGAACGAGGTATCCTTGCAGAAGCTGGATACGGTTATCCAATGCGGCGAGGTGATATCTTTGCGTTCTACCACATAGTGAGTAACACGAAGGCCACCATCGTAGGAGGGTGGACGCCAAGCCAGAGTGCAGGAGTGTTTGTTGATGTGAGATACACCCATAGGTCCGACTGGTGCTGAGGGCAAGCCAGTGATGCGAGCATCAAATTGAGCAGTAGCAACTCCCGAGTCGTTCGAAAATTCGATTTGATATACACCAGCATCTGATTTAACGATATCACGAATGAATATGGCCACATAGTCGTCGAAAATGGTGTATTTGAAGTGAGGTTCTCCGTCCGTAATTAATTCATTGTTACGTGTGATCTTAATATTCATTGGCTGATCACCACCATAGAAGATTTTAACTTTTGTGTTATCGCCTTCCGGCCAGAACAACTCTGTTGGACATCTGTGGATGACTGGTGGTGAACCGATTTTCAGATAACCTGAAGTATGTACAAAACCAAGCGAGTTTATGGCCTCACATGTGTAGTCGCCCTCATCTCCATTCTGTACGTTTGAGATGTGCAAACGGAAGATGCCGTCCTTACTATCACAGGTATAACGGCCAGATCCCATTTGAATTTCTTTGCCATTACGCAACCATCTTGCTGTAGGAGCGGGCTTGCCAGTAGCCTGGCATTGTAAAGTGAAATCTTTGCCATATGGTGCAACACGATCTTGAAGACGCGTTACCCAATCGGGCTTTTCACCACCCAATACTTCACAAACCTTAATGGGCATAGTACACAAACTAGGTTCGGATCGACCGGCAGCGTTGACAGCGAAAATACGGAATTCGTAGTCTCCCATTTCAATGAGATTGATAACGGTGTATTCAGTATCCATGACATTGTAATCGTTGCATTTAACCCAAATGGCACCACCAATATCGCGACGCTCCACAATATAACCAGTAATACGGGAACCACCATCGCTATGTGGTTTCTCCCATTTGAGGTCAACGTAGTTTTTGCCCACTTTAACAACTTGAGGAGTACCCGGTGGTGAGGGAACAGTGAATTTGCCCTTGAGCTTAAATCGCGTAGATGGAGCTGATGGCTTACTGAATCCGGCTGCGTTTTTGGCCTTAACTCTAAACTCGTATTCACAGCCATTTGTTAGATTATACAGCTGATACTTTGTGTCCTTAATCAAGAATTCATAAGTATTCCAAGCAGAGTCGTTGACGACGTCACGATATTCAATTTGGTAGCCTTGTATGCGGGAACCACCATCACTTCCTGGACGAGTCCAGATCAAAGTGACATTGCCCGAGTCCCAGTCTATAACTTTAGGCTGTCCTGGAGCATCGGGGACGGTGAATTGATATTTGGCGGTAATAGGCTCCTCCATTTCCAAGGGTTCGGAAAGACCATATTGATTTTCAGCACGAACACGGAAGTGATACTTGTGATTTGGTTCCAAACCCATAACGTCGTAGTGTATGTTACGTACAAAGCTGCTAACTTTTACCCAGGTGCCGCTGTTGTCAAGTTTCTCCACTACATAGTTGGTAATCGGTGAACCACCATCATCCAATGGAGTCTTCCAAGACAGTGTACATGTGTCGGGAGTAATATCTGAGGCCATCAAAGGTCCTTGAGGAATTCCCGGTTTGTCGACCACAGTTACATAGCAAGAGGCAGCATCTGAACCCTTGTTATTGGTCAGGGTGATAGTATATGAACCAGTCTCTGATCTCTTGGCACACTTGTTGTGGTAGATAGAAGTGTACTCTGTAGTTTCGAATTTGATACGTTCGTCTTGTGTAACTTCTTGGTTATTTATCGACCACGATGCCGTGGGACGTGGATTAGCATGGAAAGGAACAGTTATATGGAATTCTTCGCCAGCAATGACCGTCATATCACGTATTGAGAGATCAGAGGTAATCTTCGGTGCATGTGGTGGTCGGCGGCAGAAAATAGGATCACTGGATGCGCTATATGGTGATTGGCCAGCAGCATTTACTGCCGCCACTCTAAATTCATATTCAGCATTTTCAATAAGGTTGGGAATCTTGCATGTCAGGCTGGGACACAATGATTGTATAGCCTTAGTCCACTTCTCCTCACTGATCAAACGTTTCTCTATGATGTAACCGGTAATGGGAGAGCCACCATCATGTCTGGGCTTGGTCCAGGAAATTGTAATGCTATCTTCGGTAGAATCAATGCCGCGAGGTACTCCCGGAGCATTAGGAACATCGAATGGATGTCTGGCACGAATATGTTCATCTGTGGTGGCTGCATCCGATTGTCCGTATTTATTTTCAGCAATTACACGGAAATCATAATCCTTGCCAATATTCAGATTGCGTATACGAACGAAAGGTACAGTGCAATAGCTGCTAACCTTCGACCAAGTCGATGAATGTGCTTCTTTCTTTTCGATAATATAGTTAGTAATGGGTGAGCCGCCATCATCTTTGGGTGGAGTCCAATACAAAGTAAGGGCATCACCGGCAAATTCGTCAGCACACAAATTAGTGGGTGGTTTTGGACGATCAAGAACTTTAACGTTGATAGTGGCTGTGTCGAAACCTGAAGGATTTTTCAGCTGTAATCTATACTGTCCAGAGTCAGAGCGTTTAGAGTTTTTAACAATAAACGAGGCTGAATCGTCTGTTAGGCGTTGGAACATACGTTGGTCATCATCGCCCAAAACAATATCGTTGGCGTACCAATGAGCGGTGGGCTTGGGGAAACCAACATAGGGAACATGAATGCTGAAGTCCTCACCAGCACGACAAACAATATCGCGCACTCCTCCCAAATCCATGCAAGGTTTATTTGCTTGCTCCTCAATAACAATTGGTTGAGATGGTTTCGAGGGATCCGAACGACCGACTTCATTGACCGCAGAAACACGGAAAGTATATTCTTCACCTTCCTTCAGGTTGGGTATGGTGTGCACGGTATGGTTAATAGGTAACTCGTTAACTGGTTCCCAGTTCTTGGAATTCTTTGGTCTAATTTCCAAGAAATATCCCTTAATCTTTGATTTGCCATCATTTCTGGGAGGACGCCAAGACAGAGTTACACTGTCCTTAGTAATGCGATCGGCCTTGGGAGGCTCTGGTGGATCAGGTTTGTATCTTTGTAATTCGGCAGTGATGGGCTCTGAAGGTTTCGAAGGTTTGCCAGGTCCTGCTTCATTGACAGCTAAAACGCGGAACTCATAACGTCCGCCTTCATGTAAATCGGGCACGGTGTAGCTGGTATTTGGTGTGGGATAGTTGTTGCACTTGATCCATTCACCACCACGTTCGCGACGTTCCACAATATAGCCGGTAATTGGTTTACCACCACAATACTCTGGTGGATGCCATTCTAAGCTAGCCGAAGTAGGTGAATATGCCACCACTTTAGGCTGGCTGGGTGCATCTGGAGGATCGAATGGTGATTTGGCTACAACGGGTTTGCCATCTAAGGGCTCAGACACACCATATATGTTCTCAGCTCTAACACGGAACACATATTTCTTGCCCTCGGTTAGACCCTTTACGGTATAGCTGGTTTTGGGACAATAGCCGGGCACAGGGCGCCAGTTGTCAGAACCAAATTCGCTTAGTTCAATAACATAGCCCGTAATATCACTACCACCATTATCCTTGGGTGGGTTCCAAGAAAGCGAAATATGATCAGGAGCTGTCTCTGTATAGGTCAGGGGTCCTTCAGGTGGTGTAGGCTTATCAACCACAATGATTTCAATGTCGGCACTTTCTTTACCAAACTCATTGGATGCGGTGATATTGTAGACAGCCGCATCTTCTCTTGTGGTATCATCGATGCGGAAAATAGTGCGTTCAGAATTTGTATTAAACGAGAAACGGTTATTTTCTGGGACTTTAAGACTGCCTCGCTTCCACTCGATGGTCGGTGTAGGAGCTCCCGATATGGGTATGTTAATATTAACAGGCTCACCGGCACGCACCTTAATCTTGCGACCGATTAAACCGTCCAAATTCAAACGTGGCTTTTCACGCATTGATCTGGCTGTCAATACATTTGAGGGCTCTGAATTTTTACCGTTTCCAGCTGCATTAACAGCCGATACACGGTATTGATATTGATGGTCAAATGTGACGCGATCATCTGTGTAAGCGGTGTTTGGCACAGGTTCAGCATTAATCTTTAGCCAGCGTCCGGTGGCCACGTCACGTCTTTCAATGTCATATCCAATGACCGAAGAACCACCATTACTAATGGGAGCTTTCCATTTAATTGATATGTGATCCTTATCGCTTTCAGTAAGTTCTGGCTTACTAGGTGCTCCAGGTACGGTGTATTGATTCTTGGCAATAACTGGTTCATCGGAAGTAAGTGGATCAGAGCGGCCTTGCAGATTTTCTGCCATTACTCGGAATTCATATTGTGTGCCTTCCAAGAGGCGTGGCACCACTGCATGATTGTATTTAGCGTTAACATAGGTCACAGCTGGTACCCAGCCGCCTCCGTGAGTCAAATCACGCTTCTCTATAACATAAGCAGAAATTTCCGAGCCTCCATTATCCTTAGGAGGTTTCCATGAAACTGTTACGGAATTGGCAGTGATTTCTTCATATTCCAGAGGACCCACTGGTGGGCCGGGACGATCAAGAACAATCAATTCAAAGCTGCCTTCATCAATTCCGGAATCGTTACGTAATAGCAAGTGATAACGTCCTGAATCACTACGTTGGCAATTAACAGTATGAACAACAGTGTGATAACCAATCGAGGTTATAGTGGAGCGTTCATTATTGGATAGAGGTTTGTTATTGAGATTCCAAATAACTTCAGGAGCTGGTTCACCAATGAAATTGATATCAATATGGAAAATGAGACCAGCTTTAATGCGAATCTCATGCAATGGTGTAATAATTTTGGGAGCCAAATATCTGGCCTTAGCTGTGATCATATCCGAAGGCTCGGATGGTTCTGATTGACCAGCTTGATTGACTGCAATGACACGGAACTCATACTCTTGGCCTTCAGTTAAGTCGGGTACAGTAGCAGCTGTTTTGTTTGGCGGAGCATGAACCACATTAACCCAGTATGGGCTACCCTTCTCTTTCTTTTGTATGATGTACTCGGTGATGGGAGAGCCACCATCCGATTTGGGTTCAGCCCATTGCAAATCAACGTGATCGCGATCCCAGTCAGTAACGACAGGCTTACCAGGTGCATCCGGTTCATCGAATTCGTTTTTGGCAATTATACTCTTGGCCGCTTCCAATGGTTCGGACTCGCCAATAGCATTCACAGCCTTGACACGGAACAAATACTCTTTGCGATGTACTAGACGAGTTACATCGTGCACAGGATGTGTACTCATGCCAGCATCTGACCAAGTGCCGCGTGACAAGTCCATTTTTTCTATGATATAGTGCAAAATAGGTGAACCACCATCATCTTCAGGTACTTGCCAGGTGAGATGACAACCATCACGAGTAATTTTAGTGATATCTAATGGACCAATTGGTGGGCTAGGACGGTCCAATACGGTGGCATGAGCAGTGGCATCAAAGGAACCATGTTCGTTTTTCAAAACTAGGGTATATCTGCCCTCATCAGAGCGCAATGCACTTGAGATTTCGAATGTTAATTCATTTTGGAATAAGTTCATATCGACACGAGGTGACGGTTCAATTTCTTTGCCATTAAACATCCATTTAATTGTTGGTCTAGGCGAGGCTTCAATAGGTAGTGTCCAACCCAGACTTTTGCCTGCATGTACTGTAATGTCATTAAGCAAAGACTTATCGAAATGTGGTGCCATGAAGCGAGGTTTGCAAACTACAGGCATAGTAGGGTCAGATGGATCACTAGGGCCACCACGGTTGACAGCAACTACACGGAATTCATATTCTTGGCCTTCGGTTAAATCAGGAATATGGGCTTTATTCTCTCCTCCAGGGACCTCCAATGCCTTTTCCCATTGTCCGAACTTAGGGCGCTTTTCTATGATGTAGCTAGTGATTGGAGAACCACCATCACGTTTAGGCGTTGGCCATTCCAAATCGACAAAGTTTTTGCCCCAATCAACGGCTTGTGGTTGGCCTGGTTTATCCGGGCGTGAGAAAGGATCTTTGGCAGTAATAGCTTGGGTGGTTACTAGAGGTTGTGATTGACCTTGTTTATTAACGGCACGTACGCGGAAGTTGTAGTCATGGCCTTCAATTAGATTCTCAGCGCGAATTCCACAATCAGCACACTCACCCACTGGTACCCAACGCATGGCATCGGTATCCATTTTTTCCACAACATAGTGGGTAATTTCAGATCCACCGTCATCTTTAGGTGGACGCCAACGAAGTGTGATTGAGTTCTTCGTAACTTCTTCGGGACGTAGAGGTCCTTCAGGTGCTGTAGGTACATCTAAAACAGTAATTTTAACGGTAGCTCTATCCATGCCATTGACGTTGCGAGCTACTAATGTGTATTCTCCAGTATCAGCACGCTTAGCATCGACCACACGCAATTTGGTGCGGTAATCTTCATTGACTATCTTAACACGATCTGTGTTGATGACAATGTTGCCTTCATGAGACCAGTCCTTGGCAGGAACAGGTTCACCGATTACTGGTACATCGAATTCAAATGTATTACCGGCACGTACTTTAATATCGAGCATAAAGTTACGGTCGATCTTTGGTGGTAAGTTTTTAGGACGAGCAACATGTGATAGTGAAGCATCACTAGGTTCTCCTGGACCAGCCTTGTTAACGGCACGAACACGGAATTCATATTTAACTCCTTCAACTAAATCAGGTACATGGCCTGAAGTGACATCACCTTCGACTTCGGCACAGGGTTCCCAGTTGGGTGTATATTTATCGCGCTTCTCAATTACATAGCCTGTAATGGGAGAGCCACCATCGCTTTCGGGACGAGTCCATTGCAAGTCCACAAAGTCTGTGTCAAAGTCTTTGATTTCCGGTGTGCCTGGTTTTGTGGGCTCACCATAAGGATTTTTAGCTTCAGTAGCGTGAGGAGTGGTCAAAGGATCCGAAGTACCTTGACGGTTCTTGGCACGAACACGGAATTTGTATTTGTGTCCTGGGGTAAGTCCTTTAACATCGAAGTTAGTGGTGGGGCCATCAGTTTCACCTGCGGGCACCCATCGTCCTGTTATTTCGTCCAATTTTTCAATGACATAACTGTCAATTGGTTGGCCACCATCATCATCTGGAGGATTCCAATGTAATGTGCAGCCTTCTGCATGTACATTATCGACCTTTAATGGTCCGTTTGGTGGTGAAGGTTTGTCAATAACTGTAACCTTGACATCTGCGCTATCTTCGCCACTCATGTTCTCAGCATGCACGGTGTATAAACCAGAATCAGCACGTGTGGCATTAGTTACCTTTAGTTTTGTGTTATAATCAACGTGTGTTACTTTCACGTTATCCTTAGTATAAACTTCATGTTTTTTAAGCATCCATTTAGTTTTGGGTGCCGGCTCTCCAGATACCTTGCAGTCAAATGTAAAAGCTTGACCTGCTTTGATGCGAACTTCAATGAGATTGGAGCGATCTATGAGAGGTGCTTTGTTGCGAGGCTTGGCTACAATTGGTTGAGTAGCATCAGATGGTTCACCAGGTCCAGCGGCATTTACAGCTGAAACACGGAACTCGTATGCTTGACCCTCAATTAAATCAGGTACTGTGGCTTTTGTTTCATCAGCAGGCACTTCAACTGCCTTTTCCCATTTACCGTATTTGTCCTTCTTTTCGACAATATAACCAGTAATGGGAGATCCACCATCGTTAAGTGGAGGAGTCCAGGCCAAGTCAATGTGATCTTTATCCCAATCAGTTGGTCTGAGGTTTTCTGGTTTTCCGGGTTCATCGAATGGATTTTTGGCAATTATTGACTCATCGCCCACCAAAGGTTCTGATTCACCTTCGGCATTGACCGCTGAGACACGGAATTTATATTCACCTCCTGGAGTAAGACCAGTGACGTCGGCTTGAGGTTCTGTAGAACGGCAGCATGGAATCCAGCAACCTGTTTCTGGGTCAAGTTTATCAATTTGGAAGTATTCAATAGGAGTGCCACCATCATCTTCAGGTCGCTTCCATTTAAGATGACAGCCTTCTTTATGAACGTCTGAAATTTGTAGAGGACCCTTAGGTTTGGTTGGTTTATCTGTTACCACAACATTAATTTGCACGGAATCCTTGCCCGAGCTATTTGTCGCCGTAACAACATATTCACCGGAATCGGCACGTTGTGCGGGACGAATAACTAATTTGGTATAATAATCGGGAGAATCAATTGTAACATTTTTGCCAGTTTGCAATGGGCAGTTGGTGAATCTCCATTCTACCTTTGGTGCTGGCTCGCCCACAATGTTTGCATCTAATTTCAATGTAGAACCAGCAGAAATTGTGACATTTCTCAAATTGCGCCTATCGATTTTAGGTGCCAAATAACGAGGCTTGGCCACAAATGTCTTTCCAGCATCAGAAGGTTCCGACTGACCGGCTTTATTGACAGCTATAACACGGAACTGATATTCGTTACCTTCGATCAGGCCATTAATGGTGGCCAATGGTGCTGGCGATTCTGTTTCAAGTGCTTTCTCCCACATTGGACTGTACTTATCCTTCTTCTCAATTATGTAGCCAGTAATTGGTGAGCCACCATCACTGGCCGGTTCGGGCCAGGCCAATTCAACTTTGTTGGCCGTCCAGTCTGTTGGTTCGGGAGCTCCCGGTTTCGATGGTGTGGTAAATGGATCTTTAGCAATGATTGACGAAAACGTCTCTAATGGTTCCGATTCACCTTCTTTGTTTACCGCCTTAACACGGAATTTGTACTCGTGGCCTGGAGTTAAGCCATCGACCTCAAATTCAGGAACATCACTCTTTCCACAAGGCAACCATATACCAGTATCAGGATCGAACTTTTCAATAACATAGCCTTCGATAGGTTCACCACCATCATCCTTTGGTTTCTTCCACTTCAGTTTGCAACCTTCTTTGTGAATATCCGAAACTTCTAATGGACCCTCTGGTTTGCCAGGTTTTGCTAAAATTTAAAAATATTTTTTTAAAATTAAATAAATGCTATCATTGTAATTCAATAAAATATACATACTTATAATGTTTATTTGGAATTCAACTTGATCCTGACCATACTTGTTAGTGGCCACAATCTTATAAAGACCAGTATCTTTGCGTTCTGGATTTGAGTTTACGTATTTCGTATTATATGGAACATTGTCAATACGACGAGCGGAGGATTGTTGAATGGATTTTCCACTTTGAGACCAAACAACATCTGGAGCTGGTTCACCGGTCACTTGAATATCCAAGCAAATAGGTTCTCCAGCTTTCACATTGTACGTACGGATGTGGCGTCTATCGATTTTGGGTGCGACTAAAAATCAAAATTTAATATTAATGTAAGTTTAAATTAAAATAGTTATTTTTATTGTTACTTACGTTTACGTGGTTTAGTAATTACGGTCTTGCTGGCATCTGAAGGTTCTCCAGGTCCGGCTGCATTAATGGCCTTAACTCTAAATTCGTATTCACAATTTTCATCCAAATTGGGAACAGTTGCCTTGCATTCATCACCAGGTAATGGTGCGGAAATTTCGGCAGCCTTTATCCATTTATCGGTGCCCTTTTCACGTTTCTCAACAGTGTAACCAGTTATTGGAGATCCACCATCGTTGTGTGGTGGCTTCCAAACCAGATCAACATGATCCTTATCCCAGTCCACAGCTTCTGGAGTACCTGGTTTTCCGGGCTCATCGAAGGGATTTTTGGCAATAATAGACTTATCACCATTCAAAGGTTCCGATTCTCCTTCGGTGTTAACAGCCAACACACGGAATTTGTACTCTTGACCAGGTACTAAATTGTTCAATTCAGCAAAAGGTTCTTTGAACCGACCCGATGGTAACCAGCGGCCAGTTTCTACATCCATTTTTTCCACAATATAGTGTTCAATGGGCAAACCACCATCATCCAATGGAGGATTCCATTTAAGTTTGCAGCCTTCTTTGTGGACGTCAGATATGCGAAGAGGTCCTTCGGGCTTGGCAGGTCGGTCAAGTACTGTGACTTCAAAGGAAGCTTCATCGTGGCCGGATTCATTTTCAGCTTTAAGGGTATATTTGCCAGTATGGGAACGCTTGGCAATAGGTATGGCCAATTTAGTACGGTAAGGCTCTAAATCTATAGTAACTTCGTCGCCTTCCAGACGAGCTTTATTGTGGAACCAGCTCTTAGTAGCTGGAGGTTCTCCCGATACTTTAATATCGTAACGCACATGATTTCCAGCTTTAACCGTGATGTCTTTAATATTGGTGCGATCGATTTTGGGTGGAGCAAACCTATCCTTGGCAATCATTTGATCTGAAGGTTCCGAAGGTTTACTTTGACCGGCCTTGTTAACAGCCTTTACGCGGAATTGATATTTGGTACCCTCAATCAAATCGTTGACACGAGCTTTTGGCTCGGGTGTGTTGGTCTCCAACACCTTTTGCCACTTGCCCGTATTATTGTCTTTCTTTTCGACAATATAACCGGTGATGGGAGCACCACCATCATCCTCAGGAGCGCGCCATTTTAGATCAGCATGATTTGAAGACCAATCGACAATTTGTGGTTTGCCAGGTGTATCAGCGGGATCATAGGGATTCTTGGCTGTTGTGGGAACATCGGTAACCAAAGGCTCCGATTCACCTTCAGCATTGACCGCTTTAACACGGAACAAATATTCTTTGCCCTCAGTGAGGCCCGTTACATCAGCTTCCGGAGATTTGGTGGTCAATACTGGTACCCAGCGACCCGTTTCTGTATCCATACGTTCCACAACATAATGTTCAATGGGTTCACCACCATCATCGTCTGGTTTATCCCACTTCAAGTGCACACTTTCGGCTGTAACATCGGACACAGCCAAAGGACCTTTAGGCTTGCTGGGTTTGCATAAAACTTCTAACTCAACTTCCACGGTATCTGTTCCAGAATCATTTTTCGCTGTCACAATATAAATACCCTTATCGGCACGTTTAACTTTAGGCATGATGAAGGTGGTTTTATAATCTTCATTTTCGATTTTAATTCTATCAGTGGTTTTGAGAACTTCTCCATTATAGGTCCAAGTAACCTTTGCTGGGGGTTCACCTTTGACTGCAGCCTCCATATGTAACATTTGTCCGCTGCGTAGTGTTTTCTTTTGCAAGTTTTTACGATCGATATGAGGTTTCAAGAAACGAGGTTTGGCCACAACGGATTTTGAAACATCACTAGGTTCACTGGGACCGGCCTTATTAACAGCCACTATACGGAATTCATACTCATGACCCTCTTCGACATTGGTTACAGTGCCCTTGGTGTGATCACCCGGAACAGTGGCGGCATCAACCCAAGCTCTACCCGATTTGTCGCGCATTTGTATAATATATTTCTGTATGGGAGCACCACCATCGCTTTTGGGGGCATCCCAGGCCAAATCCACAAAGTCTTTATCCCAGTTGGTTGGTTCTGGACGACCAGGCTTGTCTGGCTCGTCGAAGGGATTTTTAGCAATAATAGGCTTCTCAGTTTCCAAATCCTCTGATTCACCTTCCTTGTTTACAGCTCTTACGCGGAATTTGTAAGGTTTACCCTCACTCAAGCCAATGACCTTAGCTTCAGGTTCTGTGCTCTTACCACATGGTAGCCATTGACCAGTGTGTGGGTCAAGTTTCTCTATTTCATAATAATCAATGGGAGCTCCGCCATCATCTTCAGGTTTCTCCCATTTGAGTTTGCAGCCGTGCTTGGTAATATCATTAACCTGTAATGGACCCTTAGGTTTGCCAGGCTTACCCAGTACGGTGACATCCAGTTCAGCAACGTCTTCACCCACCTCATTGGTAGCTTTGATGGTATATTTACCAGACATGGGGCGTTTGGCGCGCATAACAAAGAATTTTGTGTTATAGTCGACATTATCAATTTTGATTCCTTCTTCATCGGACACCAAGGGTTGGTCATTAAAAGACCATTCAACTTTAGGCGCTGGTTCACCCTTTATATTAATATCTAAGCTAATAGAAAGACCCACTTTCACAATAACCGGTTTCAGATTGGTACGATCGATATGAGGTTTAACTGCAAAAAAAAAAATACATGTTACGAATCTGTTTATGATTTATTTAGTGTTTGAAAAATTAAACTTACGGAAACGTGGTTTAGCAATATGCCAATTTGTTTGCTCGGAAGGCTCCGAAGGACCAGCTTTATTGACTGCTCTGACGCGGAATTTGTATTGTTGACCTTCCTCCAGTTTTTTGACCACACCTTTGCAAATTGGACCTTCAGTTTCAGCCGCCTTAACAAACTCGCCCGAATCCTTATCCATGACTTCAATTATGTAGCTAGTAACGGGAGCACCACCATCACGAATGGGTGGTTCCCACTTCAGCTTAACATGGTGTTCATCCCAGTCTTCGAATTCCGGTAGGCCAGGTGGTGCAGCCACATCGAACGGATTCTTGGCAACTATGGCCGAATCTGTTTCTAATGGTTCCGATTCGCCTTCTTCATTAACCGCTTTCACGCGGAATTGATAGCGGTGATTGGGTTCCAATCCCTTAATCTCTTGTTCAGTCTTTTCTGGATCAACTGTGCCTGCTGGTACCCATCGACCAACAGCGGTGTCCAATTTTTCGATTACATAACCGGTAAGAGGTACACCACCATCATCTTTGGGTTTCTTCCACTTAAGTTTGCAACCTTCCTTATGAACATCGCTAACCTCTAATGGTCCTTCTGGCTTAGAAGGCTTGTCCAAGATTATAACTTCCACATCAGCTTCATCGACACCATTGATATTCTCCGCCTTAAGCTTATAAATACCGGAATCCTTTCTGCTACTGTCCACGATAGTAAGCTTTGTATTATAGTCCTCATTTTCAATGCGAGATTGTCCAGTGGGTATCAAGTCTTGTTCCTTAAAGAACCAAGTCAACGTAGGCGCAGGTTCACCCTTAACATCAACATCGAATTTAACAGTTTGGCCTGCTCGCAACTTAATTGGTTTCATTTTTTCACGGTTAATGCTAGGCTTCACTGCACAATTCAATAGAATCACATAAAAAAATTAGTTTATAATATTTAATAAGAAGTATTTAAAACAATAAACAACAAATTATATATTCAGACCAAGACGCAGTATTCAAAGGCTATAGATAAAAGCTATGCTTTGTTTAACTTATGGTCATATTTCACGTACGTTTATGTATACTGTAATCTGTTAAAAAGCTTTGCATAAATTAGATAAATATATGATTAAGCATTTTCGCATAGTAATAAGTATTGAGTATAAAAGCGAAAAGTAAAAGCTTCAATTATCTTACAATTTCTGGGCTTCGCAAGATGTGGTTCAGTTGCGTCACTAGGTTCACTAGGACCAGCTTTGTTGACAGCCCTAACACGGAACTGATAAACGTTGCCTTCAGTCAAACCTTCAACTGTGGCCTCAGGAAGTGGGCTCTATAGTCAACGAATTCAATGAAGGAGAGAAATGTTAACAATAAATAAATACAATTATTTTTTTTTTAAAGGGTTTTCCAATAAGAGCGGCTTTAAGACGATGTTGAAATGGATTAAAACAGCATGTGTAAGACATATTGACGAAATATACAAAATGCCTCTATGTGTGAAATATGAAATCACACAGATCCGAGAGGTGCAGTTATAAGTTTTTAATTGAGTTATGTTGACACCTTCAACCGAAATATTTCTTGGTGAAACTGGAAGTTTTATCATTTGGATGTGCTTTGCTGTTCAATCGTTGTAATTTGTCATCATGCCAGTTACTGTATAATAAACAACTGATTTGACAGACACCGTCAAAGAAATCATAGATCCGCAATTATTGGAAAACGCTTTAGCTAATTTCATGGTTGTTGAAATAATCAAATCATTTCATATTAATTAGAGTGTAATGAATTGAAATAATTACATTACATTTTACTTAGATTACTTACGTCAGTTGTTAGTACTTCATCCCATAGTGGGGAATATTTATCCTTCTTTTCTATAATATAGCCAGTGATTGGTGCACCACCATTATCTTTGGGTGCCTCCCAGACAAGTTTAACCATATGTTCGTTGTAGTCATCGATCTTGGGTGTACCAGGTTTGCTAGCAGCATCATATGGATTCTTAGCAATGATGCTACCATCGGTCTCCAAAGGTTCCGATTCACCTTCCTCGTTGATGGCCTTGACCCGGAACTGATACTCATGGCCTTCTTGAAGGCCTTTGACATCGATTTCGGTATCATTGCCAGAGGTGCGACCGACTGGTACCCAACGACCTTGCTTCTTATCGAACTTCTCAACTTGATAGGCAGTTATGGGCTTGCCACCATCATCGTCAGGCTTCTTCCACTTGAGTTTGCAACTGTCTTTGGTAACGTTACTGACTTCCAAAGGTCCCTTTGGTTTGCCGGGAGCTCCCAAAACATTAACCTCTACCGTCGCTTCATCCTCGCCATGCTCGTTGACAGCTCGGATTTTGTATACACCGGTATGTTGACGTACCGCATCAATAATAGAGATCTTTGTATTGTAAGGTACATTTTTGATTTCACAATTGCTGGGCACTTCCTCAGGCTTCAACTCCTTGTCGTTTTGGTACCATGTAATAGTGGGAGCAGGTTCACCGCGCACATTAACATCATATTTAATAGGTTTTCCAGAACGGATGAGCAGTGGTTTAAGATTTGTGCGATCAATGCGGGGCTTAACTGTAAGTAACGTTATTAAATAAAATAGTTGTTAACGTTATCAAGTAAATAAAATAGTTGGTTGCTAAATAAATACTTACGTTTCTTGTATTTAACAATTTGCATTTTACTGGCGTCTGATGGTGGAGAGGGACCGGCTTTATTAACTGCCACTACACGGAATTGATATTCTCCATATTCTTGGAGACCGGCTACGGTAGCCTCTAACTGATTACCAGGCACCTCAATAGCTTTCTCCCAGTCCGGCTTGTTTTTGTCCTTCTTTTCAATAATGTACTTCTCAATTGGAGCACCACCGTCATTGTTGGGTGCTGTCCATTTAAGCGATACACTCTGGTTATCGTAGTCGGTTACCTCAGGAGTGCCTGGCTTATTGGGTTCGTCGTAAGGATCCTTAGCGACGACACCCACCAAAGTAGTAAGTGGTTCGGATTCGCCCTCCTCGTTGACTGCGGACACGCGGAACATGTACTCGGAGCCCGGATTCAGGCCGGTCACATCAAAACTGGGAGGTTCTTTCTCACCAGGAGAACGACCGACGCGCACCCATTTGCCTGTGGCTGTATCCATTTTCTCCACAACATACTCCTTAATTGGAACTCCACCGTCATCGTCGGGTTTCTTCCATTGCAATTTGCAGCCAGTGGCTGTAACATCGCTGACGGCCAGTGGGCCTTTAGGCGATGTGGGTTTGCCCAAAACCAAAAGTTCTACCGTTTCCGTATCTACACCATTACGATTTTCCGCCTTCAATGTATACATACCAGTATCCTTGCGCACCACATTCGTAATGGTAAAATCGGTATGATAATCGACATTTTCAATCTTAATGCGATCGCCAGTGGTCAGTGGGATGTTATCTCGCCAACTCCAGTTTAAGGTTGGAACCGGCTCACCAATAACATCCACAGACCATTTATGGGTGCGTCCAGTCTTGATTGTGACACGCTTGAACGTTGACCGATCAATTTGAGGTTTAACTGTTTCGAACATTTCACAAAGGGAGTGGGAAGGGGAATGGAAAATAATCTTAATTTTTAGTCTTCTTTACATAAATTAGGCATGGAAAGCTTAAGCGCAACTTTAAAATCTTTATATAAAGGGAATATCGAATAAGGGCGGATCGATGTTGAAATGAAATTTAATAAAACTAGCTGTGTGTGTGAGATTACGCAGCGCAATCTGATGGTGACACGCATCCTACAGGCCTGGCCTAGGTCATGTAGACTTTTAGGGCTTCAGTCGATGGCGTCTTCAGAAACTACACAAGAGAAAGTCTAACTAGCTTAATCCGCTCGTTGGTGATTGGAGTTTGAAGGACCCTCTCGTCTTCTGTAGACTGGACACAATATTTTGTTTATAAAGTTTTATCGTTTGGGCGTACTGCACAGCTTGTCATGAGAATTTGACATCCGAAAAACAACATGGCCCTTATTTGAAAACCCTTTACTGTTATAAAGATTTATAAAAACAAACCTATTTACTAAAAACTGCCAAAAATATATTTTCGGCCTCTTCTAGTTTATAATAATTTAAGCAGAAAGTTATGTTTACGAGTTGTTTTTTCATTATTCTGATAAAAGCCCCCGTAAGACCAAAAGCAAAGCAAAGCAAGCTTTTTTTAACTGAAATTCAAAAAAATTGTGTAATACTTACGGTTCTTGTGTTTACATAAGTGGTTATCTGTGGGTTCGGATGGTTCAGAGGGTCCTGCTTTGTTTACAGCACGCACACGGAACTGGTAAACCATTTTCTCTTTCAAGCCCTCAACTTTGCAGGTGGGCGAAGCGTTTTCGGTTTTAGCCACTTCCGTCCAGGTTGGTGAAAATTTATCCTTTTGTTCTATGACATAATGTAAAATGGGTCGGCCACCATCGGATGGTGGTATTTTCCACTTAAGGGTAACACTCTTGTTATCGTAGTCATCAATGACGGGTTTGCCAGGTGCACTAGGTGGATCGTAGGGATTCTTGGCCAAAATGGCATCAGTTGTTTCCAATGGTTCTGATTCACCTTCCTTGTTGATGGCTTTAACGCGGAATTTGTATTTTTTACCAGGAGTAAGTCCCTTGAAATTGAATGAGGTCTCATCAGGGCCAACTTCTCCAGCCGGTATCCAACGTCCGGTCTCCTCATCCATACGTTCCAAGGCGTACCCGGTGATTTCACAACCACCATCGTCTTCAGGGCGTCGCCATTTCATCTTAATGTGATCAGCACGTACTTCTTCTGGTTCAAATGGTCCACCTGGAGCTAGAGGACGATCTAATACGATAACTTGTGCTTCTGATTCAATGGTGCCAGAACTGTTAGATAAAACCAATTTGTATTTGCTGGTATCTTTGCGTACTGCCTTTTTAATGGTAATCGAAGAGTTTCTTTCCATTTGGTCCAAACATACACGTTGATTGTCGAATACCAACTCCTTATCAGCCTTAAACCAAGTAGCTTTCGGTTCCGGTTCACCATCGTATTTAATGTCGTAGCGTACGGTTTGTCCCTTCTTTACGGTGATATTCTTGAGACCATCGCCCACAAGGAAAGGCTTGACAAAACGACATTTCGCGATAATAGCCTTAGTCTTGTCGCTGGGTTCACCTGGACCGGCCCTATTGACAGCACGGACTCGGAATTCGTACTGTTGTCCTTCTTTGAGACCATCTACAGTGCCAGCACGAGCATCGCCGGGCACTTCTTTGCCAGCAACCCAATCGTTTGAGAACTTCTCTTTGTACTCAATAATATACGATGTGATTGGATCACCACCATCGCTTTCGGGAGCCTCCCATTTGAGATCGGCATGATCTTTATCCCAGTCAGTTAAATCTACCTCCTTGGGTTTGCCTGGCTCATCCCATGGGTCCTTGGCTAGAATAGTGTTCTTAAAGGTAGCTGGATCAGAAGGACCGATCTTATTGACAGCACGAATACGGAATCTGTATTGTTTTTTCGGTACCAAGTCTTCAATGCTCTTCGAGCACGGTTCACCCTGCATTACTTCGGCAATAGGTTCCCATCCCTGTTTCTTACTCAAGTCTTGCCTTTCAACAATATACTTCACAATAGGTGAGCCACCATCATCCTCTGGTGGCTTGAAAACGACTTTGCATGATGTTTGGAATATATCGGTGACATCAACATCGCGCGGCGGCTGGGGAACATCTTGGCAAATTACATTGACATCCTTTACATCGTCACCTTGACCGTTAGATAGTTTGATTTGATAGGGACCAGACATATCACGTGTGGGTTTCTTAATTTTGAACGTGATTTTATCATCTGTGATGGCCACTTCAACATCTTTAACCGCCAAAGGTTTGCCATTTTTCAAAAGTTTAGCCTCAACCGGTGTCTGTTTCGTACCGTTAACTGAAAGAGTTTACAATTAAGTATTAAATGGCATTAATTTGCCTGCCGTCGTACTCACCTTTGTATGGTACTTCAAGAACAACTGGTGCACTAATTGGGCCAGCAAACTCATCGGGACATTCGATATTTGGCTTGCTTTCACCTTTACGTACCGACAACTTACAGCTGGATGTTAGTTGACCAGATTCACAAGTTATTTCACCAGCATCACTGAGTTCTAGATTATTGAAGATGAGCTGATGTTTACCACCACCCAAATTTTTGATCTCAATGCGATCATTGGGCACAATGGGTTCACCATTGAATTTCCAATCACATGGTGCAGTTTGATCTTGTAGTTCAACATCGAGAACCAATTTCTCACGCTCCACTGCATCGGTATCCTTGAGTTTCTTGTTGAAACGATTTTGATCTAATGAAAGTGAGTTAGTTAGTTAATTAATCCAAAACTTTTACAGGCAAGTAACAACACTCGTCACACTTACAGTTGATGATGATTTCCGCTTCGGTTTTATCGGCATTCGTGGTACATTTATACATACCGGCATCAGTGACCTTGCAATCCTTAAGTATAAGCTTACGTTTGCGACCATCTTTAACCACTTGTATACGCTTGTCAGGCTTGATTTCTTCGTCGTTGCGCCACCATTTCACTTCACCTTGGGCATCATCTATTTCACAGGCCAAGGTGACCGTATCCTTTTCAATGCATTGCTGTGACTTCAATACCTTCACGAATTTGTATGGGTACTCAACAATCTTGAGTTTACATTCGGTCTTGTCCGGTTGTCTATCCAATTGACAAGTATAATGGCCAGTGTCTTCCAACAGCGAGTCCTTAATGATGAGCTTCAGATTACCATTGATATCTTTCGAGATAAGATAACGTGGATCATCCGATTCGATCTTCTTTCCATCCTTAAACCATGACACGTTGGCCATGCTGCTGCTGACCGAACATTCCAGCGTGGTTTCATGCTCGGTGTAACCCTCGAGTTTCTTCTTAAGCTGTTTGGTGAATGTGTAGCTGGGATCAGCTTCTTCCACATTAAGGAACGCCGTACTTGATACACCGCCAATTTCTATCGTATACTTGCCTGTATCTTCCACCTTGGGTGTCGATATGATCAATTGATAGGTATCGTTTTCATTCTTGAACTTGAATTTACTGCCCGGGAAGCATTCCTTTTTTTTTCAATTATAATATAAATAAAACATTCAAAACCATCATTCAAAATATTATAAAAAAAAAAAAATATTGTTGTCATTAATGTGTGTAAGTAAAATCCTAGTGCTGTCCGTATACTAGTTTTACTTTTAATTTTTACAGAATTAAACGAAGCTAACATTTTGTAGTTTGTAATATATATGTCAAAAATATTGTTAGGCTAGGAAAAAACAATTTACAAAATTTAAAACTTTAAATCGATATTATTTATCATTATAATTATATTTCAGATGTCAAGGCTTTCCCTGGAATCTTAGTAGTCTCAAGCTCTTAAGATGAAATCTATTGGAAACTAAATATTCAAATTCGTTTTCTAATCAAATTTTCAGTGATTAACACGTCTATGATTGATTCTGTAACTTTCATTCCGGAATTAGTATTTAATCTTTCTGTATAAATATCGTTGGAATCGGAGATGTCAAATGGACCAGTATAGACAGTCGTGGTAATCTAATATGCTATAACATACTTGTAAATTGTCTTATCAATCAATAAAGAAACATTAAGCATTGATCTCTTAATATTTCTTTTTTTTTTACTTTTTAATTGTTATTTTTTGTTAATAATTTTTAAGCCATTATACAATATTTAGTTTGGAGATTCTTAAGATAATAAATACTTACATCCTTGCGGAACAACCATTTAGGTTTGCAGTTGGGCTTGCTGAAACGTGCTTCAAAGACAACCTTCTTGTCTTTGCCTTCTTTAGCGAACTGATCAATCAATGGGCTTAAGAACGACTCTTGTTTCTAAATAGGTTGGATTGATGGATGGCACATGAACGGCGTAGCGTAGTTTGGTGGTAACGTGGTTGCGGTTGTCATTTATGTTTACGTTTTATATTTATTATTTTTGAAATATATATATATTTTTTTTTTGACATTGAAATTTTATAGAGAAAGGTTGAAAAAAAATTTAGTTTGGTTTGCGTTGTCAAAAATGGGAAAAGAGTTTTTGTTTCTTTCTCATTAAATTTTATTTATTTTATAACAAACAAAAATATTTTATATGCATATGCGATACATTGTTAAATAAAATTTTGAAATGTTAGTCCCAGAAATAGTAAAAGATAGTTTTTTTTTTCTATTAAAAATTTAGCTATGTATCACATACGATCTTATTTATAATAAATAGTTTTGGCTTTTAATAGTTTTTTTTATAAAAAAGCATTATTATTATTTTTTTGGTATTTTTGCAACAAAAATGTATGTGGTGGTGGGTGTAAGCAAGCTCAATACAAAAACAAAATATATGCATGCTTTACTTATTAATAAAAACCAAAAAAATATATAAAAATAATTACTTACTAAATCTAGAAATCCCCAAAAAAATATATGTATTTACACACACAAAAATACTTAAGTTTAATTTCAAAAAGAAAAAAAAAAAAAGAAAAAATGTACCAATATACAATCCTGCAGCCCAACATTGTTTGAAGTGTCAAGTTTCACTTAGTCGAAAGTATCGTAGAGTGTCCAATACCCCGCTGGAGGGGTTATGAATTAAAATATAGTAAATATGTAAACCAAAGTGAATTTAAGCGAATGTTTGATAGCAGATCTCAATGCGAATTTAGACAAGGTGGTTACAATGGTGAATTCATACATTTTGTATATATGTATGTGCAACAAAGTGTGTGATATATGAAGTTTGACATTCAACACAATCCTCTCACTAATGAGAATGGCAAACTCCACATATAAAAAAAAAAATAAAAATTAATTCTCTCGAATTTGTTGTATAAATTCCCATTGTGGCTGAGTTTAAAATTCACAAATATTTCTGTCACACTTGGCCATGTCTAACTCAACTGACCTTGACAAAATTCGAGTAGGTCTGAACTGTCAAACATAATTCACTTTAGTTTGTTACGGCAAAAAATACAACACAACCAAATGGCAGACATCTTTTACAAAAACAAATTGGCTGTTGTTTTAGGTACACACATGTGGTATTTGTTGTAGAACTGACGTAGCCTTGTGAATATGAAAATAAATTCACAAAATCATATACATACGCACCATGGAAAAATATCAAAAACAAATTTGAAATCAACACATTGCAGTTGAATCTCAAATGTGTATATGGGCAAAAACACAATTTTGTTTAAATTTCAGTAAATTTTGTTCATGTTTCATATTTCTTAGCACATCAATAGCGTTTTGAATTAAAAAAAAAAAAATAAGTAAGTTTAAGGGCCCCCTAAAAGCTTACTATCAGATTTTAAAACTTTTTACAAAAGAATCTTGTAGGCGCCTCAGCAAAATGTTTTGGGACAAGAGTACTATCACTTTAGGAAGTTGCTACAACTCTTCCACAATGTTTTATATCTATATTAGACATTTTTTGCTATAAATATTGCTGTCAATGATATTTGAAAGTCAAAAAAAACTCAATTCACGCAATAATCCAGTACTGTGTATAAGCCTCGACAATGACTGTAAAAACAAGTAAGAGAGCTATATTCGGCTGTGCCGAATCTTATATACCCTTCACCAAATTATACGTTAAAATACAATTTAAAAAAAATTTTTTAAAATTTTTTTTTTTTCAAAATATTTTTTTCCAATTTTTTAAAAAAAATTTTTTTTGACTTATTAGTGAAAAAAATTTATGACAGAAAAAATTCGGGTTAAAAAATATTTTTCCCGATTTTGACCCATTGTAGGTCCAACTTTGTATAGCCTTATATACATCGTTGCAATGGACTTTGAAATATCTATCATTAGATATCCATATTGTCTATATTTATTTTGAAAAAAAACTTTTTTTTTTTTTAAATTTTTTTTTTTTTTCAAAATAGTTTTTTCCAATTTTTTTAAAAATTTTTTTTTAACTTTTTAGTGAAAAAAATTTATGACCAAAGAAAGTTTTTTGTGAAAAAAAATTCGGGTTAAAAAATATTTTTCCCGATTTTGACCCATAGTAGGTCCAACTTTGTATAGCCTTATATACATCGTTGCAATGGACTTTGAAATATCTATCATTAGATATCCATATTGTCTATATTTATTTTGAAAAAAAAAATTTTTAAAACATTTTTTTTTTTCAAAATATTTTTTTCCAATTTTTTTAAAAAATTTTTTTTTAACTTATTAGTGAAAAAAATTTATGACAAAAGAAAGTTTTTTGTGAAAAAAAATTCGGGTTAAAAAATATTTTTCCCGATTTTGACCCATTGTAAGTCCAACTTTGTATACATCGTTGCAATGGACTTTGAAATATCTATCATTAGATAACCATATTGTCTATATTTATGACTTAGTAATCGAGATATAGATAAAAAAATGGGCCAAAAATAGAGGTTGTCTCGGATTTTTGCTCATATCTCCGTTATTTATGGACGGATTTTGCTGATTTTAAATAGGAAACTTTTCGAAAGCATGTCTGACAGAATTATTGAGGATTTGGATCCCGAAGATATCTGGGGTCTTCAGAAAATTGATTTCAACAGACAGACAGACGGACAGACATGGCTAAATCGACTCCGCTATCTATAAGGATTCAGAATATATATACTTTATAGGGTCGGAAAATTATATTGTGGAAATTACAAACGGAATGACAAATTTATATATACCCTTCTCACAAAGGTGAAGGGTATAAAAATAATGTCATTGTATTTTTACCGGATGGTGATTGAGTAAAAACGCATATAACAATATTGCGCTAAAATATTAGAAAAAATAAAGAAAAAATATCGGTTTCTTTTCAATAATTCTTTTATATTTTTTTCAACTTTAGGAAACTATAACTAATAAAGATAGAAGATCTTGTCATTGACACAAACGCTTAAGAAATAATGAACAATGAAGGACGTTTTTATATATTTTAAAAGTAAAAGTGTTTTTGCCCATATGTATGTAGGTATGTGTTTAACAAAAATATTTATTATGTTGAGCTGTGTACATATTAGATACATAAATACATTAATTATCACAAAAACAAGGGCAATAGCTTCTCTGTCCACCTATGAAACAAAAATAAATCAATTGAGAGACCCTTCGTATAAAAAAACCACTCTACAACAATTAAAAACTACAACAGACACACAGAAAGATATAGAAAGAGAGAAAGTGTGCGTGAGAGAGAGAGAGAGAGTAAGAGAGAAATAATAGAAAAATAGAGTGATAAAAATCAAAGGTAGGATAGAAAGTAAAACAGTTTTGAGTTAAACTGAGTTAAACTGATCGGATCGAACCTCTTCTCGTCGAAATGGGTGCAATGTTGGCCAATCTGGTATCAATTCTGCTAGTGATGGTCTACGTGATGTAGGTGCCTAATTATATTTCAAAGAAAAGTGTACACAAATTGTTTACATTACTAAAGCAATTTTGTTTCTTTGTAAATATGTATGTATATGCATCTTCTAAACTACAAGTTCAATTGACACTCAATGTAGGAATGATGAAAGGGATTTGAAACGATACTCTTAAGACTCAAAGAGTGTTTGTAAAAATTCGTAGTTTTTTTTTTTTCAAACCACCAAAAAATAGTTGTTGAGATGTTGCCTTGTAGTTTAGAAGATTACCATTATTACCATTATTATTGAAGATTGGCCCCACTGTGGCATGGATTACAATATTAAAAGGGTTAAATGTTAGTGATACTACACATAAACAAATAAAATTATAATATTATTCTATACTGATTTATTTAGCTTCTTGACAATATTCGTTTACAAATTTCTACTTAAAATCTCAAAAATTATCAAAAAAAAAAAAAAATAAAATAAAATTTCCTTCATTTGATGGAAAAAGGAAACATTTTCACTAACGATTCCTAACGTTTTTATGGGTGGGTCTTGAATTGCTGGCATATAGTAACTGACAGTTATTAAGATACATACATACTTGATGGTAATGTAAATTTTAAAATATAAAATTTCTCTTGGAAACTCTCACTTTCTGAATAAATTTTAAAAGAAGGTCGTCTATATTTCGATGTACACCAGAGATAAAAACCTTTACACGCTATTAAACTTAAATTATTGACATAATAGCTCTTTTGTAATATACAAACATCTATTGTAAATGTCAATTTAATACCATTATCTATGCGATGGTATAATTATTTTGGAATACCAAAATAAATTGTAAAAAAATACAGTTTCGATTAAAACCGAAATAAAATATTTAACAAATTTTGAATACAAATATTAAGCATAACAACATCATTATGGTCTTGTTATGTATCTAGATATATAGAGGTTAAATACAAAATTAAAAAAAAAAAAAATTAAAGTAATTTGTCTACAATTTAAAAAATCATATTAGTTGGAAATTATGTATTTTAAACAAACAATTCTGTGCATATTGAGTAATTGTGCTGTATGTATTACATAAAAGATAGATCGCAAGACATATTTCTAAATACTTCAATTCAAATCAATTCATATACGGGGTATAATGAACATACTGGCATCACTGTACTACTTTACAATTACACTTTCCATTACAGTTCAATGAAATTTATGTAGGCACAGTAGCGCGCATTCAAAATACAATGCTATGCTTATAACGACATTCCACTCACCACTAAAGCTACGTACACACGATTGTCATAAGTTCTCATGGTTGTGTTAACCATTTTCTGAGCATGTTTCTGACAATCTGACAACCGTGTGTACGTAACTTAACTAACACTGCTGTTTGTGGTCATAATTCAAAATTAAAACTATTCTGCTTTTGTAGCGCGTAAGAATACTAAAGCTGCGTACACACGATTGTCATATTCTTACAATGTTGTCAGAAAATGTTCAATAAATGGTTAACAATCATATGTTTCAACATAAGTTCTCATGGTTGTGTTAACCATTTTCTGAGCATGTTTCTGACAATCTGACAACCGTGTGTACGTAGCTTAACTAACTCTGCTGTTTGTGGTCATAATTCAAAATTAAAACTATTCTGGTTTTGTGGCGCGTAAGAATACTTACTTATTAAATATGTATTTAATGTTTTGATATTTTTAAATGTTGAACAAAATAGTATTGTAATAATTACAATAATTTACTAATAACACACAAAACTTTAGAATGCAAATAATATCTAAAGTGTTGAGAATCTACGACACAGCAAAATACTGCCTCGTTGCTGCTATAAATTGAAATTTTTACAACGAAATTAATAGAATTTTATTTAATTAAAGCTACGTACACACGGTTGTCAGATTTAACAATGTTGTCAGATCTGGCTATGTGCTCGCAATGTACTACCAATGAAATATTATTAGCAAAAGGTAAATTGTCAGTTTAGACGATTGTAAGAAAGCTACGTACACACGGTTGTCAGATTGTTAGAAACATGCTCAGGAAATGGTTAACACAATCATGAGAACTTATGTTGAAACATATGGTTGTTAACCATTTATTGAACATTTTCTGACAACATTGTAGGAATATGACAATCGTGTGTACGTAGCTGAAAACCTTACAATTTCATTGTCAGACAATTGTCAAACAATAAATTTATCTGCCAACAAAAATTGTCAGTTCACACGATTGCTATACTTTTGTTTATTTTAAATACATATGCACAGTGTTGCCAATAGAAATAAACTTCGCACATATAACAATAAAAAGTTTCTGACAATGATCTTACAATGTTCTGGTGTTTACACGATTGTCAGATGTCTGACAATAGCATTGTCTTACAATGTACTAACAAAACTTTTTCTGACAACATTGTAAGACAAAAATTGTAAGTTCACACGGTTGTTAGACATTTTCTGAAAATTTTTCTGACAACCGTGTGTACGTAGCTTAAGAAACACAAAGAATACAATTACAGCACAGTGGAGTTTGGGTGAACGAATATCGTTACAAGCTATTTTTATGCCCGCAACTGTTTGTATGGTATGGTATGTATGTATGTATTTATGCATTACAATACAGGGAAGCGCACGATAGATATATCTCTCAACTTCAAATCAAATTTACGGGATCTTAATATCTTTATGGTTTTTTTAAGAACTTATATGCCTACCTCAGATTCTTCACCTAATTCCGGCATTATATGCTTTCATATTTAAAGTTTATGGGTTTATTTACATTTATAAAGATTAAAAAAGAAATATATACATATAATAAATAATTAGGAAATATTTACAAAAGTTAAGTTTTTATATTATTATTATTAAAAATAACTTAATACTAAATAATTGTAATATAGCAATATATAAAGCGCTAATATATAAAGAGGGAAATTTGTTAGTATCTTTCAGTTCCACGTAGAGAGTTTTCTTAGTTGGCAAGTAAATCTTTACTTTCTACAAGTATACAATGATTTTAATAAAACTTTTCAAGGTTTTAGTAGATTTTTAGTTTTAAACTTTTAAATGATAACAATTTTCTGAAGATTGAACTATATATATATATTGTTACGAATGTTCAATGATGATTTGAATTCAACGGTCTGTAACGACTGCCTGCAGCATTCATCATGTTTGAAGGCACGTCCATCATTGACATTGTTTGTAAGTATGGCAACACTAAATGTTTGCGTTGCTGGCAATGACATCGAAAAGCTCTGGAAATCGAATGTACTAGTATGCCCGTTAAGAACATTGTAGAGGATTCCCGATAGATGGCGCGTGTATAAATAGTGGCAGAGCTGGCAGTCGTGAGTTGAGTTGATCATTGTCGCTGTTAGAGTTAACATCAACTGTCTTGTACGTGTATACTTGTACGTATAGAGTGTGTGTGCATTTCTGCGAATTAATAAACGTGTATAAAGACACTGAGTGATTTTTTAGACTGTTGTTGTTGTACATTCTAAATAAATAAAGAGTTGTTACAATTTTGAACTACTAAAACTGCTTTTATTTGCAATCAAAAGTATCCGGTTTATTTAAAGGAAATAAACCCCGTTTTTTAAAGGTAAAAACGTAACAATATATTTTTCAAAAACATCCACAAAAATGTATACAGTGTACTCTCTCATAAGCGGACACCTAAGGGACTGATAAATTTGTCAGCTTATAAGAGGTGTCCGCTTATGAGAGTACTAAATAATACCAAAGAATGTTTTTGGGACTGAAAAAAGTGTCCGTTTATGGGAGGTGTCCGCTTTAGAGAGGTGTCCGCAAAGAGAGAGTACACTGTACTTTCATTTCCTTGAAATTTTATTATTCATATATTATGTTTGTCAACGAATTTTACATTTACGGCCTGGTTATTCACTCAATTTTACGTTTAGTGGAGCTGAAATAGTTTATTATTAGGGGGCGTACTTTCATGCATTTATTGCTGGAATTTATGCTTAAAAAATATCAAAATATGACCTAAAAATTTAAATAAATGAACCTATGTTTTTGTGCAGAAACATAAAATAATTACACAACAGATGTCACAGCAAATAGGACATTTGAAGTTCAACTAACAATTAAATAGTTAAAATATTAACATTATAATTGTTCTTTTGAGAAATAGATGGTTGTATTAATTCTAATTCTTATCCATCATGTGGCTTACATTTAAAAATCGCCAAAATATTGTTGTGTTGTAAAGTAGCATCCAATCATGATTTTTGTGTTGTAATAAATGGGTGCAAGGAGCGGTAACACTCCTACAGATCAAAATTACAACGAAAAATATATTGTTACGAATGTGCAATAGCGATTTGAATTAAACGGTCTGTAACGACTGCCTGCAACATTCATCAGGTTTATGAACACTTCCATTAGTGGAGGATTCTACTTATCAACAGTGTAAGTATGGCAACACTAAATGTTGACATCGAAAGCTCTAGAATTGGAACATACGAGTTTTGACCGTTAAGAACAATCTCGACTACTCGGATGTTTTCTAAAGGTGTGTTGTAAAGTAGCATCCCATCATGATTTTCGTGTTGTAATAAATGGGTGCAAGGAGCGGTAACTCAGTATGTGAAGTTACAAAATCTTTGGGTAATAAACTCTTCTAGAGATCAAAATTACAACAAAAAATATATTGTTACGAATGTGCAATAGCGATTTGAATTTAACGAGGCTTCTACTTATCAACAGTGTTGATGGCATACGGTTACTAGCGTTGTTTGTAAGTATAGCAACACTAAATGTTGACATCGAAAGCTCTAGAATTGGAACATACTAGTTGACCGTTAAGAACAATCTCGACTACTCGAATGTTTTCTAAAGGTGTGTTGTAAAGTAGCATCCAATCATGATTTTTGTGTTGCAATAAATGGATGCAAGGAGCGGTAACTCTCCTAGAGATCAAAATTACAACGAAAAATATATTGTTGCGAATGTGCAATAGCGCTTTGAATTTAACGGTCTGTAACGACTGCCTGCAACATTCATCAGGTTTATGAACACTTCCATTAGTAGAGGCTTCTACTTATCAACAGTGTAAGTATGGCAACACTAAATGTTGATATCGAAAGCTCTAGAATTCGAACATACTTGTTGACAGTTAAGAACAATCTCGACTACTCGGATGTTTTCTAAAGGTGTGTTGTAAAGTAGCATCCCATCATGATTTTCGTGTTGTAATAAATGGGTGCAAGGAGCGATAACTCAGTATGTGAAGTTACAAAATCTTTGGGTAATAAACTCTTCTAGAGATCAAAATTGCAATAGCGATTTGAATTTAACGGTTATGAACACTTCCATTAGTGGAGGCTTCTACTTATCAACAGTGTTGATGGCATACGGTTACTAGCATTGTTTGTAAGTATGGCAACACTAAATGTTGACATCGAAAGCTCTAGAATTGGAACATACTAGTTGACCGTTAAGAACAATCTCGACTACTCGGATGTTTTCTAAAGGTGTGTTGTAAAGTAGCATCCAATCATGATTTCCGTATTGTAATAAATGGGTGCAAGGAGCGATAACTCAGTATGTGAAGTTACAAAATCTTTGGGTAATAAACTCTTCTAGAGATCAAAATTACAACAAAAAATATATTGTTACGAATGTGCAATAGCGATTTGAATTTAACGGTTATGAACACTTCCATTAGTGGAGGCTTCTACTTATCAACAGTGTTGATGTCATACGGTTACTAGCATTGTTTGTAAGTATGGCAACACTAAATGTTGACATCGAAAGCTCTAGAATTCGAACATACGAGTTTTGACCGTTAAGAACAATCTCGACTACTCGAATGTTTTCTAAAGGTGTGTTGTAAAGTAGCATCCCATCATGATTTTCGTATTGTAATAAATGGGTGCAAGGAGCGGTAACTCAGTATGTGAAGTTACAAAATCTTTGGGTAATAAACTCTTCTAGAGATCAAAATTGCAATAGCGATTTGAATTTAACGGTTATGAACACTTCCATTAGTGGAGGCTTCTACTTATCAACAGTGTTGATGTCATACGGTTACTAGCATTGTTTGTAAGTATGGCAACACTAAATGTTGACATCGAAAGCTCTAGAATTCGAACATACGAGTTTTGACCGTTAAGAACACTCTCGATTACTCGGATGTTTTCTAAAGGTGAAAACGTAACAATATGAATATTTTTCCATTCAAATCAATTAGATTTATTGTGGCTACACTTATGATTGTTTGTTTTTATGATCAATCAATTTGTTAAGCAGAAATGCTTAATTGATTGCTACAATTTAACGTTTCATTTTTGACTATTAATCTAAGTTGTTTACTGCACAAAACATTTGGTATAGTGTTGTTTTTATTTATAATTAAGTTAGCAATGCATAAAGCAAATTTAATAAGATTTTAACATGTGACAGATTTCATCCCAAAACGCACAGAAATTATATATTTTCGGGTTTGTCAGCTCCCATGTCAATGAAATTTACCCTTGAATTTTCCATATTTACTTTTTAATATATTAGTTGTTATGTAACTGTGGTAAATATCATTGAAATCTCAGAATTTAAATCCAATTTCAACACGATTTGAGATGCATCCTACCACTCAGCTCAAGCTAACTAAGCTAAGCGTTCGTAATATTTCGCTAGTTTTTTTTATTAAAAATAATAGTTAAGCAGTAGAATGCTTAAAACATATGTATGTAGAGCGTAAGCAAGAAAGATATTTTTTTTTAAATATGCATAGGTATGTATGTTTATATAGATGTTGTTAAGCCATTTTGTTTGTTCACGGCTTGCATAATTAAGAAGATGTCTTACCCTTTCAACTTTCTTAAGAGCAGGCATTGGTTTCTCCGTTTCTTTAAGATCACCCCAATTGGGATCTTCTTGATCTTTGTCCCATTTTTGATAACGACGTTTCTTTAACATGGCACGGAAATCCATGCCGCTTGAATCTGATACAAATAATTGCATTTCGGCTGAATCCTCGCCATGTATATTCGATACCACAACTTTATATTTTCCCTCATCGTTAGGCTTACACTTACGCATACATAATGTAATGGTATTTGTTTGACCATCGGTCAAAAATTTAAACCGACCACCTTCAAGAATTTCACTAATACCTTTGTAGAATTTAAACGTTGGTGCTGGATTACCTTCTATTCCTACGGTCATGTAGGCAGTCGAATCTGTTTGATAATAATTTTGATAATGTATTTTTTGTTTTTTGTTGTTTTTTTGTTTTTTATAAAATAAAAATTTTAGATCACAAACATATATGTGGAGATACACAAACACACAAAATAAAAGACGAAAGACGAAAGAAAGTTTTAAGACAGAAATAAGTAGAACAAAAAAATAATGATAGAAAATAGAAAATTGAAAAGAAAATACAAAATACAAATGATGAAATATGAACAATTGCAACTTACCTTCAACAACAGAATATGATTCTTGAACATCGATAATAGTGGGTGGTCCGCCATCGCCGATATCGCGCAATGGGGTTGATGGCTTATTGATAAGATCCTCAAGATCCTGAACACTCGGCCGACGTACATCGATTGAAGTTCTACGTCTCTGTTTTCATTAATACATACATACACAGACAAAGAAACACGAACGATGACGATTGACGATAGACGATTGAGTTACATAAAAAAATCAAATAATATTATTAGTTTTGAAAATTGGTAAAAATTCAAATAATGACAAACAATAATTTCTACTGGAAGGAAATAAAAAAAACCAAAACTACAAGTTAAATAAAATCAAAAAGGAAACAAAAAATATGTTTAAATTTAAACGGTTATTCAATTCAAAACTCAACAATTCTACTTTCTACAAACACTTTAACTACAATTTCTACATTTAACAGAATTCATCTCAAAACGTACAGAAAATTTCCAATGCAATTTACCACAGCTATTATAAGTATATAACAAAATCTCTAAACTCTCATTATTTCATTTTAAAGATTTGGTTTGATATATACTGGCAATACATAATAACTATGTTAAATTTACATAGAAATTGAAGATTTTAAAGGCAACTGCTAGTCACTTTGAGATGAATTCTATTTCCATTTTCTTAAGTATTTTGAATGGATTTTGTTTTAGTAGAACAACGGTGGAATGGTATGAAATATGAATTGCGTGAAGATTAGTAAAGTTAAATTTATGTTGAATTATCTGTATGTATATGAAAATAGTAAAATAAATTATACGATAAAATCTTGTCTTATAAAGATTGTATTTTGTACGATTATTTTCATAAAACCAGTGCTCTCAAGGGGAATTTATTTTGTAAATTGTGATTTTTTGCCAGCACTGGCATTCGATAAATGTTTAGCAAAATGGCGAATTTAACAATTTGTGCCCAGATGATGAAAAATGGGGTAATTTATTTTAATTTAATTTAATTTATTTCTGTATAAACCGATTTTAAACAATTTGTTCAAGGCTTCGTTTTTCATTAATAATAATTTTTTTTTTTTTTTTTTTCAAATATTAGTTTATTGAATTATAATTGAGTTACATATGTATTATAAGCTTTATAGCCTTGATAAGTCTAATTACGTTTAAAAGTTAAAGATTTGTTTACATTTACATAAATAAAATTCATCTGAGTTTACTTGATTTTAGCCACCTTGTCAAATTCGCCTTAATATTAAGCCTACACGCAAGGCGAATTTATAGCTGGTAGCCTCAACTAAACAGCGAATTTTTCTAATTTTCGTTTTAAATTCGCTTGAATTAGCTGTGCTGCCAGGTCATATAAATTAATTCGCCCTGCATACACACAAATGTTTATACTACATACATAAATTAATATAAATATACATATATACATAATAACAGGCGCGGCTCCGCGGGGGAATGGAAATTCCCTCTCCCCAAACGGAACATTTTTAATATACAAATTAAAAGGGAAATAGGAATGAGATGAAAAAATTACAAAAATTTTAAAAATAAAAAATGTCGATCTTTAAATCGTATATGTGCTACATAGATTCCCTATGTTTTGTTTAATTCTAAGGATAAAGGAAAATTCTACATTTTCTGTATAAAAAATCGTTATAATTCGGAAAATTTAAGGAAATGAACCCAGTCCATAACAGATAGGACCATTTTGGTCCCGCCAAATGGATATTTGGCTTTGGTGTCGATACAGTTGTTGGTCGGCCCGCACGTACTATCTCTTACGCTTTATATTATCGTAAGGGATCCAATTTTAATTCATATAAGATGTACTCTTTCATATAATTCATATATGCTGATCATCAGCATAAAGCAATAAATATAAAACTTACACTGGTTTGTTGTTAAATTCCAGTCAAGGCGAATTTATATACCAGGCAAATACGAGCGAATTCATTAATTTTTTTATATATGGAGTTTGACATTTGAAACAATGAGAGAGTTGTTTGGAATGTCAAACTCCATATATAAAAAATTCATGAATTCGCTCGTATTTGATTGAATTCGCCACTGACACCACCTTGTATATTAATTCGCCTTGATTCCAGTTTAATATTGAATTCGCCGTACTTGTGTTTTTTGACAGATGGGTGGAAAAGCAAAAACAAAATGTATGTTGTTTTTGTATTGTTGTATTTGTTGTAGGGACAAGTACACCTTATATGAATTCGCCTTGGTCCAGCCCATGAACACATGTGTGGTCGCTCTAGTGTGCTCTTCTTAAAAATACTTTAGAACCCTTCCTTAAATGGTATTCTAGAACTACACAGTTCTAGGGTGAACACATTAAATTAAAATTCACAAGCTGCCATTTTTTTTAATTTAAAAACTATTTTATATCTTATTTCTTTAGTTGGCAACACAAATTTCAAAGATTTTATTAATTAATCATTACTTCATAATTTTGGAAAAAAAAAAATGTTTTCCCCAAAAGCTTTAGCTGGATCCGCGCCTGCATAATACATATAACATATAACAGTTATAGTTAGTTATAAATACATTATCAAAATAATAGTACTATATATACATACAAATGCATATATGTATTGAAAACCCTAAAAGTAATTGTATCACAGAAAAGTCATTAAATTACGAAGAATTACTTCCAGTGTTTCATAACTTTCAGCATTTTTCGTAGATAGATTTATAGATTTTAAATAATCCAAAAGTCTCATGTTTTAGTCAGTAATTTCTTATACGATTCCTCCAGCAAAATATGAAAATAAGTCAGAGTTAATAATCTCTTATTCAACGATTTTACCAAAACTTTAGAATATAGAAGAATAATTTTTTTTTTTATATACCCTTCACCATGAGTGTCATTCCGTTTGTAATTTCTACATTTTTCATTTGCGACCCCACAAAGTATATAGATTCTGCAGCGTTATATAAAGCGAAGTCGATATAGCCATGTTCGACTGTATGTTGAAATCAACTTTCCGTAGCCCCCAAATAAATTACAAACATAATTTATACATCAATATGTCGAGAATTCTTCCGGCTCGGTCGCTATTTAAAATCGAGAAAATCGGCCCACAAATGGTTGAGATATAAGCAAAAAACCGGGACAACCTCGATTTTTGGTCTATTTTTTATGTAAATCTGGATTACTAAGTCATTAATATAGACAATATGGATATCTAATGATAGATATTTCGGGGACAACCTCGATTTTTGGTCTATTTTTTATGTATATCTGGATTACTAAGTCATTAATATAGACAATATGGATATCTAATGATAGATATTTCAAAGTCCATTGCAACGATGTATATAAGGCTATAGTAAGTTGGACCTACAATGGGTCAAAATCGGGAATAATATTTTTTAACCCGAATTTTTTTTTTAACAAAAAAATTTTTTTTCACTAATAAATTTAAAAAAAAATTCAAAAAAAAATTTGAAAAAAATTAAAAACTATTTTGAAAAAAAAAAAAATTTTTAAATTTTGAAAAACAATTTTGAAAAAAAAAAAAATTTTAAATTTTGAAAAACAATTTAGAATTTTTTTTTTTTTTTTAAATATTTTTTAACCCGAATTTTTTTTTTAACAAAAAAAATTTTTTTTCATTAACTTTTTTTACTAATAAATATTTTTTTAACAAAAAAAAATTTTTTTTTCATTAGCTTTTTTTCACTAATAAATTTAAAAAAAAAATTTTTTGGAAAAAAATTGAAACAATTTTGAAAAAAAAATTTTTTTTAAATTTTGAAAAACAATTTAGAATAATTTTTTTTTTTTAAATTTTTTTTAACCCGAATTTTTTTTTTAACAAAAAAATTTTTTTTCATTAACTTCTTTTCACTAATAAATTTAAAAAAAAATTGAAAACAATTTTGAAAAAAAAAAAAATTGAAAACAATTTTGAAAAAAAAAAATTGAAAACAATTTTGAAAAAAAAAAAATTTTTTTAAATTTTGAAAAACAATTTAGAAATTTTTTTTTTTTTTAAAAATTTTTTAACCCGAATTTTTTTTTTAACAAAAAAAATTTTTTTTCATTAACTTTTTTCACTAATAAATTTAAAAAAAATTTTAAAAACTATTTTGAAAAAAAAAATTTAAAACAATTTTGAAAAAAAAAATTGAAAACAATTTAGAAAAAAAAATTTTTTTTTTAAATTTTGAAAAACAATTTAGAAAATATTTTTTTTTTAAATTTTGAAAAAAAAAAAATTTAATTTTGTTTTTCTAAAAATATTTAAAATTTTTATTTTAAAGTATAATTTGGTGAAGGGTATATAAGATTCGGCACTGCCAAATATAGCTGTCTTACTTGTTTAAATTTAATTTAAGCACCGGGGGAACCTTGATAACATATTGCTACATATGATTATAATACTCCTACAATAAGAGTTATATGCCTTATTCAAATTAAAATATAAGTTTTTACCTATATGATGTTGGTAAATATGGTTTTAATTAAAAAAAAAAAACTGAATTTGAACTATACATATTCTTAACTGAACGTTTGACGTCAATTTCATTGATACTTTTCTATGAGCTCTTTCTCTCTTTAAGAGAATACTTGAAGAGTTTAGACTAACATTGGCTGCATAAAGATTATTTATTGTTGCCAATAAATGAAAATCGCATCATCCTGACATGAGTTGCGATTACGTTTGGTGATTTTTTTATATTTTTTTTTGGTGACAATGACACTATGAACACAGATCCATTTCGAACATGAAATTTGTATATATTTACATCATGTTGTATGACTACGTCTAAAAAATCATGATATTAGTTTACATACATTGTTTTCAGATTTTCAGAATCGCTTTTTTTTCAAATCCTTTGTTTGTAGGTTTTGAAATCATGAAACCATATTATAGAAATCTTTATAATTATATACATTATTTAATAGCCAAGGATTATTTACATACAAATGCGTGTCTAAGTAATTACACATATCAGAATAGTTATAAATAATAACAGTAATAATAAACGTTCTAAAACTAAAGAAAAAAAAGGCTTTAAATTTGAAATCAATTTGAAAGGCATGAACCTGTTTAGAATCACCCATTTCCCCGGGACGTGGTTTGTTTTTCTAATACGAGTTTAATTGTTTTGTTTTTCATGAAATCACGCAATAAAAATAAAGTAAAAAGAAAATAAAATATATATAGAAATTAATTAATAACTTAAATTCAAAATAAATAAAATATATAATATATTTAAGTGAAAGGACAATTATTGATAAAATTTTTGTTTGAAATCAATAATTGTGCCAGAATATCATAAAACTACAAATGCTTAATATGTAATAAAAGAAAAGAAAAATTAGAATGCTGTTTTTAATTGTAACACTTCACCATAATTAGTTACATTAAACTATTATATCTATGAGGGATGCTTATACATATAGGAGTCAATAAAGTGATTTTTGAGTGTCCGTCTGGCAGAAATAACTCACGAGCAACATTTAAAAAGTGTTCTCTGCTGAAGTTTGTAGAAGATTCGGCTATGCCGACTATAGCATTCTAAATCTTTTAATCTATTGTTTAAAACATTCAATTACCTTTAGCTAGTTAGTTATTTGATCATAAATATTTAACTGACTTGTACTTTACTTAAGATCATGCTGTATAATAAGAATACTTAATTATAGAAATAATACGTATGTGTGTGTGTGTACTTAACGTAAAGATAAATATTTTAATTATTGATAAATGTATGTAGAAAAACATTAATTTTAGATAGTTGTTTGGTTAAATATATAAATTTATATAACATAAGAAAATTAATTAATGCAAATTAAAACCAACTGTTCTACTTCATTACTAAAGCTTTTAAAAACGTTTTATGGGTTTTCTTGTTGTTGGCAACCAAAGCTTTACCATTTTATATTTAATCAAGACTAAGTAAGTAAGTAAGTAAAAGGTCTTCAATACTTGTTAACACTACTAAGTTTTAAAACAAAAAAACCAAAAAAAAAAAAAAAACGCCTATTTTTTTCTTTGAGAATTTGTGCGTTTCTCACCTGTCCGTCACCAACTTCTCCAGGTCTCAATAACTGCAAAATTTTGCAATTGCAAACAAAATATACATAAAAAGTGTTAACACATTTAATTCTTTGGCACATATAAGTATTAGTTTTACATACATTTATTTAATATATAATGAAATTTTACAAAAAATAACATAGGGCAAATAAAAGATTTTTCTTTACTGTGGCATAAGTTTTTGGAGTCAATTTAGATAAAGTTGTATGACTATAAATTACTTCAGAGTTATTAAAACAAAAGTAATATACCTACATAAATATGTATCAAAATTGACTAAGAAATCTTGAGCCGCAGAATTCGTATTGCCCTGTGTGATTTATATAATATTATTAATTAATTACAATAGCTTTACTCCAAAGCACTTAATTTTTATTTAACTTTATTTATTTATTTAAATTATTATTCAATTTATTTTATTAAGGCATATTTGAAATTTTTGGCTGATGATATTTGTTCCGCTGCTAAACTACACGATTATTATTTTAATAGTTAATATTTATTATAATTATTTGTTTTAGTTTGTTACTATATATTTTTTACTACATATAATTATATGTATGTAACTGTAATGCTCTTACAATGCTTGACAAATGAAAACTAACTGTGTGCTTTGATACTCTAATTAAATTTTGTTTTATTTATCAAATTCTTCTTTGATAACAAATAATGCCAGCTGTATATTATAAAAACAAAATAATGTAGAAAAAAAAAAACAAAAAAAAAAAAACGCCATAAATATAAAACTAATTATGCAGCTGCCAAGGAAAATGTTCAGAAAACCCCAGCCAAAGGCCAGCCAGACATTTTTATGATTAAATCATTATTACATTAGATATTTTTACAATTCATAAACATGTATATGTGTTGTGTGTGTGTATAATTTATACAACAAATGCATGTAAACATTTACAGTATTTAGAATTTGCTCGTGTAAAGCATAATTAAATTTTAATTTTCAATAAACAGTATAAACATATGCATATTTCAAAGATTAGGTTTAAAATTTCAAAAAATACAAAATTCAAAATAATACAAAAGTTAAAACTTTTGCATTTAATAAAAAAAAAAATGTAAATAAAAAGTGTTAATATTTATTGAATTGTAGAAACATATGCATATTTTGAAAAACGTTACGAATTGTGATTTATATAAATTTAATATATTTAAGCATTGATTTGCATCAAATTTCAAATAAAAGTCACAAGCTGATATAAATCACTCATTTTGATTATTTTGGTTTGTTTCTCTCAAGCCCTAAACTAAAATGTTCTCTAATAAATCTCGCTCTCAATGATATAACACAAACAATTATTTTTAAATGGCTGCGAATGAGAATTTACCATTGAAATGAACGTTAAAACAAGGCTTACATTGCGTATACTTAATATTGTAGTCAATACAATGAATTACAATAAAGTATACGCCCTGATATCTACAAACAACACAGTATTTGTAAGAGAGAGAGATTGAGAGACACAAGCAAGTACTAAGGCGTATACTTAATATTGAAATTAATACCATGAATAAAGTATACGTCATTAAACCTACAAAGAACACGATTGGGTGTTTCAAACGGTAATATATTAGGATATTATGATAATATGACTTAATAGCTGACCAATTGATTCCCCCGAGTGTAGTTATATTATAGAACTAAGTGGATAAAGAGAAAAAGTGATAAAAATAATGCACATAATTCAAACATGTTTTTTATAATTGTAATATATGTACATACTACAATAATATTTATATTGGTGCTTTGGAAACCAAAAATAATTAATGAATTAAGGGGTGATCTGAGTAATTGGTATAATTTAATTTGCCTGATGTGTAAATAATTATTATAACACAGAATTGAATGATAAAATATGCGTAAACTGCGAATAATGTGACTATTTTCCATTCGAGATGTTCTCTAGACATTCTCAAACACTAAAAAGTGTTATTTAAATTGAAACATTTTTATAAAAATTCAAATAACAAACATTTTTTATTTAATTTACAGCTTTCAATTGATTTCCGGCACGGGTTATCCTTTATCTTATAGACTCCAAAAATTTCTGCCACAAAGTGTTTTCTTAAATTCCATTATATATGTAAATAATAATTTATTTATATATAAAATAAACATACATAAAATACATAAATAAAATAAGGGTAATACAAATTTATATAAAAGCATATTAAATATTTATATGTATATTTTTCTTCAAAGTGAAGAACGTGTTAAAATGTGTTAAAAATCCTTAATTATCTTTAAGACTAAGCATTCCAGTAAAATTGAGATTTAATATCATTATAAATGTGTAATTATAAATGAGGTTGTGTCGTTATTTTTGAAACTGATTGGTTTTGTAGTTGTTACAATCGTACTCCTGAGACTTATTTGATACTCTCAAACAACTTTCAGTATTTTTCAATTTCCTATAGACTTATAATGATCTTTTTTTGCTATATTTTCTATAGAAAATCATTTATACAACAGAGTTTCCATAAAAAATGTTGCACTAAGTATAACAGTATTTTCCAAAGAAAATCTTGTGTATAAAAGTAAATGAGAGTGTAAATGAAAGTGTAAATGAAAGTGTAAATGAGAGTGTAAATGAAAGTGTAAATGAAAGTTTAAATGAGCGTGTGTATGTATGTATGTATGTATGTATGTATGTATGTATGTATGTATGTATGTATGTATGTATGTATGTATGTATGTATGTATGTATGTATGTATGTATGTATGTATGTATGTATGTATGTATGTATGTATGTATGTATGTATGTATGTATGTATGTATGTATGTATGTATGTATGTATGTATGTATGTATGTATGTATGTATGTATGTATGTATGTATGTATGTATGTATGTGTGGGATAGTAACGGATAAAAGTTGTATAGGGTATAGGTTTAAATGTTGGTAATGTGAGTGGTAGTGTGGAGTTACAGATGTGTCCCAACAAACCATATAGCAACTGCGATATAACTCGAGAAAAACCTTATATAAATAGCGGATTTTAAGCTTTTCTTAATTTCATTTACAATTACATGACACAAATTTGTTAAACCTGTTTTGCGTGTTTGGTTTCAAATTTCAAAGTGAGTGAACGTGCAAATGTATTTAAAATATAATAATAATTGTCAAACTTTTAATAAATCAATTAAAATGAGAAAAGTAAGTTAATGAAATCAGTTTAACTACAATAAAAGGAAATAATCAGAGATGCAGGTTTATCAGTTTGCATTACGGAAACCAAAAACTGTGAAAAAGCTTCAAAAATAGTAAAACCTTAAACAAATATTGAGACGAATAAGCTTTTCTACACAAAACTTAATATAATATTATTTTCGTAAGTTTATTCTACAATTGCAAGGATACGCTATTTTTACTAGGGATCCTCTTTGCTTTTCTCTAGTTATTACAATAGAATTTTTCAATATTTTCTCAAATCTTTTGCAAGCTTAATTATAATATTTTTCTCAAGTTATTTGGTTTGTTGGGCTAATGAAATATGATACATATGTATTTTATAAACGAATAATAAGAAGTTAAATGTTTATTCAGAAATGTCCTGTTTCCTGTTATAACAATCTGCAGCTATTTTAATTTGTAGATATTTGTCTAGATATATATATATATTTATTAAATATACATACGTCAATACCAATTTATTTTACATAACATTCATACATATGTACAATATTTTGTTTGTTTTTTCTTCGACCTTAATCATAGCTAGCATTGTATGAATTGCATGAAATACATACAATAAATTGTCAGCAACACAGTATTTGAGAGGTAGCTATTATTTCAATTCAAATCAAGATTTCAAAACTCAAAAATATGTACATATGTGTGTTATGGTAATAACCGCTACTACCTAATCACTATTGTGAATAACTAACAGTATTCAAATGATGATTAGGTAGTAAGCGGGCAACAAGTGGTATAGAGAGGCATAGTAGTTAGGAAGTATAATAAGTATGCTTACCCTTGTATCCATAACTTCACCGGGACGCAGTTTCTTCTATTATTACAAAACCATAGTACATACATTTGAGCATAACATTTGTGGTGATGATTATTTGGTTGTTGGTTTATGATATTTGATATTTGTAGTTGTTGTTGGTGGGGCAAAAAAACGAAACGAAGCGGTACAAGAGGATTGGATCAGGATTTAAGGTGAACAGTTATATAATTTTTTTTAATGTGCCAACAGGGATGTAAAGACAGGTGTTGGTGGTGTTGGTTGATGTTTGTTTGGTGTTGTGGTGTTTTTTTTTGTATGATGGAATTTGAAATTTTTGTTCAGGTTTTCATAGTCGTATGTATTGTGTGTGATGTTTTTAATATTATTTTTTTTTTTTTCGGTAAATATTATTTAAGAAAAGTTGTAGCAAAAACATAAAAAGGAAACAACAAAATTAATACTTATAACACATTATATAATAATACATATTGCAAAAACATATTTTGTATCTCATTATTGCAAAAACAATAATAACAACACAGGGCAACACTGTGATTTTGCGGCATAAGATTTTTTCGTCAATTTTGACTCTTTGTAATTTGTTTTTATTTGATTGAACTCTGCAATTTTAAAATTTTTTAAATTTATTTTGAGTTCAGAGTTCAATCAACAAACAAACCTATAAATTAGGCTTAAAACTGTATTATGTTATGTATCTAAATTGACTGCAAAATCTTACGCCGTTCTGTAGCCCTGTGTAATACTTATTATAAAATACAAAAAAAAAATCTTAATAAAATAAAAAGCCAAAACCAAATAATTGTCTTAAAAATATATATAAAAATAGTTTATTATAAAATTAAAATACATAGGTATATTAAGATGGTATTTTTTTGTTTCAAGGAGTGCGTTTCAGTATAACATGGCATGACACTTTGTGGCCAGGGGGGAAAAAGGCAAATCTGTACGGTAAATATGTATAAAATATAGAAAATGGACAAAAGTCCTGTACAATTTTAGCTTTTTAGCTAGATAATTCAGTTTATATGATGATGCCGTGAGTCAAATTTGACATTTGTGTACAAATGTCAAACAAATTTCAATTTTTTTACATCAAAGTGCAAAATAGAAATAAAAAATATTGAAAAATTGCTACTTTTTTTATTTAAATTTTATTTTGCCAGCATAAATCTCATACAGTTTTCATAACATACAAGCAAGTGTAGTCTTTTAAGACGGCATGCGTAGTAGAGATTTATTTAGAAAATAGGAATGCAACATCAGTGTTTGTTGCTTCAGGGTTATAACTAGATAGTAACGAATACTGAAACATTAAATGGCATTGTATCCTAGTATCATGTGATATATTATACCGAAAGCTGCACTGCTTGAAAATTCGAAAAATTCTCTCTCGAAATACAAAAAATACTCTAATGTATTTTATATTAAGCTTATACATAAAACTTACCTCATCGTTAATGATTAATGAAGGTCTACGACCAGTTTCAGGCGGTACCAATGAACCGCGTCGACTTTGTGGTTCAGGAGCCAATGAGGGTCTCTTCTCACGTATGACTTCGATTTTAGGTGGCTCTCCTGGTGCTGGTGGCTGCACCTTGGGGATTTTCGGTTTATCATCCTTTTAAAAAGAAACAGAAAAAAATAAACAAAAACATGTCTATTAATATAATTCTTAAAAAAATTAACTTAGTTATTCCCTAAAAGTAATAAAGTTAAATGAATGACTACTTGTCTATGATTTCTCGTAGCATGAATGAAATGTTTTGAAATTTTAAGTCGTTTCAGTTTGGCTGAAACAATGAGAATCACCCAAAAATGTTTAGCATTACCTAAAAAGCCAGACCTTTCATATGATACCAATATTTCTTAAGTTTCCTTACTATACTTTCGCTGCAACTTTCACTTACAGCTTCTGTTAAATACATACATTTTTATACAGAATTCACCAATACATAGAGTGAACTTGAACACGATATATAAAAGTTGGCTGGTTTTATCATTGATAATCATGTGATTATTGCAAAATTTTTCAATTTAAATTAATTTTGAAAAATCTTTAAATTTCGAACATTTCTTTTCAAATATTTCATCAATACATACAGTGAACTTCAGCACGAAATATAAAAGTTGGCTGGTTTTATCATTGATAATCATGTGATTTTTTTGCAAAATTTAAAAATTTAAATTAATTTTGAAAAATCGTTAAATTTCAAACATTTCTTTTCAAATATTTCACCAATACATACAGTGAACTTCAACACGAAATATAAAAGTTGACTGGTTTTATATCATTATCATTAAAATATATAACGTAACGTAAATGCATGATAATCATGTGATTATTGCAAAATTTTAAAATTTAAATGAATTTTGAAAAATCGTTAAATTTCGAAAATTTTTTTTCAAATATTAGAAAATTTTGCAAATTTTTAAATATTCGATATAGCCTTGAGCATCATTATAGAATAATAATATAATATAAATTTATTGAAATAAATTTTATTTGAAAATAGCTGCTATATTTAATTAATTTTTCAATACTAGTTGACCACTGGATGTCATAGAACCTTTGTCATAAAAACCAACCAACAGCATTTTCCTAAATTTTTCTATAAATTGATATTGTTGGCAAATTTATTTATAAAATACATATATATTTCGATCTTGACACATTTGGCATAGTTTAGTAAAGTAGGACAAATCAGTGGCTACCACTGTTTCTAGCCCCAGAACGGCTCTTATCTTTCTGATATCTAGCAGGGCCACAAGCTAGACTGAAGCAATAAAGTAACAATTCAATCTTCTTTTAAATCATATTTCTTTTTTTTTAAATGGAAATAAACAATATAAACCCAACTATAAAGGTTTAATGGCTGATGTTTATATCAATTAGTTTTCAACAGGATGAAATTTTTTGTTTGTTTTGAGTATTAGATTTTTTTTTTTAATACCCACCGCTGGCGTTATTTTTATTGTAGCCATGCTTATTATTTATTTATTGTTTGCTGTTTGCCTTTAATAAACCAAGCAGTACAATAAATTTAATAAAATTTTTTTTTATATTGTTACAATTGACATTATTCAATATATTTTCTTTGCCTAAAGAAACACAAAAAAGTCGCTTGAGCTGTGAAGAACACTTTTAGGCGCCAGGATTTATTAGCTTTGTTGTTGCTTTGTTCATAGAAATTAACGACACTGTTTTTTTTTTTTTTTGAGAAACAAGACAAAGAAGAAGAACAAGGAAAAAACCAAAATAAACAAAATGTCACACGGCCCGTGCTGTTGATGAGCAGCAAAAAACTGAAGACAAAATCATCAAAATGCCCAAAATTAAAATGACAATATTACAAAAATGCCAACAATAACAATAATAACATAAAAAACAGTACCTAATATTCATCTAAAATTCTCAAAAAAAAAAAAAAAAATAAATAAAAGCATCTAAAAAAAGGTGAAAATATGTAAATATTTTTATGATATTTTTCAACAACTATAAATATACCTATCAACATACATGCTTACGAACGTACATACATACATCAAATTATTGTCATATTTCTTTTTGTTATATCTATATAGTATAATATTCACCATATATAAATGTATGTATATGTATATACATACATGTACATATAATATATTTATTAATATATACATAAATATTTAAATATTCAAATATATATATTTATATATATACAAGATCTGATTAACAGCTTTCCGCCAAATTTGTTTAGAGACCAAATGGTCTGCTTAACATCAATATGCTTTATTTCATTTCTAAATAAATGAACTTGGTTATTATGTTACCAAAACTTAAGAGAATTTACTAACAAAAACATTCAGAATATTATTCCAATTTATAATTTCTTAATGCCAAACTATATGATATCAAATGATCTCATGAATTTTCTTTTTGCTATAATTTCATATTAAAAGTAAGTTTCAAACATCCAAAAGACCTGACAACAATTACACTGGGCGCTAAAAGTCATTAATTTTTGTGCTACTGTATTTAAATGTCGTAATGAAGTTCATGTATATTATATAGTTCATGTATTGTATATTATTTTTTTTTTAATTGGACTCGGGGAAAATCTAGTTTTATAGAAAATTTTAAAGGTGGCATCAGAGAAAAAGTATGTTTTTTAAATGTTTTTAAATTAAATGTTTTTAAATATGAAAAAGGTGTACTTAAATTTATTTTTATAGAGATTTTTGTTAAAGTCATGTTTCATAAGAAAAATTAATAGATTTTAACATACAATTTCACCATTTTTTTTATTATTTTTTCACAATATAAAAAAAAAAAACAAGTAAGAAAGTATGGTCGGTCAAGCCCGACCTTATAATAACCTACACTAAGTAAATGAGAAAAATCATTATTCTTTCAAAATTTCAATAATTTATATTCGTAGGTGATTTTCGGAAATGGGCCTTATATGGGAGCTAGATATTTGGTCATTTATGTTGCATTTTATGTGTATACCAACATTTTAAGCAGATTTATGCTCGTTAAAGTGATTATCGGAAGCAGGTCTTATATGGGAGCTATGACTAATTATGGACCGATCATAACAAAATTTGGTGACATAATTTCGATATATATAAAATTTATTTGGAGAAAAACTTGTGTAGATACCTATATAAATTAAACATTTATGAGCGAAAAAGTCCAATTTCAGGAGGATATTTGTATGGGGGCTAGGTGAAATAATGGAGCGATTTCAGCCAATTTCAATAGGCTGGGTCCTTGGGCAGAAAAACTGATATGTACTAAATTTTATCGAAATATCTTCAAAATTGCTATCTGTACTCTGCGCACAAGGTTTACATGGACAACCAGATATCCAGCCAGCCAGACGGACGGACGGACATCGTTTCACTCAGAAAGTGATCCTGAGTCGATTAGTATACTTTAAGGTGGGTGTTAGACAAATATTTTTTGGCGTTACAAACATCTGCACAAACCCATTATACCCTCCCCACTATGGTGGTGTAGGGTATAAACAGTTTGGCTTTAATTCCATAAGTAATTTCATGCCTATCATAAAAACCATTATTTTGGTGTCTAATTTACATTATATTTACATCTATATTTAATCCTTATGGTTTTCCTATTCAATCCTATTTCAATTTTGTGGACGCTATATGTTAAGAATTGTCTACTAAATCTAAGGAAATGTAACATTTTTGAATTGTTAATGCTCTATATGTTTTACGAAATATTGTGAAATGCTATAATTTTCTATAAAATAAAACGATACTTTCAAAAACATTTTTAAATGAGTCAAAAAAACCGAAAAGTTTACAAAGATGAAAAACCCGGTTGAGCATCACATATTTCAGCATATCAATCATTGATTAATATGACTCATTTTATTCGTAACATACCTATGTCTGTATGGGTGTAAGTATTGAATAGCATTTTTCATAGTTTTCGGATTTTTTTTTTTTATATTTTTTCCAAAAAATTTATTTATTTTGAAAATATTTTTGTTTGATGCTAATTTCTTAATAGCCTGGAAGCTATTGAGCATATAAACTTTAGAAAATATTGAATAAAAATTAGTTTTTCTTTAAATGTTTTGGTGTTTGCTCTTCTTGAACTTTTGGGCACCCCTAATATAAAGTGTAACTTTGCACCTTTTGTTGGGTTTTTGAACAAATCATTTGGGGTCCCCTGATATAAAGTGTCACTTTACACCTTTTGTTGGGTTTTTAAACAAATCATTTTTATATCGCGAAAACCAAAAAATTAATTAAAAATTCATTCATCATAGATCTAAAGAAAAGAAAAAAAATCACAACCAATATTTAAAGGAATCATTAAAAAACAAGATCTATATTAGCAAAAGCCAATGTTTTTCTAAAGAAAAAGTATATTGTATGACAAGCAGGACTACGTTGTTTTCATATGACAAAAAATACTAAAAAAGAACAATAGTAGTGAATTTTCCATTCCTGAGCTGAAGCCATTTTGAGTGTTTCAAATACTCCATTTTTGTGTGTGAATTTTAAAAGCTAAATTTTTTTCTTATCTGTTATGTATAACAGTATTTTCTATAAAAAATTGTATATATAACAGTATTTCTATAGAACATTTTGCATATAACAGCATTTTCTATAGACAATTTTGTGTATAACAGTATTTTCTATAGAACATTTTGTGTATAACAGTATTTTCTATACAATATATTATGTATAACAGTATTTTCTATTAACATTTTGCATATAACAGCATTTTCTATAAACAATTTTGTGTATAACAGTATTCTCTATAGAAAATTTGTTGTATATTTTCTATATAACAGTATTTGGTATAGAAAATTTTGTGTATAACAGTATTTTCTATACAATACATTCTGTATAACAGTTTTTTCGAATACCAATATTTTCTATAAAAAACGTTGTTTATAACAGTATCTATAGAAATACTGTTATAAACAAAATATTTATAGAAAATATTGGTACTCGAAAAAACTGTTATACAAAATATATTGTAACAGAATTTTCTTTAGACAATTTTGTGTATAACAGTATTCTCTATAGAAAATTTGTTGTATATTTTCTATATAACAGTATTTGCTATAGAAAATTTTGTGTATAACAGTATTTTCTATACAATATATTCTGTATAACAGTTTTTTCGAATACCAGTATTTTCTATAAACATTTTGTTTATAACAGTATTTCTATGGAACACTTTGAATATAACAGCATTTTCTATACACAATTTTGTGTATAACAGTATTCTCTATAGAAAATTTGTTGTATATTTTCTATATAACAGTATTTGCTATAGAAAATTTTGTGTATAACAGTATTTTCTATACAATATATTCTGTATAACAGTTTTTTCGAATACCAGTATTTACTATAAACAATTTTGTATATAACAGTATTTTCTATAGAAAAATTTGTTTATAACAATATTTCTATAGAACATTTTGTATATAACAGTATTCTCTATAGAAAATTTGCTGTATATTTTCCATATAACAGTATTTGCTATAGACAATTTTGTGAATTACAGTATTTTTGGTAGAATATTTTGTGTATAACAGAATTTTCTATACAATATATTCTGTATAACAGTTTTTTCGAATACCAGTATTTTCTATAAACATTTTGTTTATAACAGTATTTCTATGAAACACTTTGAATATAACAGCATTTTCTATAGAGAATTTTGTGTATAACAGTATTCTCTATAGAAAATTTTGTGAATAACAGTATTTTCGGTAGAATATTTTGTGTACAACAGTATTTTCTATAGAACATTTTGTGTATAACGGTATTTTCTATAGAATATATTCTGTATAACAGTTTTCTCGAATACCAGTATTTTCTATAAACATTTTGTTTATAACATTATCTATAGAAATACTGTTATAAACAAAATTTTCTATAGAAAATGCTGTTATATGCAAAATGTTCTATAGAAATACTGTTATAAACAAAATGTTTTATAGGAAATACTGGTATTCGAAAAAACTGTTATATAGAATATATTGTATAGAAAATACTGTTATACATTTAACATATAACATTATTATCTATAGACAATTTGTTGTATATTTTCTATATAACAGCATTTTCTATAGACAATTTTGTGTATAACAGTTTTTTCGGTAGAATATTTTGTGTACAACAGTTTTTCTATAGAACATTTTGTGTATAACAGTTTCTTCTATACAATATATTCTGTATAACAGTATTTTCTATGGACAATTTTGTTTATAACAATATTTTCTCTAGAAAATTTTGTGTATTACAGTATTTTCTCTAGAAAATTTTATGTATTATAGTATTTTCTATAGAAAACATTATGTATAACACTTTTTACTATAGAAATGTTCTCTATAGCAGTATTTTCTATAAAAATTATTGTGTATAATAGTATTTTCTATATAACATTATTTTCTATATTTTGAAAATAGAAAACATTTTTGACAGAAAAGCAGATAGCATAATCCAAAATTTTACAGTAGGCCGAGTTACGGAAATATCTCAAAAGTTATGCGCTGAAAAAATCCTTTTTTTTTTTGGAATTGTAATACAACATCTTGCTTACCTTAGACCCGTGTTCAGTGGGAATTTTAGTATGTAGCGATTTATTGTCATCACTGGCTACTTTTGTGTCTTCGGGAGTTTTAATTTCGGGTGCATGTATTTCAGGTACTGATTTAGTTTTTTGTGATTTTTCAAATTCGGGTTTTTCGTATGTTTCTAGCACTGGACGTTGGTAATTGTCCATAATTTCTGGCAAACCTTCGGGTTTCTTCATGTGCGATATATGAGCCTTTGAGGCTTTGGTTGGATTAAATTCCATTTGAACAGATTCCTTTTTGAAGAAAATTTCACATAAATAATAAAAATATGTACTAAAGATAGCAATATACTAGCAATGAACAAGATTTAGGCGCCATATGAGCGCGACAGGCTTGGCGTTAAATTGTAGATTTTGCTCAGCGAAGAAAAGATGTTGCTATTTTTATATATTTTTCTTAAGGCTTAACATAAGTAATTGAAAAATAGTACAGTATAAAGAAAGAAATGAAGAATGAAGAATAAAAAGAGATACACAAGAGAAGAGTAAATAGTAAAGAACAAATTGTAGCCGCGTCACCATACTACACATAACGTGTTAAAGGTAATTAAAAATTTAAACTATTCGGCTGTTTGAACGACAAGTAGTAGTCTCACTGTGCAACATTTCCTAAAGGTCTTATTAAAGATTTAATTAGTTTTTGCTCAATATAATACAACAGTAAACCCTTTTACCTTAACCTATGTAAGTTGTAACCTGTAATTATTATTAAACTCATACCTTAATAGCGAAAATGTTTACTCACAAATTTAACTTTCTTGTTAAACATATTTTAAAAATATTAGAAGTCATCTTTATGATTATTAAGGATTTAAAATCAAAAAGGAATAAGATCACTTGTTCTAATAATGAACATTAAGGATGGCAAATACTTAACTTTTGGCCATAATTTGGTCAATATTTTAGATTTTTTTAAGATGTTCAATTCAGTTTTAAAGAAACGGGTTGTAAAATTAATGTTTTCCAAACATTTTAATTGTTCAGGGATTTTAAGCATTAAAAGAGAACTTTTCCAACTGGGGTTGGCAAAGGGAAATCGTAAAAAATACAAACGAAATTACTAATGATGAAAGTTATGATAATATATATTTTCCTACATATTCCTACTTTAAATTCAGCTAGTTTGAGTTTTAAAGTTTCAGCTTTGAGTTTTAGAGTAGAGTACAGTAGTTCTTAAAAAGGTAAGAAGAGCGCGAAAAAAATTAGAATAAGATAGAGAGAGAAAATAAGATTAATGAAACATCATTTATAACACAGGGCAACAGATTCCAGGGCTCGTTATTTATTAAACAAATTTGGATACATAAAAATGTTAATGAAGTTCTAAGCCTATAATTTATAGGCATATAATTTCATTATGACATGTATCTGTATTGAATTTCCAAAAAGATTTGCGCCTCAGAAAAAAAAATTATACGCCCTGTGTAATAGTTGCAGCAAATAATTAAATAGTAGAGTCAAAAGTTTAAGTGGACAGACAGTTTTGAAAGTTTGGCAGCAAGCAGCAATATCTGCTTTATTTAGCTTAAGTAAGGTACCTTCAACAATTGTTTGGCTTGTTGAGGAGCTTCACACGGTTTTTGGTCTCTGACGACTGGCTTAAGGATAACACCCAGAAAACTTTCTTTCTGTATGAGCTCTTTGGTCATTGGAGCACGTACAGATGAACGACGTCTCTGTTTAATAAGCTCCGATATCGATTGACGTTTGTCATTATTAATATTCTGTTTTGATATCAAAAATACATATATATATATATAAAAATAAATAACTTAAAACTAATCCAAAGAACTTTGGGTGTATGCATGTCTAAACATTTGAATATATGTATATTCTCTACATATTTTACTAAGTTAAATAATTAGTTCATGTTCGTAGACATATATGTAGTTGTTGCAAACTTACCTCGGCTGGTTTTTCGACAGCAACTTCGGCAGTCTTTTTCTACACACATTCATTCACATTGTGTTTGTAGTTTAAATTTGTGTTTGTGTTGTTGGTTATGGGTTTAATGTAAATAGAGCACACGCAAACATAAAGACATAGTTAAGAAGACATGTAAATGAGAGACAGAGTAAAAGGAGAGAAGAAAATGTGTTGAATTTTTAATGTAACTACTACATAAATACATATAGATTTTTTTATTGTTATTAAATTATTTATTTCTTCCAATTTAAGGCGAATTTAAACAAGGTGGAAGCAAGAATAAATACAAGTGTGTATAAAAATATGTTATACATACAAATGCATATATAAAAAGCATTTATACATGATTTTTTCTAAAGAATTGTATCTGCTCCACATAAATAAAAAATACACTTTGAATACACTCGAATCTGCCTGAATTCGCCATTGTCATCACCAAGGCGAATTTATATACAAGCTATATACGAGCGAATTCATTAATTTTTTATATATGGAGTTTGAGATTCGAAACAATGAGAGAGTTGTTTCGTATGTCAAACTCCATATATAAAAAATTAATGAATTCGCTCGTATTTGCCTGAATTCGCCACCGACACTACCTTGTATATAAATTCGGCTTGGTCATCACCATTTTTCTGAATTCGCTTTGACTTTCACCATGTTTAAATTCGCCTTTTTATAATTGTTTTTTTTTTAAGTGTTACTTACCTCTGGTTCAATAATAACAGGACGCAAATTAGCAGAATCCTTGTCGTTAGACTGTTCGGGAATTTGACCTTTTCCAACTTTGAAGCCTTTAGGCTCCTCAGCAGGTTTTTCGACAGCGGCTTCTTTCTGTTAATGTGAAATATACCGGGGGGATACACAAAAACATACACATTATATTCAAAAACATACAAATGAAAGGGTTACAAATAAATATATGGATGTATGATGGTTAAAGTTAATATTTCATACCTTGGGTAGGCCATTCTTTTGTTCAGCCTGCTGAGGCTCTGCCTTGGGTGTATCAAAAACGGGCTTTTCCATTTTATTGGGAATTTCCAATTGGCGAGTGAAGTCACTAACCTCAAATTCGGGCTTTTCGAATTTCTCCAATACGGGTCTTTCGTAATCGGGAATTTCGGGTAGCTCTTCATATTTTGATTTTTGCTTAGGCTTAGCCTTTGCTTTAGGCTTAGCTGCATCTGGCTTGGGCTCTTCCTTTGGTTGAGCCACTGAAGTCTTGCGCAATTTAGGCAATTCCTCAGCTGGTTTAGGCTCCTCAATAACCTATACAGACATGTGCACATAGATAGATACATGAACAATTAGATTTATGTACATTAGAGTGCTCCAAGATTGTGTGACCGCAAAAAAAAAAAATAATATAAATTCTTCTTTGGATTGTAGAAACACATTTTGTTTTATTAGAAAGGTAGGATAAAGTGGAGCAAGTGCTCTGATGTTTGGTAATGCATTTACAAGGGCTAAAAAAGCATTTTTTCAGTTACATTCTATTACATTAAATGGCAAAAATAATCATTTTAGCAAAAACTGAGAAAATTGCAAATTTATCACCAAACTTCAGAGCCGTTGCTCCATCAGTTAACTTTATTCCATCATACTAATATTTTAGAGTACGTATTTCTATAATACATAGAAAAATTCGGTCAAAATTCACAATTTACTCTAATATACATATATACTATACACGTTTTTATGTACATGAGTATTACAAACAAATGTTTTGTTGAAATTTTAGAATATAGAATTTGCTGTAAATGACCTGAGATATTAATAAGAGCATCGAGAAAGCGAGCGATAGAGAAAAGAAGGTTAGATACCAGCAGAAATTTCGGATTAACAACATGGTAACAATTGATATTAATCTTGTAATATCAGAACCTTTCCCAGAAATCACTATTTACCAGGGGCCGAATTACCGCATTCGATATCGAGTAAAATCGATCGAAATTTTCTTATTTTAGATTACGGCATTCGATATCGAGCAAGAAATTTAGTACATTTTGCTATAATTACGATATCGAAATAATTTTTCGATACGATAGTTCATTCGATCACGAATGCGGTAATTCGGCCCCTGAAGGTTTGCATTTTTTTTTTAAACTACAAACAGGTGGGAAAGGAGGAGATTGTAATAAGAGTACAAGAAGGACTACCATGTAATTTAATGGTAGTAGGCACTTTCATATAAAAAAATCGATAAATAATTGGAAAACTACTTTAAGATTTATGTTTAATATTTTCATATTTGAAAAACATTTCAGTGAAAAAGAAAACATATATATAAGTATATTTTTAATACTCGTACCCTTGTTATAAAGCAATAAATAAACACTGGGCACAACAGGCCACCATAGAAGCAAATAGAGAAACAGGTCCAATATATCAACAACAAAATAGAAAAGAGTATGAGAAATATTGCGTTATTTTTTAACGATTTAACTTCAATGTTAAGTTAAGTTGCATAACGAAGAAGTAGCTTAACATTTTCGTTAAGCTTTCCGTCAGAAAGCAATAACAGACATAGCGATAGAAAGATATAACACACGAAATAAAAAAGTAGTTATATAAGACACAGCGATAGAAAGAGAATGCTTATAATAATAAAGTATAAAGAGACAGAGCGATATAAAGAAAACACACGAAGAAATAAAGAAGTAGCAATAAGACACACAGCGATAGAAAGATAATTAAGAAGCTTTTCATCAAGACGAATTTATATACAAGGTGGTGACGGTGGCGAATTCAGGCAAATACGAGCGAATTCATTAATTTTTTATATATGGAGTTTGACATTCGAAACAACTCTCTCATTGTTTCGAATGTCAAACTCCATATATAAAAAATTAATGAATTCGCTCGTATTTGCCTGAATTCGCCACCGACACCACCTTGTATATAAATTCGCCTTGACACAGCGATAGAAAGAGAATGCTTATAATAAATAAAGTATAAAGAGACAGAGCGATATAGTGAAAACACACGACGAAATAAAGAAGTAGCAATAAGAGACACAGCGATAGAAAGATAATTAAGAAGCTTTTCATCCTAAAGCAACAATAGACACAGAGCGATAGAAAGAGAGATTTAGAGAAATAGAAAACACGTAATAAAGAAGAAGAATATTATCGAGTATAGTTTGCGTTGAACTTTCGTTTACCTTCGAAACTCGTCTTTTCTCGGCGGGTTTAAGTTTAGGAATTTCTTCTTTAATTTCTTGAGGTGCTTTATTAGCCTGTAAGGTCTTATTTTCAGCTTGCTATACATTTCAATACATAAATACATATTTATTATAATAAATACTATATACGATTAACACGATTAAGGCGAATTTATACAATATGAAAAACCAAGGCGAATTAAGCCAAATACAAAAATATTGTCAAACTCAGTTGGAATTAATAGCAAGTGGTTGCTGTATAAGGAGTTTGACATTCTCAACATTGAGAGAATTGTTTTGAATTTCGTTTTATTTATCTGAATTCATCACTATTCAAATTTCACATTTGCTTGTATTTTCTGCTGTCATATTGTATAAATACGCCTTGCCAACAATAAAATTTATACTGGAATTTATACTAACCTCGAGGGCTTTCTTGTCAATGACAGAAGAGCGGCGAGATTCAGTCTTGGTTTCTTCAATCTAAACAATAAAATATTATAAACATGTATAAAAACAATTACATACATTTGGTTAAGAGAAATTGAAGTGGATTCTCTACATTTTCTAATTTCTAGGAGAGCGGCTCGGATTAGTGGGTATCTTGGTATAGATTTGAAATGCTAAAAATTTAAGTCAAATCGTTTAATATTAATTTGAATCGCATAGACTTTAAAGTTTAGTAAACAGTTTATAAGGATAAATATTCCAATTGGTGGCACAATAGCAATCTTTTGCATTTTGTTATTGATTCTAAAAGATACCAAACTTGACATTTGCAATATGCTAATATTTAATAATAAAATGTTTGGAAAACACTTTAAATTTTCTCCCTTTTGTTAACTTACCGTTTACACATGCAAGTAACAGTTCGAAAAACTGAACACATTCATACTTTTGCACTTACACAATCATGCATACATGTGTAAATTTACACACGCATGAGTGAATGTGTAAGTGCAAAAGTATGAATGTGTTCAGTTTTTCGAACTGTTAATTGTATGTGTAAAGGCTAGGTAACTCATTTTAACATTGAATTTTCTTTACCAAGTATCCAAGCCGACTATTCCGACCACTCCCTAAGAAATTGGAAAAACTGTCTATCCTAATGGACTTATTACATATGATAGTTACAAAAGTTTTTACAAAAATACAGATTTATAAAAATATGTGCTATAACATATATATGGACTTGGAGTCATTTTGTTTGTTTTACTTACCGCTATAGATGAACGGCGGGATGACACTGTAGATTCTTCATGGGTACTAACTGTAGACTTGCGACGGGTCTCTTTAGTTTCCTCATGTACAGATGAAACACTTGTCTAGTTTTTTTTTTTTTACATACACAATGAAAACATTTAACATGAAAACAATTAAGGATTTAAATATGTAGTTTGAAATATTTTAACGACAACACACAGACAAATGTATTACACAAGTGTGTGTGTGTTTATTGTACATGTGAAATGTGTGCTTAAGGCTTTTTAAAAATATCTTATCTAAAGCTACGTACACACGGTTGTCAGATTGTTAGAAACATGCTCAGAAAATGGTTAACACCAACCATGAGAACTTAGGTTGAAACATATGGTTGTTAACCATTTATTGAACATTTTCTGACAATCGTGTGTACGTAGCTTAACTAACATTATTCTAATTTAATATTATAATTATTATTAAACTAAGTATATATATATATTGTATATACATACCTTGCGCTGTTGTACCCGTTGCTCTGTCTTTTTAAGTCCGATTTGCTCAAAGAGTTCTTTCTATAATTATGGGAATAGGAAAGTACACAAAAATATATTAATATTAAACAATTATAAATATCATATGAGTGTAAGCTAAATTTAATTTTAAACACTGTGTTTAGCAACAAATTTGTTCAATGGAAAATAATTTTAAAAATTTTAAAACTTATTTGAAAAGCTGTCAAATTAAAATTTACAGAAAAAATGGTTTTAAAGAAAATTTTTAAATAAAATTTTGTCTGTGTAGTTTTTCCAGCATTTCAAATTAAATTTCGCCTTATAAAAGACGGGAAAGCAGTTGAGATAAAACTAGCAGAAGCTTTATAAAAAAAAATAGCTTAAAATAGCATATAGTTGATAAAGCAGCATTTAAAAAAAATCAAAAAAACAATAACAAAACTATGTAAGTGTATAGAGGAATATTTGTTAAGAGTGTACTACTATTTTAAATATAACTTCTACGTTTTTTTGGATATGTGTATTATTATTTTTACTTTTATACTCTTTTTTTTTGCAATAAGGCCATACAATTCAGTCATTTATTTACTTATGTAAGCAGCATCTGGTTTAATTGATTTTCCTGATATTTCTTACCTCTTCAGGAATGTTGTTGTTTTCAGTACCATCAACCATATCTTCGGGTTGACTGGCATTCTTTTTCTTTTCACTCGGTTTTTTCTTAGCCGCTGCGGCCTTTTCCTCTTCTTCAAGTTTGTGCTTCTCTTCTTCTGCCTTTTTCTTTTCTACTTCGGCCTTTTTCTTCTCATCTTCTACAGCCTTTTTCTTCTTTTTCTCTTCCTCGCTCTTCTTAATTTTCGTTTCTTCTTCAGCCTTCTTCTTTTCTTCCTCGGCCTTCTTCTTTTCTTCTACAGCCTTCTTTTTATCTTCTTCGGCCTTCTTCTTTTCCTCATCGGCCTTCTTCTTTTCTTCCTCGGCCTTCTTTTGTTTAAGTTCTTCCTCGGCCTTTTGCTGCTTTTCTTTTTCTTCGGCCTTAGCCTTTTCAGCTTCCTTCTCCTCCTCTTCCTTTTGTTTTTTATTTGAGCGTTGAATTATTTTGTTTATGAAAGTGTATGTATATAGTATGTGAACATTTGTAAAATATTGTGTTGGTATTTTCAGAAATGTTAAATTAAATAAAAATATTTTGTATGATTTGCTACAATTACTTTATACTTAAATAAATACTACAATACAAACTAATAAGTTTTCTTCTCTTCTTTCACATTCTCAATTCTTCTAATTTGCTCATATTGAAGAAAAGAGATACACTAATGTGACTGACTATTGGAATAATGTGTATTTTGTGTTTGGATGCAAAAAAAAACTACAACATTTTCCACTTGCAAGATCATTTACAACAAATACTGAACCACACTAATACTTAATAACTTGAATTTCCCTCTATAATTTCCAAACTTCAGAGCCATTTTATATTCTAAATGTCACACTAACTACTCGAATACCCTAATGTATATGTAGTTGTATATAGTTTCTTTTGTTGTATATTTTACAGTGGTTATAAAAAAAACTAAGCATTATGTGCATTGGTACAGGTTATTACGTATTTTGCACTGGATTTGAGGGATCGATAAAACAGGGTTCGATAAAACATACATATGCATATTAATAGTTTAAAGATAACAGGTTTGTAGACAAAAGAGCATGAAATGAAATTGTTCATAAAGATTTCGTAATAAAGAAGATTTTTTGCCAAATTTTCAGCATAAGATATTGACGTAAGTAAAAGAGTTTTAGTACATAATTGTATTGTGAAAAATAGACCGTAAACCAGACAGCAACATTTAGAAAGTAAAAGATTTTTAATGAAATATATATATATACATATATGAAATAAAGAAAGTAGTTATAACACAGGGCTACACTGATGCTACTGCACATTATTTGCCAGTTTAGATACATTTGTATGTTCTTGATGTTTTATGCTCATAAATTAGTTTTATTTTAATTTAATGATCACATTAAATCTTTAAAATTCAATCAATAAAAGTGATTTATAGACATACATCTTCATTATTAGCTGTATCTAAATTGGCTTCAAAAAAAGTTGTGTTTCGCTCTGTGCTATGAATGATAAAAAAGTCGCCAAGAGACGAAAATAGTAAAAGACTTTATAGATTTTTAGCAGTAAGAGAAATAAGAAATAAGTTTAAAATAAATCATGGGGACTTATATCGAACCTCGTCTCTTTGGACTTGTTGTGTTGGCTTTAACTGTACATCGAATATAATCTTACGTTCTTGGCTATCTAACTCACGTGATAGTTTTCGTTTGGTTTGTAATGGTTTAAGCTTTGGCAATTCGTAAATTGTTAATTCTGATGCCAACGATTGTTTTCTATTAGTATTAGCAGTAGAGGTTTTGGAAACGGTGGCGGTAAGCTCACTAACCGTCGTAGATTCCTGTTGTTTTGTTGCAACAACAGCAACTTTCTCTTCGATTTGGGCTTCCTTTTTTTTATTTACGATTGACTTTTTCTTTTGTACTTCTTTAGTTTGCACAACACTGGTTGCACTTGTTTCTTGTGTTTGCATTTGCTGTGTTTGTTGTACTTGCATTACAGCTGTCTCGTGACTTTCAGTTTCCTGTTGCAAACTAAATGAAACCCTTCTCTGTTGTTCTACTTTAACTTCAAGCTTTTCAGCTTGCTGAACTTGCTGCACCTGCTGAGTAACACTTGTAACCTGTTTCTGTTCTACTTTAGACTGCTGCTGAGTGACGGCTTGTTCTTGCATTTCTACTATTTGCTTTACTTCTTCTACCTGAATTTTTGATATTTCCTCATCCTCTTGCTTTTTCTGTTCTGTCTCTTCTTTCTTTTTAATTACCTTGCGTTTTACTTCGGCAGCTTCTTCCTCCTGTTTCTTTTTGTCTTGCTTCTTTTCGACCACAATCTTGCAAGTGGATTCATCTTTGCCGGCCTCATTAACAACCACCACCTTATAAGTCGAACTGTGCTCCATGCGAGCGGTGCTTATTGTCAAACGGGCAGTGGTACCATCGAAGGTTGTGGTAATGTCTTTAGTCTCCTTAACCACAGTGGTGCCTTTATACCATTCGATTTTGCATTTGCGATCGGATTGCTTAAGACTTATCAACAGTTCGAATGTTTTGCCTTCGACTACCTTTTGATCGGTAAGTTTGCGTGTTATTTCTGGTTTAGTGGGCTTGCGTTCTTCCTCGGGTATGTCAACTAAATTGACAATCTGAGAGACAGCTTCACCCTTCTCGTTGCTGGCAACTAATTTATATGCACCCTTATCAGTTTCTTCAACTTCGTTAATTTCCAATTTCACAGCGAACTCTCCCTCTTTGGTCTTCTCCACCAAATATACATGGCGACTGCTTTGTTTCACTTCATTAGTCTCCTTGAACCATGTACATTTCGGTTCGAATTTGGAAGCCACTGTACACTCAATAACGACAGTGCGTTTCTTAATGATTTTAATAATCTTAGGCTTGTCTTTGATAACAGGTACAACTGGCAAAATAATGAAAATAAATACACATAAATATTAAAATCAATACAAGTCATTAACAAATACAGTTGATTATAATTTCGAATTTCAAGACAAAATAAAAGTCAAAACCAATTTCATAAAGAATTTTGTTAGTTCGAATTATATGTTTATGCTAGAGTTTCCAGTTCGGTTTTAAACGAAACCGCGGTTTTTCAAGGCCTAAAATCGAAATCGAAATCGAAACCGAAACCGACAATTATTATTCGGTTTTGACCTTCAATCTATTTTCCGTAGAAAAATTCAAAATAAAAATTCTTCGCTCTTTTGGAAACTCTAGTTTATGATTTATCGTAGGTCTTTATATAGTATTAATAAATTATTATTTCGAACTAACTTTACAAAAAGGTTCAGGGTTTTGTCCACTTTTATTTCGCTTTAAAATTATTGTAATTACTTACTTTCAATATTAAGTGTAAGATTGGCATTGAGTTCGCCCAAAATGTTCTTTATATTACATTTATAAAGGCCGGAATCTTCCAATTGTGGATCAATTAGTTCCAGTTTAATGTAATACTGGTCACCACGCTGTTCCATGGACATTTTAATTTTGTTACTTTCTTTGACCACTTCGCCATTGCGATACCACACGATATCTGGCTTGGGATCGGCTTTAACCTTACATTCCATGATAACCAGTTTACCATTGTTTTCGGAAACAATGCGTGGCTTTTCGACAAAGGTTGGTCCTTCACCTTCTGGTTCTGGTTCCGCCTCGATATTTAAATTGAGATTGGCGTTCGATTCGCCGTATTCGTTTTGAACGTTACATCTATAGGTGCCACCGTCAGCTGCTCCGGGATCCTAAACATTAAAATACATTATAATGATTATCCATTTTTTTTTTTTTGTGGTACAAACACACACAACTAGTTTACCTTGATTTCCAAAGTTAACTCGTAGGTGTCTTCGGCAATCACAGTCGTTTTAATCTTAATTTTATTTGATTTGTTGACTACTTCCTGACCTCTGTACCAAGTAACAGTTGGTTCGGGTTTGGCCTTGCATCGGCACTTCATCGTAATTAGTGTACCAGAGTCGTTTGGTATAATTCGTGGTTTTTCGATAAATGATGGTGCAAATCCATTTGCATCGTTAGCGCCTATAGATATAATAATTCATTATAGAATTAGTACATTTCTGCTTAAAATGTTAATAAAAATTTGTTTTTTTTTTTTTTTTTAAAAAAAATCAAAGAAGCTATAAAAACATAAACATATAAAAGAAAACAAAACTATGTAATGTGTTTTTATTCTTAATTTGAGTTTAATTTTGCAATGAAAAGCATTGAAGTGCATTTATATGAAGCATATTTATTTTATTGGAATGGTTTGTAATAAACTGAAACGTTAATTATTTTACAATAATTCACAACCGTTTACTATTGTGTAGACATTATACATAAAAACATTGCTAGGAAATATTATTTAATGCATTTTTTCCCTTCGTTTGCTCTCTTTTGATAATAAATCTGGACATATGGACATTTCCAGGTCATCATGTACGTGACATTTGTTGGCCAATAGAGTGGAATAGTGGAATTTGCAAACATAAGAGTAACTGAAAAATAATTTGGTCTTTATGTTTCATGCAAAGGGTAATAAATTTAGAAAAAATAAGAACATTTCAAACACTGTTGTCCAAAGTATCGTACGCGACATAAAGAGGAAGCGATGAGTTACATGTAAAATTATGCGAAAATTTGCGAATCGTCGGAGGTGTTTTTTTTATGCAACAGTTAAGATATTTTTTTGGTTTGAAGTCGCAAATGAACTTTAGTAAATAGAAAAATCATTTAAGGTTTATTTGTTGTAATTCGCTATAATTTTCTTAACCCTTTAGAAGACATCATGAGAGTGATTCAAATGCAATACACATGACAAAAACGCTTTTTATAGTAATTGATAAATTTTTTAAGTTGCAAATGAAAAGTAGACTTAATATGAAATATGTACATATGTATAAGCTGTAGTTAAAATTTAGCTGATGCTGAAATGTGCACGATTAAACAATTTAAAAAAAGTTTCTTCCTCCTTTCTCTCTCTCTCTCTCTCTTCATTCATATATTAGTTGTGTAAATAGTTATTTAAAGTTTTTTTCTTAGAATTAGTCCGTTGGAAATGTTTGTCAAAATAACTCTTTAGGTTTGACCCCAAACAATAGTTGTATATCATATTAACTCATATATATATATATATATATATCAATCAATACTCATTTCATACACCTTATGAAAAGAAAATATTATGTACCTTGGAAGTTGAGCACAATATTGGCATTGCTCTCGCCATACATGTTAAATGCATTGCAACGATAATTGCCGCCATCTTCCTTGGTCGGATTCTGTATTTCCAAAGTCAAAACATAGCTGTCCTTCGAGGTGGCTTTGCGCGACATTTTTATCCTTGATGAATTATCGATTTTATCATCGCCACGATACCAGGTTATATCTGGCACCGGGTGTGCCTCTAATATGCATTCCATTATTAAAATATCTTCCTCTTGTCGGATTGTTGGTTTCTTGGGAAAGCGCGGTGATTTGCCATCCGGTATTCTATTTTGAATTTAATTTAGTAGCATTTTGTATAATTAATTTGATTCTTTCACTAAAACCCTCACAGTAATAGCAACCCATCTCCCCTGCCCCTGTGGCGCAGGTCAACAACACACTTACTTTTTAGAACCTCCTTCGAAGTTTAAATTAATCGTGGATACACCCTCGCCGTGTTTATTTTTGGCCTTAACCTGGTATTCACCTTGATCGCTTGACACAACATTTGTTATTTCCAAGCAAGCCATGTGATATAATTTCTGATCCAGCGTCAAAGACATTTTGTAACGGCCTCCCTCTTTTAATTCATCCTGAGCGTGGTACCTTTTTGAAATGTACGTTGTTTTGTAAGTAGTTTGATTTTGGTTACATGCAAAAAAATTATTTCTAACGTTCGCAGGAAAACATTCAGTTGCAGCTTTTATTTAATATTTACGAACAATTATACTATAAAATTTGTCTGCTTTTGTTATATGATCGATTTTTTGTACTTGAAAACATATACTGTTTAAAAATTTGCTGTTGTATTCAGATATTAATAAAATGTCGGCATTTTAATGAAAACTATCAATTGTGTAAAATAACATTATTAAAGGGTCATGAGCATTACTTTATGAAAACCAAATAACAATCGGCAATGCCGAATTTTATAAATAAACAAGTAAGAGAGATATATTCGGCTGGGCCGAATCTTATATACCCTTCACCAAACTATACTTCAAAATAAAAATTTTAAATATTTTTAGGTAAACAAAATTTTTTTAATTTTTTGGAAAAAAAATTTTTTCGATTTTTTTTTTCAAATTTTTTTTTTAAATTTAAAAATTTTTTTTTTAATATTTGGCGAAATAAACTTTTGGTGAAAAACTATACTTCAAAATAAAAATTTTAAATATTTTTAGGTAAACAAAATTTTTTTTTCATTTTTTGGAAAAAAAATTTTTTCGAATTTTTTTTTCAAATTTTTTATGTTAAATTTTTTTTTTAATATTTGGCGAAATAAACTTTTGGTGAAAAAAAAAATTTTTTCGAATTTTTTTTTTAAATTTTTTATGTTAAATTTTTTTTTTTTAATTTATAAATTTTTTTTTTAATATTTGGCGAAATAAACTGTTGGTGAAAAAAAATCTTGTTAAAATTTTTTTCCGATTTTGACCCATTATAGGTCCAACCTTCTAAGGTCTTATATAAGTCGTTGCAAAGGTCTTTGAAATATCTATCATTAGATATCCATATTGTCTATATTAATGATTTAGGTCAAAATAGGTAAAAAATCGAGGTTGTCCTGGTTTTTTCCTTATATCTCAGCCATTTGTGGACCGATTTTGCTGATTTTAAATAGCAAACTTCTCAAAAGCATGTCTTTCAGAATTATTGAAGATTTGGATCCCGAAGATATCTGGGGTCTTCAGAAAATTGATTTCAACAGACAGACGAACATGGCTTAATCGACTCCGCTATCTATAAAGATCCAGAATATATATACTTTATAGGATCGGAAAATTATATTGTGGAAATTACAAACGGAATGACAAACTTATATATACCCTTCTCACGAAGGTGAAGGGTATAAAAATCATTATCTTTTTGATCCCACCTCGGTCATATTGCTGAAAAACTGCAACATAAAGCATTTGTGGGATGAAATTTGCAAGAACTCTTTTATTATACAACTTGTATACTTTTGGTATACAAATTAAATGCTTCAAAATAAACAACTCCCAGAAATTAGTCTCACCGTGGTTGTTAATACAGTGACTAGATTCAGGAAATTTCCTAAATGTTGTTGGTTTTGTGGTCTTTAATTTGTGTACAGAAAAAAAAAGCTAGACATATTATATGTATAAAGCTACGTACACACGGTTGTCAGATTTTACAATATTGCCAGAAAAATGGTCAGAAAATGTCTAACAACCGTGTGAACTTACAATTTTTGTATTACAATGTTGTCAGTACATTGTAAGACAATACTATTGTCAGACATCTGACAAACGTGTAAACACCTTACGTTGCCATTGCCAGATCATTGTCAGAAACTTTTTATTGTCATATGTGCGAAGTTTATGCATTGGACAATGGCATCATTGTCAGATAAATAATTTCTATTGGCAACACTGTGCATATATGTATTCAAAATAAACAAAAGTTAAGCAACCGTGTGAACTGACAATTTTTGTTGGCAGATAAATTTATTGTTTGACAATTGTCTGACAATGAAATTGTAAGGTTTTCTTACAATCATCTAAACTCACAATTTAACTTTTGCTAATAATATTTCATTGGCAGTACATTGCGAGCACATTGCCAGGTCTGACAACATTGTAAAATCTGACAACCGTGTGTACGTAGCTTAACAATGTATATGAAGTTATGCTCTCTTTTCATATATGTCAGATTTTTGCAAAGTTTTAAGTTTTTGTAGAAATTAACATGTTTTTTTAAGCCATGTTTGTTTATAATTAATTTTTAAATTGAAATCTTACCGATGTATGGAATTTTTTGGTTCAAAACGCTTTTCCAAAAAACGAAGTTAAACAATATTTTCTAATTAAAATTTCCCCCAACAATAAATTTCAGTGAATTTATCAATAATTAATTGGGAAATTTAGCACAATTCTTACTAAAATATAAAATTTTTAGTTTTAATTAAATTTCTTGAATATATTAAACCAAAAACAATTTCAAATTTCTTTTCAAAAAATGCCGAAAATCAAATTTTTTAAATGCTCATGGCCCAAAGGACTTTTTTACACTCAAAATAGGATATCATTAAAATACTTGAAAAACTGAAAATTCTGATTGCTAAAGGTCTGTATATAGTCTAGTTTAGCTCTAGTTTAATCGAGGCTCTCAATATAGTGTTATTTCTTTATTAACACATTTAGATTGTGATGTAACACACAATTTCATATGATTTTTGAAGGTTTTTAAAACGGACACTGGATAACGATCAAGTAAAGCTTGTTAGAAATTGTTCTTTCGAACAATTGGTTCATTCATTCGCGCGCTTTGCCAACTGATATTTTTTTTTAACAATTGTGAATGTATTTGTTTGTTTGTTTTTTTATTTTTTCTTGTCTGCTTTGTATTGTATTCGTACCACGTAACTCCAGGCTTGGGATCACCAACGCATCTGCATTCAAATGTTACATTGCCACCATCTTCGCTTTGTCGTATGACTGGTCGTTCGGTAAATGTGGGTTTAATGCCATCTTCAGGTACTGGAGCTTCATCGCCTAAGATGTAGGTAAATATTTGTGTGTTGATCTTAAGTTTATAGTATATATATATATATTTGTTGCGTAAGTTTACATTAAAATTATGTTATAACTATGTATATATGTATATATAATAAATGGGAGATACTCAAGAACAAAAAAAAAATCTCACCATCATTGTACCATCATATTATCTCATTCTCTCACAAATTTAAAATATGCTTTTTATTTTTTTGTTTCAAACAAATGACAAATGTTTCAGCTTTTTGGTAATGTAATGCAAATTATTATTATTATTGATGATAAAATCCAAAAAAAATAGGGTTAGAGTACTTACAAAAACAACAGAACCAATAATAAAATAAGTAGTATTAAAAAACAACAAAAAAAATATAGAAAAAAAAGCAGCTGAAACAGTTTATTAATACTTTAAATTTCAAATTCAAAATATTTAAAAAAAAAAAACGTTAATGTATTTTGTAAGTAGAACTGACATATATTTTTAGAAAATAAACCATGAATTAAATGAACTGCTGAGGAAAGAAAGACAATGAAATAAACAAAGACTTTTTTCATTTTGAATCACAAATCGTGAACCGATCTATTGTAATCTATTTTCCACCATTTAAAAATAGCGCAGTTCAATAAGTGCGTAAATTTTGCACAGTATTACAATAACATAATATACATAAAAAGCTTTAAAATTTAGCATTTGCAATGTTGGCAGAGCATTCGCACTTAATACTGAGCAACGCTATTAGGGGATTTGATTTAAATCTGGAAAATTTAGAAAAAAATTTTGAAAATAGAATTTCATAAAATCTTTGTAATTTACTGGAACTGAGTATGATCTTTACGATCTAGATGATCATTTCTATTTTTAAATAAAATTTAGTAGATTAAAGGCCATTATTATAACTTGCCTTTATGTTCGTAATAGTAAAAGCTAACTTTAATGCAGCGAAAGGCATTGAGCTCTCAAATGAGCTCTCTTGTTTTTGTTCTCACATGTACGCAAGCACACACATTGTATAAAAACAATCAAAACCAGTCAGTCTCGCATGAGCATTGATGGAAGCAGGTTGTTTTACGCTTTTTTGCTTGTTTATTTCAGTTATTGTTTTTTTCTCAACTCATACAACTACAATATCCAAAAACTGTAGTGGTGTGAGTTTGCCTTTCGCTGCTTTAATGGTACCTTTTTATATTGCTTAAAGTTAACTTCTACTATTTCGAACATAAAGTCAAGTTGTAATAATGGCCCTTAGAATTTTTTCAATAATAAGTTTATACGATTATTCGAGAGCCGATTTAAACAACATTTATTTCATTGTCTTATATTCCAAGGTCTGTTAACATTCAACATTTTAGGCATATATCTAAATAAATCTGACAGTTCTGCTCACATGTATTGTAAATATGTATATTAGAGTGCTCCAAGATTATATGGCCGAAAAACAGGATACAGGAATTGTTCTGTAAAATATTCAGATGATAAGATAAAAAAACTGGCAAAAAAATAAATTTTTTCCCAAACTTCAGAGCGTTACCAGAGGTCCAAGTCGATCGGCGCCAAGCCGGCTTAGCGCCGCCGCCAAAAAATTTGTTCGATGAAAGCCGCCGTCGGCTGAAACCGGCTGCCGTCGACCAGCAGACTCGCGTTGGAAACTACCAAAAGACAGGTAGTTGAAATTATAAATAAAAATATTAAATTTAAACTAATAGATTAAAATTTAAAATATATGATAGCAGACAGGAAATATTATCATTTGTAAATAACGGACCAACAATTGGACACATTAGAAATTGAAGTAGCTTTGAGATACCACCAACATCTGCCTCATCAGAGCAAGCATTTTGCATCGCTGGGGCTTGTGTTAATGAAAAAAGGAGCCGTCTAAATGCAACAACAATAAAAAAAAAACAATTGTTTATACACGACAATTTCAAAATTGTTGAGCCTTTAATAAATCCGCAATAGTGAAAATATTTTTTTAATTAAATTTTAATACTAAATAAGTTTTAATGTAAACTTTACCCGTAAGCGTTACCCATCATTCTAATATTTTACAGAACGTATTTCTCAAAAATTCGCAATTTCATTTTTTGTTGGAGCACTCTAATGTATATAAGTATGTATGATAACAGTGATTTAATTAAGCACTTTCAGTTACATAAGTAGATAGTGGTAGCGGTAATGTCTAGGGTTTCGGAAATGGTAATTTCTTTCATTACCATGAACATTTAAAGTTGTTTTAAATTCCCAAGTCCCAAATTACATTAATTTCGCTACAAAATTAAGCACAGCTTGAAATTTTATATTTTTTTTTTAAGGGACCTTTTTGGGTAGATTTTTTTTTATATAGAAACTCGAAACCCTATTAATTACACATATACACACACACACACCTAAATGTAAATCGATTTTAACGTTATATATAACACAATTAATGGTTTATACATATATTTAAATTAAAAAAATTAAAATAAAAAAAAAATAAAGATTTTTAACAAACAAAATTATATGTACGTGTATACATAGGTTATGAAAAATTATAGGTTTTACTTACTGTCGAAATTTAAGCTAATTGTAGCATTACTTTCACCCAGCTCATTTTTGCCATTCACTTTGTATTTACCGGCATCCTCAACCGTTACGTTTTTTACTTCCAGTGTTGCAAAATATGAGTTACCATCCTTATCAATACTTATCTAAAGTTGGCAAAAAAAAAAAATAGAAATATGTATAAATAATTAAGTTTCTTAAACATTAAAAATATCTAAGTATGATAGTAACACTTTCTTACAATATTTATTAATATACTTAGGGCCATTATTACAATTTGCCTTTATGTTCGCAATAGTAAAAGTTAACTTTAAAGCAACCTTTTTCTATTACTTAAAGTTACCTTTTACTATTACGAACTTAAAGGCAAGTTGTAATAATGACCCTTAGTATGTAACTAGGGGGCGGATTTTTTTTTGCTGTAAAATGTCATCGATTTGTTATGGCATTTTTTGATTAAGATTAATTTTATCAATTCATATTTTATTTTCATTGCAATTTCGATTTATAAGAGATAAACATGTACAGCAATGGTGCGCAGCCCATATTCTTATGCTCTTACAATTTAGTAGTCGTTGTCCACTCCACAAGACAACCACAAAAGCGCATGAGCGTGGGTATATGACTTTTTCTTTATTTTTTCAGTTATTGTATTTGTTTGTTGGTAGGTGCACTGAACAAAATAAAGAATTGAATGTGTTGGTGAGAGAATTTACTTTTGGGCACCTCTGATGTACAGTTACCGCTCTGATCAACATTTTGATGATTTTAACCCTACGTTAGTCGCAATCTTTTTCAATTGAATAGCTTAAAATTTAAAAAAATAGGAAAACATTTACAATAAACAAGTAAGAGATATATATTAGGCTGGGCCGATTTTTTTAGGTAAACAAAATTTCTTTTTTTCCATTTTTTTTTTTTTTTTTTTAATTTTTTGGAAAAAAAAATTTTTTCGAATTTTTTTTTTTTAATTTTTTTTATTTTTTTTTTTAATATTTAGCGAAAAAAACTTTTGGTGAAAAAAAAATCTGGTTAAAATTTTTTCCCGATTTTGACCCATTGTAGGTGCAACTTACTATGGTATTATATATATCGTTGCAAAGGTCTTTGAAATATCTATCATTAGATATCCATCCATATTGTCTATATTAATGACTTAGTAATCCAAATATAGGTAAAAAATCGAGGTTGTCCTGGTTTTTTCCTTATACCTCAGCCATTTGTGGACCGATTTTGCTGATTTTAAATAGCAAATTTCTCGAAAGCATGTCTGACAGAATTATTGAAGATTTGGATGCCGAAGATATCTGGGGTCTTCAGAAAAATGATTTCAACAGACAGAAGGACAGACAGACGGACATGGCTTAATTGACTCCGCTATCTATAAGGATCCAGAATATATATACTTTATAGGATCGGAAAATTATATTGTGGAAATTACAAACGGAATGACAAACTTATATATACCCTTCTCACGAAGGTGAAGGGTATAAAAATAATTGCTTGTATCAACCAGATCAATTTGGACTAACGGAGGGTTAGGAAAAGTCACATGATGGATTATCTATATATTATGGCATTAAACAAGTATTAAACATATGATATTAGTATTAATATATCCACAGTTTTCTCAGAAGAACAATTATAATTTTTAAAGTTTAGCTATTTAATTATTAAGCTACGTACACACGGTTGTCAGATTGTCAGAAACATGCTCAGAAAATGGTTAACACAATCATGAGAACTTATGGTGAAACATATGGTTGTTAAACATTTTCTGACAACATTGTAAGAATATGACAATCGTGTGTACGTAGCTTTAGTATAATTGTTAATTATTTTATGTTTCTGCACTAAAATGTAAGTGCATATTTTTTTTAAATTTTCGGTCATAGTTTTTTTTAGAGCATATTTGCCAATAATAAATATATGAAAATCCGCCCTTATACATAACTGTGTATATTATTAGAAAGTGTATAAAAAAGTGTTTATTTAGATGTCAAAAAGAATTTAAACAGTTTTCCAAAAAACTGTTCAATTCCCTGCATGTAAGTATATGTAGGAAAGTATGGCTTTTAGTTACGTACCTTGTGACGGGGGGATTCTTTGACTACTGTGCCATTGTGGAACCAGGTTATTGTTGGTTTGGGATCTGCATTTACCCGACATTCGAACAGTAGGCGCTTGCCATCATCTTCTTGTCGAATTGAAGGCTTTTTCGCGAATGTCGGCGCGAAACCATCTATTTGCCTTTTGTTTTAAAAAAAATAATTATATAAATCATATAAAATCAATTTCTATAATAAATATTTGTATATAAATAAAACATTATAACACAATCAAGCGCATTACATGGTATATTGCAATTTTAATTATATTTTATTATATATTTTTTTAATAATTAGGAAGTTGTAAAATGGAGGCAAAAGCATAGAAATCAAACAGATTTAGTTTGATGAATTTCGGGGATTTTTATAGTTTTTTTATATAAGAAGTTTTACATTAGCCTAATGCAGTTTCATATTTGCTCGTAAAGTCATTTTTTTAAGTTGAGGACATCGTGTATAAATACCCCTGGGATCAGGGCGAATTTATATACAAGGTGGTGTCGGTAGCGAATTCAGGCAAATACGAGCGAATTCATTAATTTTTTATGTATGGAGTTTGACATTCGAAACAACTCTCTCATTGTTTCGAATGTCAAACTCCATATATAAAAAATTAATGAATTCGCTCGTATTTTCCTGAATTCGCCACCGACACCACCTTGTGTATAAATTCGCCTTGGTGGATGCATTGCCGAATTCATTGAAATCTAATATAATTATCATTATCAAGGCGAATTTATATGCAAGGTGGTGTCGGTGGTGATCATCATATCACTTATTTCTGTTATTTTTTTTACCGATATATAGTATATGAGTTTTCTATGGACAAATGGTCATAAGTCTCTGGCAACACTGATGTCCCTACATTTTGTCTCTTACAGCATGATTGCAATTGGAACTACAACCACTGACGACAATGAGTTTTCATACATATATTTTGTATGGAAATCAAAGAACGCAGTTTGGTTGGCGACCTCACTGACAAAATACATTTACTTTTATTTTTGCTGCCATCTATGAAGTTTCTCTCAATTTCTTCATATTTTGCTGATATAGTGTTGTGGTATTTTTCAGTTAAAGCTCAAAAATGGTGTTCAGTTCCATTTGTAATCAAGCTGTTATTCGTTGGAGAAACTCATTTTCAGTAGATTTTGTTTGTATTAAATATGGCTTGTATGTTATGTGACACTGCTGAGTACTTACCGTGTAGCCTCATCTACGCAAAATTTACCCTCTTTGGTTATTAAAAGCACAGCGTATAAAGCAGTTTATGGGTATTTCAAGCATTTCAAAAGTAAATTAATGTAAAAACAGAAAAAATTATAAATTATATAGCAAAAACTGTTTAAATGTTATTTTGGTTATTAATATGTTTTTATTTTAAATTAAGTATAATAAAAAAAATAGTTAATAATATTTAAGCTAAAGCTATTGTTTAATGCAATTTTACTTTTTTGCAAAACATAGGAAAAGTATCTTACTTTTCTTTTGGTTCATCGGCAGCTGTAATTTGATCAAATTTTGAAAACAAATAATAAATTAATTTTATTATAATATTATAAAAAAAAAATCGTTGAAATAAAAATGTTTTATTTAATATAACCCCTAATTAAAACAAAAACTTAAAAACCAGAGGTTTTAATATTTAAAAAATTTCCCTAAAAATCCTTTGCTATCATTTATGTTTGCTGGTATGTTTTAAAATCAACATTATGTTTTTATATTATTATAATTGAATTTCAAATTACTGAAGTAATTTGATTTAAATTGAAAGCACGAAATTAGTGTTTATTTTATTTTTTTTATTCCCCACTGTACTTTGTTTACTCTTACAAGTGTTTTGTGAGAGCAAACAGAAACTAATCAAGTGAAGTTTTTCAAATAAATAAAATTTAATTTAGTGCTAACGTCTTTTTCGCCTGGGTTTTTTAAAAATAAATAAATGTTAGGTGTGAGGTGGTGACTTACGTGTGAAATTTAGATTAATTGAGGCAGAAACTTCGCCCGATTTGTTTTTAGCCTTTACTTTGTAAAGACCGGCATCTGTTTCGATGACATCATCGAGCTCTAATACTACAGTAAATTTGTTATCACCAATTGGTTGAATTTTGAATTTTGTACGCTCATCCTCTATTACTAAGTTATCGCTGCGATACCACTCAATATCTGGTTTTGGTGAGGACAATAATTGACACTCAAATATCAAACGATTGCCATCATCTTCTTGCCGCAATTGTGGCTTCTTCACGAAGCTGGGAGCGAAATCCTCAGCCACTCCCATGCTGAGTTAGTTATTTAGTATCACGGTTTTTGGTCACAAAAATATTAATAAAATAATCGTAACTCCTTCAAAAACAAAAACGTGAAGGGTCTTGTAATGTTACTGCTACTTTTGTATGTGTTTTTTAAATGTGTTGTGGGAATTTTTCGTAAACATTAATAATGAAACATCAGACGGTATTCACAGCCGTCGTCGCGTCTTCTTGATGATTTTCTGATTCAAATAGTATTTTTTGGTCTTTCCGCTTCTTCTTATTCTTCTTTTTCTTCTAGGTAAATGTCTTCAAGTTTTGCAGTGGCGAGGTATTTGTTTTTCTTTTATTTTGGTTTCTTCTGTAATATTCTTATAATTAGTCTTTGATAGTTTCGTAATTAAATCTCTCTTAGTAATGTTCTCTCTCTTTATTTTTTTTTGCTGCATATAAAATATATCTCTCTCTTAAACTCGCTCTGTATCTTTGTTGTTTTTCTCTGGTATTGTATAACTTCGTTACCTATTGGGAAAAAAATAAAATAAATAAATATCAAGTCAAATATCAAGTCAGATAATATCAAGCCATTTAGAGTATTCATTTAACCGAAATTACAGAAAAATAACTGTTTACGAGTTATTCCATAAATATCATTTTCTAAAAAAAAACGGATTCGAATATTTGAATACTGTTATGGGACAAGTATTAGGTAAACAATGCAAAGAAATATTAAAATTTGTTTTAATTTATTTTAATTTTTAAATTAAAAATCAAATACTTAATCGTCATAAATTGTATATTTCATTGTAATGAAATATAGCATAGCACCAATTCCCCCTTTGTGGATTCACATTTATGTTGATTTCAAATTGTTGACCTGGATCTGCTCCTGTTTCCATTTTTTTTTTTTCGAAATTCCTTCATGAACATTGATTTTCTTAATCTACTCTAAAAACCAAGAATTTTGGTGTATAACACTCATATATTGATGAACGGGAAGTGGTCTGTCTCTCAATTCGTTTTTTAGGCAAAATTAATTTTTTCCAAAAACTAAACAAATCTTGCTTTATTTATTTGCCTCCAACTCAAGCAGTTCTTAACGGATTTGGACCTAATTGCACACATTAGAAAGCTAATTAAATTTCCTAAATGTTTCTTAAAACAACATTGCCATTTTGGTGTAAATAACAGTAGCATTCTGTTAAGAAAAACTGCACTTTTAGTTGAAATTATGAAATAACTAAAGTTGTTAATTTGTATATTTCCTTCAATTTCATAAATCTATCTTAAATATATAAATGTATTTGTAAGTTTGTTTGTTTATTTGTTTGTTTGTTTGTTTGAGCATCACGCCTAAACGGCTGAACCGATTTTATTGAAATTTGGAACAAAGATAGATCCTTACTTGAAAGCGTCAATAGGCTATAACTTTTTTGAATACTTGGACCAGAAAGGGATAAACTGGGGGAAAACCGAATTTTTATTATAAAATCCTTACATATTTTTTTTTCTACGACAGGGGTATCGAAGCGCACCGGGTCATGCTAGTACATTAATATAAAGTAAGAAGAGTTAGTTTTTTATTTTTTAAAATTTGCTAAAATTGTACTTTTGTTGGAGTTTGGATGCGTTTTGTGAGACGATTTGAGAGACCCCTTCCCGTTCATCAATATTTAAATGTTATACACCAAAATTCTTGGTTTTTAGAGTAGATTAAGAAAATCAATGTTCATGAAGGAATTTCGAAAAAAAGTATAAAAACTGAGACGGTTATATATACATACATGAAGCACTAACTTCATTCAGGCACTTAACTATAAGCCTAATTGTATGATACATTATTGTAAAATATTCAAAAAGTACCATTAGTCCAAATAAACCTTAAAGTTTCCCCTGGCCAATAGAAGAAAACCACCATAAGATGAAAAAAGCACAACTTTATTTGGTTTAATAGCTGGATTTAAACACCTTCACCATGAGTGGCAAGGGTATATATAAGTTTGTCATTCCGTTTGTAATTTCTACATTATTCATTTGAGACCACACAAAGTATATACATTCTAGATCTTTATATATAGCGAAGTCGATAAGCCATGTCCATCTATATGTTGAAATCAACTTTCCGTAGCCCCCAAATAACTTACAGACATAATTGATACATCAATATATCGGGAATTCCTCCGGATCGAGAAAATCGGCCCACAAATGGCTGAGATATTAGGAAAAACCGGGGACAACCTCGATTTTTGGCCTATTTTTGAACTATATCTGGATTACTAAGTCATTAATATAGACAATATGGATATCTTATGACAGATATTTCAAAGTCCATTGCAACGATTTATATAAGGCTATAGTAATTTGTACCTACAATGGGTCAACATCGGGAAAACTATTTTTTAACCCGAATATTTTTTTTTTACCACAAACATTTTTTTTATAAACTTATTTTCACTAATAAATTTAAAAACAAATTTTTTAAAAATTAAAAAAAAGTTTGGAAAAAATTAAAAAAAAAATTGAAAACAATTTTAAAAAAAAATTTTTTTTTTCTAAATTTTGAAAAAAAAACAAATTTTAAAATTTCAAAACAAATTTTGTAACAAAAATTTAATCTTGTTTATCCTATTTTATATAAGGCTATAGTAATTTGGACCTACAATGGATCTTAAAATGGAATTTAAAAAAAAATGAAAACAATTTTAAAAAATAATTTTTTTTTAAATTTTTAAAAACAATTTGAAAAAAAAAATTTTTTTTTTAAATTTTGAAAAAAAATTTTTTTTAAATTTTCAAAACAATTTTTGTAAAAAAAAAAAATTAATTTTGTTTAGCCTATTTTATAATTTGGACCTACAATGAATCTTAAAATGGAATTTAAAAAAAAAAAAAATGAAAACAATTTTAAAAAATAAATTTTTTTAAATTTTTAAAAACAATTTGAAAAAAAACAATGTGAAAATTTTTTTTTTAAATTTTGAAAAAAAAAAAATTTTAATTTTCAAAACAAATTTTGTAAAAAAATTTAATTTTGTTTAGCCTATTTTATAAAAGGCTATAGTAATTTGGACCTACAATGGGTCAACATCGGGAAAATTATTTTTTAACCCGAATATTTTTTTTACAACAAACATTTTTTTTTATAAACTTATTTTCACTAATAAATTTAAAAACAATTTTTTTTAAAAATTAAAAAAATGTTTGGAAAAAATTAAAAAAAAAAATTGAAAACTATTTAAAAAAAAATTTTTAAATTTTGAAAAACAATATGAAAAAAAAAACAATGTGAAAATTTTTTTTTTAAATTTTGAAAAAAAAATTTTTTTAAATTTTCAAAACAACTTTGTAAAAAAAATTTAATTTTGTTTAGCCTATTTTATATAAGGCTATAGTAATTTGGACCTACAATGGGTCAACGTCGGGAAAATTATTTTTTAACCCGAATATTTTTTTTTACCACAAACATTTCTTCACTAATAAATTTAAAAACAAATTTTTTAAAAATTAAAAAAAAGTGGAAAAAATTAAAAAAAAAAAATTTAAAACAATTTAAACATTTTTTTTTTTAAATTCCGAAAAACAATTTGAAAAAAAAAAAAATTTAAATATTGAAAAACAATTTGACAAAATTTTTTTTTTAAATTATGAAAAACAATTTGAAATTTTTTTTTTTAAATTTTGAAAAACAATTTTGAAAAAAAAAATTTTTTTTTTAATTTTGAAAACAAATTTTGTAAAAAAAAAAATTTAAATTTTGTTTACCTAAAAATATTTAAAATTTTTATTTTAAAGTAAAACTTGGTAAAGGGTTTATAAGATTCGGCACAGTCGAATATAGCTCTCTTACTTGTTGTATCTAAATTAGTTAAGATTATAATCTCTAAATATTGAAATTTCCAAATATTTTTTCTTCATGGATTTTTTGAAGGAATGTTAACAAATTGCATAACTCTAGTAATGATACTTTTTTAATATACATACGTCTCAAAATGGAACAAAATATAGGCACACTTTGTTGCATTCATGTTGTCCTATCGAGTTGTGTTCGTCGTTTGAAGTGTATAAAAATAAAAAATATATTCATAAAAATATGATAAAATTTGCTATTGATTGACTAAATGACACATTTATTATTGAATGACAATTTTTCCACACATTCAAATGTTTAATTATATATCTCCTTGGCCAAGATCAGCTGCAATATATTTTTAAACTAAATGTTCTTGAATATTGTCATTATGCTGGGACTGCAATGCAATTCTCCCCTACTAACACTCTTCAAATTCAAAAACTTAAATCATCATGTGAATGATTAAAAGCTATATTGAAGAAAGAAGAAATAAACAAAACAATATTTAGATGAAAGGTACTAAGAGCAATAAGAATTTAAATTTTTGAATTCGATCCAAATGGTAATTACTTATTATGTACATATATAAAAGAGTAACATTACTAACTGGCAGATTCATCATAGCACCGTTCCAACTAATGAACTCGGAGTCAATCAATTACTACAGCTACCTTCACATTTTAGTAGCAGTAGTAGCCATAAAAGAAAAATTAAAAAAAATTAAAGTAGCAGTCACTAGTTTTTTGTTATAAGTTCTGGTACTAGGTTATTAAGGTAGTACTTAGTAAATGTAGCAGTTGTGGAACCAATAGCACGATTGTGCTCTTTTTTTTAGACGTCACTGAGAAAGCGACGAATGCTCATGCTAACTGGGAGTATTTCTAATATTTCATGACCACTGAAAGAAATATTTGGATTGTTTAATATATTATTAAGATTGTTGACATCTTTTCTTAGTTCACTAAACTTTTCTTTCAGTGGAGTTCTCTCGCTCTCTCTCTCTAGCCAACATAAATGCAGTTTTAGCTTTGGACATCCCTGATCTACAGGCAAAAATAAAACTTGTGCCTTAATGTTGTTGCGTCTCAAAGGTTCGTGTTGTCAACAAAAAATGTTACTATTGATAACATTAATAATATAGGGGTTATTGTGTTAACAAAACTAAAACAATACTAACAATAATAAAAAACACGATATTTCTGTTAGCAACACGAACATCTGAGAGGAATGAAAATGAATTAATTTTGCAAACACTCTCACAAAAAATAATGACACTCTATGTTTATTTCTGTCATTTTTGTTATTATGGCTGAAGGTTTTCCTTTTTGACTACTTCAATTGCTACCTTAACTGCTATCTCAACTACTACTCAAGGCGAATTTATATACAAGGTGGTGTCGGTGGCGAATTCAGGAAAATACGAGCGAATTCATTAATTTTTTATATATGGAGTTTGACATTCCAGACAATGAGAGAGTTGTTTCGAATGTCAAACTCCATATATAAATAATTAATGAATTCGCTCGTATTTTTCTGAATTCGCCACCGATACCATCTTGTATATAAATTCGCCTTGCTACTACTTAACTGCTACTTCAATTACTATGCTTGCTTGAGAAATTTCTAAAACAGCTGAGAAACTTTATTCAACTAAGCTACTGGCTTAGAAACAGAGCTTCAAGTTTATTTCTATGGCTGAATGTTTTCTTTTTTTACTACTTCAATTGCTACCTCAACTGCTATTTAACTGCTACTTCAATTACTATGTTTGCTTGAGAAATATATACAGATGTATTTGATTCCATAGGCCTCAGTTTCTTCTTTCTGAAACAGCTGAGAAACTTTATTCAACTAAGCTACTGGCTTATAAACAGAGCTTCAAGTTAATTAATTCAATTTGAGCTTGACTAATTAGGGACCGATCATTATAAAATGGTGGAATAGGAGCGGTGGAATGCGAAAGGTGGAATGCGTGTGGCCATACGAAAGTATCATGAAACTTATCGATGATGTAGAGGCACGGCGAAGTTTATGGGTTGATGGTTCCCAAACTTCCCAAAGATATTTTATGGCAAGAGTTGGAACGATTGTTCACTTGCAGTTTTTGTGCAAACGAACATGAATTATTTTTCTTAAATAAATCATTTCAAATATGTTTTATTTTTAGATTTATGGATATAATTTTCTAGAACGAAAGCGGGATAAGAAATTCTGTTTAACAAATAATTAAAAACATATTAAGGTATACAAATGTGCATTTAAAGTTGAATGTTATATAAAAGAATATCTGTAATTTGGAAACCTTAAATTACGAATTTAAGATAACAATCAGATGTTGTTAAGATAACAATCAGATGTTAGACCCTTGTAATGACCCCACCCCCCCGTGGTAAATTCAAACTCATATTTAACTTTTCTATAGCCTTAAGAAGTGGTAGCCTTGTAATGCCGCCCCCTTATTTTACTTTCTTCCACCATTCGTGTGTCTGTTTTGAATTTTGATTTGGAATTATTCTTGTCTGCTTTTGTATTCAGTTTGATATTTGTAAGGAAACTTGAAAATCAAAAAAAAAAATTGTTTATAAAACTTAAAAACTAAAAGCGAATTTATAGCTTATTTACAAAATAAATAAAAGAAAAGTGGGGGCGAAAATGGGTTAATTATTTCGTTATATTAATAGCAATAATTATAAAATATATATATTTATACATATATATATGTGTATATTCAATACAAATTATAGACCTCGTAGTTTCTATCTCTCTCGCTCTATGCTCTTAACTACAAGGCGCATGTGTTGTTGCTCTTGGAGAAAATGTAATACGATATATTTTTTTATATTTTTGATTGTTTTTGGAAAAGATTTTTTTTTGAACTTTTTCAGCCCATTATTTCACAGAGTGTCTGTCTGCTGTATGTTTTATTTGATTATATTTTTTCTTTTTTTCTGATGTTTATTTTTAGCTTAATGTGATTTGTTTCTCGCCTAAACATCTTCAAAATTAAATAACAAATATATAACATAGTTCTAAATATATGTACTACTTATATATACAGATATAGATATATCTAAAACAAATGTTTAAATAAACAAATGAGTAAGCAGATATATATGCATATACATACATACACACATAAATACCAAAATTTCTATATACATATATATGTGTTTTAAAATAAACTATATTTCAAAAAAAATAAAAAATAATGTTGTCCATAAAATTTAAATATAAACATATGTATGAGTTCTATCATAGTGATACTTCTAGAATTTGTAGCCCACTTTTAAAAGTTTTATTATTGTTTAATTAAAGTGGGTTTTTACTAGATTTTAAATATTTCTTTTCTTTTTTATTAATTGTATAATTTTACTTTATAATGTTAAATATGTAAAAATAATAAAAAATGTTTGCATTACTGTAAAAAAAAATAAAACTGGTCATGGAATTTATGATACAAGCGAATTTTTAGCTGGCGGATACTTAGATGTATGAATTCAAATTTGAGCGAATTCATTAATTTTATGTATATGTGAAGATTAACATACTCAAGAGTGAGAGAATTGTGTGTGAATGTCAAACTCCATACATACAAAATTTAATGAATTCCTTGCATTATATAGCAATGTTCAGGAAATTAAGTCTGCTTTTCAGATATTTATGTATAGCATTTTAAATCTTTCAATTGCAGTATTTGTGCAAATGACCCTGCTTAATTAGGTCATCAAATGTTTGTTTATAATTAGTTTTGCAAGCAAAATTTACACATATGTTTTTTTGAGAAAATAAATATTTCAGATTTGTTATTTTAAAAGCTAAAATTTCCACCAAAAAAAAAATATACAAAAATTTTATATTTTTAGATTATTTCAACATATGTTTGCAATTAGCAGCCTCCAGAAAGGTAAACAAGAAATTTATTTTTAGAAATGCAAATATCTCGTACATGTTAAACGATATTATACATATAGATCTCAACAATTAAAAGCAATTAAAGTACAATCTTTCATATAGGAAAATAGAAAATTCCAAATTCAAAACCTCTTCTATAAGAAATAACACATTTATTTCCATTTTATTTGAATACCCTTACTGTGGCAAATTCCGGAAAATTCCAGCGAATTTTTGTATCTTATAATTATGACATCAGAGCTGATGTGCATTTGGGCGTATTTAAGAGTATTTTTCTGGAAAATACCTCCCATTTCTGTTATTTTGTCCTAAAGCTAACAATATTGAGACTAGTTAACCTATGTCAAAACCAAAATTTTATTTGAAACATTTTTATCACATTGAATGTCCCATAACGAATATATTATACAAAGTTAACAAGTAAAATTATATATTATTTGCTATTACTTTCAAAATAATAAAAAATTTTCATAGAAAATTATGGAAAAAATCATATAAAATATGAAAAATCTTAAAATATTTCAAAAAAAAAACTAAAAACAAAGGGTAATGAGTTATGGGTAATAAAATATATTTTTCCTTCCTCTTTCAAAATTAAACTTGTTCTAATGAATGGGAAGCAAATTACGAAAAAAAAATCTATAGCGAATATTCTTCAAATATTAGTATTAAAATCCAGGTTGGCTACCCTTTCAGCTCAACTACCGTTACCGAAATAACTGCAAATACCGTTACTGATATTCTATAAATAATTTGAAATTATAAAAATACAAATGTTTGATTTCGTGAAATCTACAGAAATACATATACTCGTATAATAAAATACCAGATTTTTCAATTTTTGCAAATTTTAGTAATACTTTAATTCAGGCTGAAATTACAGTTATCATTAAAAAAACTCTTAACGAAATGAGCCTTAATACCGAAAACAATAATCAGCATTTTTAGAGCATTTCGCCAAGGCGAATTTATTCCAAGGATTATACATCATTTAAAAAGCCACTTGCAGTTTGTCTTTTAGTTTTGGCTGAAGCTGCAAATCTGCCTGTGAACCTATCAACTTCAACATCCAAACAACCATAATCAGCTGATGGGTTAAACACACCCATTAAATCAATTCGCCTTATTAAAAGCTGTGGCGACTTTCTAAAAATTCCAGCGAATTCATACATGTTTTATATATGGAGTTTTGCATTCTGAATTCGCCTTAGTAGAAACTATGGCGACTCTCTAAAAATTCGAGCGAATTCATATATGGAGTATGGCATTCTGAATTCGCCTTAGTAGAAGCTGTGGTGGCATCCTAAAAATTCGAGCGAATTCATACATGTTTATATGGAGTTTGGCATTCTGAATTCGCCTTAGTAGAAGCTGTGGCGACATCCTAAAAATTCGAGCGAATTCATACATGTTTTATATTCTGAATTCGCCTTAGTAGAAGCTATGGCGACTTTCTAAAATTTCGAGCGAATTCATTCATGTTTTATATATGGAGTTTGGCATTCTGAATTCGCCTTAGTAGAAGCTGTGACGTCTTTCTAAAAAATTCGAGCGAATTCATACATATTTTATATATGGAGTTTGGCATTCTGAATTCGCCTTAGTAGAAGCTATGGCGGCTTTCTAAAAATTCGAGCGAATTCATACATGGTTTATATATGGAGTTTGGCATTCTGAATTCGCCTTAGTAGAAGCTGTGACGTCTTTCTAAAAAATTCGAGCGAATTCATACATGTTTTATACATGGAGTTTGCCATTCTGAATTCGCCTTATTAGAAGCTATGGCGACTCTCTAAAAATTCGAGCGAATTCATACAAGTTTTATATATGGAGTTTGGCATTCTGAACAGTCAGAGAATTATTTTTAATGTCAAACTCCATAAACAATTATTATTATAAGCAATTTATGAATTAGCTTGAATTAAGTTGAGTCTGTATAAATTAGTTTTGTAACAGGTACCGAACAAAACAAATTTTGTTAAAAAAAAAACTTGTTTTAAGCCGATTTTATATAAAGTGGATGCCAAGGCGAATTCAGGAAAATACGAGCGAATTTATTAATTTTTTATATATGGAGTTTAACATTCCAGACAATGAGAGAGTTGTTTCGTATGTCAAACTCCATTAATAAAAAATTAATGAATTCGCCCGTATTTTCCTGAATTCGCCACTGACACCACCTTGTTTATAAATTCGCCTTGGTGGCTGCATTGCCGAATTCATTGAAATCTAATATATTTATCATTATTAAGGCGAATTTATATACAAGGTGGTGTCGGTGGCGAATTCAGGAAAATACGAGCGAATTTATTATTTTTTTATATATGGAGTTTAACATTCCAGACAATGAGAGAGTTGTTTCGTATGTCAAACTCCATATATGAAAAATTTATAAATTCGCTCGTATTTTCTGGAATTCGCCACCGACACCAACTTGTATATAAATTCGCCTTGGTGGAGGCATTGCCGATTTCATTGAAATCTAATTTATTTATCATTATTATTAAGGCGAATTTATATACAAGGTGGTGTCGGTGGTGAATTTAGTAAAATACGAGCGAATTTATTAATGTTTTTATATATGGAGTTTAACATTCCAGACAATGAGAGAGTTGTTTCGTATGTCAAACTCCATATATAAAAAATTAATAAATTCGCTCGTATTTTTTGGAATTCGCCACCGACACCACCTTGTATATAAATTCGCATTGGTGGATGCATTGCCGAATTCATTGAAATCTAATATATTTATCATTATCAAGGCGAATTTATAAACAAGGTGGTGTCGGTGGCGAATTCTGGAAAATAGGAGCGAATTTATTAATGTTTTTATATATGAAGTTTGACATTCCAGACAATGAGAGAGTTGTTTCGTATGTCAAACTCCATATATGAAAAATTAATAAATTCGCTTGTATTTTCTTGAATTCGCCACCGACACACACCTTGTATATAAATTCGCCTTGAGTAAATTCGGGCGAATTCATTAATTTTGTTTATATATTAAGTTTGACATTTACTTTACTGAGAGAATGTAATGTAAATGTCAAACTACTTGCATATATGAACAATTAATTATAATTCATGTACATTTTCTGAATTCGACTTTGCAAACACTTGTGAAGGGTTTTTTTATAGAGGTGGAGAAATTTAAATTGAAATATAACAGAGAAAAACTGAATCTCTGAGCGACACAACTCTACTAAATGCTTAACGTTCAATAATGCTATTTTACTTTCAGGCAACAAATGTTACTGTTTTTCTGACTACTTTTGCTGAAAAGGTAGACTAGTAAGTACCGACTAAGTTACATATACAAGATATCACATTAAAGCTATTATTTAAAATCTAGCTCCATAAATCATGAAAAATACTAGACAATTTTAAAATTTTTAAGATAAATTAATTTATAAATCTCAAAAGGTATTGTCATACGTATATGTATTTCAAGCCAAACTTTTTTGCAGCAACGATTTGAAATGTTTTACTTTAAATCTACATAACTTTATTTAGTCTAACTAAATTTTTCTATAATAATCAACATTCAATTCAAAGAATTTTGTTGCAAGTGTGCAATTGCAACGAAAATCGCTCCATAAATGGCTGAATATAAGCAAGCAACCAGGACTAACGTTATTTTTTAGGGAAAAAAATATATATATATTTTTTTTTTTTTGGACAAAAAAGAGTTTTTGGTCAAAAAATTTTAAAATTGGGTTTAAAACAAAATGTTTCACTAAAATGAACATTTGAAAAAAAAAAAAAAATCATTTAATTTTTCGAAAATCGCTCCATAAATGGCAGAATATTAGCAAGCAACCATGACCAACATTATTTTTTATGGAAGAAAAAATTTAAAATTGGGTTTAAAACAAAATGTTTCACTAAAATGAGCGTTTGAAAAAAAAAATCATTTAATTTTTCGAAAATCGAAAATCGCTCCATAAATGACTAACATTATTTTTTATGGAAGAAAAAAAAAATATTTTTTTGTACAAAAAAGAGTTTTTGGGCAAAAAAATTTAAAATTGGGTTTAAAACTAAAATGAACATTTGAAAAAAAAATCATTTAATTTTTCGAAAATCGAAAATCGCTCCATAAATGGCTGAATATAAGCAAGCAACCATGACTAACTTTATTTTTTATGGAAAAAAAATATATTTTTTGTACAAAAAAGAGTTATTGGGCAAAAAAATTTAAAATTGGATTTAAAACAAAATGTTTCACTAAAAAATCATTAAAATTTTTTTTTTAATTTTTTCGAGAAAAAATTTTTAAATTCAGATGAATTAAATGCAATTTTATTCATCTGAATTGCAACGAAAATCGCTCCATAAATGGCTGAATATAAGCAAGCAACCATGACTTTATTTTTTATGGAAAAAAAATATATATTTTTTGTACAAAAAAGAGTTTTTGGGCAAAAAAAATTTAAAATTGGGTTTTAAACAAAATGTTTTACTAAAATGAACATTTGAAAAAAAAAAAATCATTAAAATTTTTTTTTAATTTTTTTCGAGAAAAAAATCGCTCCATAAATGGCTGAATATAAGCAAGCAACCATGACTTTATTTTTTATGGAAAAAAAATATTTTTTTTTTCAAAAAAGAGTTTTTGGTCAAAAAAAAAAATTTATTAACCCAAAAAAATTGGGTTTGAACATTTAAAAAAAAAAATTTATTAAAATTTTTTTTTTCTAATTTTTTCGAGAAAAAATTTTTAAATTCTCTAGAATAGTCTTGTACAGAAAAATTTTAGTGTTGCTAAAAAAAAAATTGATGATTAATACCAAAAAATATTCATTTACTGAAAGGAAATGTTTCTTAAAATAAAGTGCATTAAAAATTAAAACTAAAATGATAAAATTGATGAATAAAAAATTCTAAATAAAAGCAACTTTATTCATTTTTGATTAAGAAACATATACATATATAAGTACCTATATAAATTTATGTACATTAGGATGACCCCGATTGTGTGAATTAAAACTAAAATGAAAGTTTAGTTTGTTGAGGACAAAATGTTTTTTTTGTTGCCAATATTTGGTGATCAAATGATAAAAAGGTAATTTTTTTAAGGTTTTTATGCCATTTTTGTATCTTGTGAAAGATCTTTGAAAGAAATTTTCATTAAGATTGAAAATATACAAACTTTTGTAATTTTTCGCAAATATATTTAATTTTTAAATTATAACACAGAATTATTTATTAATTATTGTTTTATTATTTTGTTTTAAACTCATGGAGAAAATATATTTCCAATTATAATTCCATGTAAAAATTTAAAAAACCAAATTTTTTTTTAAAAAATACAAAGTTTGAAAGCAAATTTCACATGATATCAATATTTAATATTTCATAAAAACCATAAAAATTAAATTCTTATCATTAAATTTATAAAGAATTTAAAATTTTTTTAGTTGGCAACATTGACAACATTTTTTTGGTTTACCCTAATGTATGTACATATATATATCTTTGCATCATTTCTGATGTTCTCTTGACGTTTGCATAAAATTTTCATCACTATATCAATGTTTCGAAAATCTGATAATTTCAATATTAGTCATCATTGCATGAGAATTTCGTAAATATACCTTTCATATGTACAGTTTTAATTTCTTTAAATAGATCACACATTGTTTTGATCTAAATATATCACTGTCGCTTTATGTATTTCATTTTCCAGACTTTTCTAATGTTTGTTTTTTTTTTTTTCATATGCCTCTAATGGTATTTTTAAACTCAGGTAAAATATTAAAATACCTTTTCCCAGTTTTGCATATATAGTGAGTAAAATAGCTAACTAGTACTTTCTTTAACAAGAATGTATTGGAATGCTTTGGAATGCGTAAAGTAATCTATTGACAATAGGTGCGTTCGCGTACCTTCCAGTAAAATGTAACCAGTAACTTTGTTTTAGACAGTAAACATATCTAAAAATATCTAAAAAGTACACGAACAACAATTTTTAAAATCTGTTTGTAAACATTTGATTAGTAAAACCCTTTAAAAAAATCGCTGTTAAATTACAATGAAAGAAACCTGTACAAATAGAGCTTAATAGTAATAAGAACATTAATTTTGTTCTAAAACTGTTAATTTGACTTAATTTAAAAATTTTATTCATCTGGACAATTACAATATTTGTTTTTCTTTTTAGATCATATGTTTTAAACATATGTTTCTATCTTGTTCTAGCATGTTCTATAGCAACGAACTGTCACTTTTAACGCTAACTTAACCGTAACTTCCAGATTTAAATTTAAACAAATTATCAAGTACACAAATTTATATGTTACTGGAAAGGCTTTTGATATACCTGTCATTTGATATGCATATTGTCTTTAACCGAGATATATGTAGGTAAAATTTATTGCTTATAACTCTTCCATTCATGCAGTGATATATAATTATAACATGTGAGGATACCTCATCTTAGGATCCAGTATATATATGTATATATTCTGTATAATCTGATGCATACTGTAGATATTACAAATTACGGAATGACAAACATATATATACATATAGCCTTATAACTTCTAAATGTCAACATTTTTGATTCGTATGCAGGAATAATCCATTACACGAGAATGGAGCTAGGGGGGGTTTATGTTATTAATGTGTTCAAAGCCTTAGCAGTTAGTTAATATTAATGATTAACCAGCATTATATTACCAAATACTCAAAATAATTATGAGTAACATTCAACAATTAGGCGTGTCATATATTTAAAAATAAAAATTAGATAATGTTCATTTCAAATTATCTCCGGAGTATTTGGGATGTCTTGACTCCACGATTCTCTATGGGCTATGCTTGAACCAATTAATGCATACTTACGTTCACTCTATACAGTTTACAGTTAGCCTATTCAAATATCTGTATTTTTTTTTTAAAGCACTTTTTTTTAATTATACCAACAGATTTATGTTAATTTCTCACTATATTAAAAAATTAAATGAAATGTTACACACATATTTCATTTATAATTTGTCATCCTTTTTTTATAAATTTATTTTTTATTCATATTATACATATATATACTATATATATATGAATAATATACTTATATATATACAATTTATTTGTTTAAGCCACAATTTTCTTATTGTTATTAAATTTTTCTTTTAGGAATTTTCCTTAAAAAATATATTTTTTTTTTTTTAAATTTTCATTATTGCATTTGTTTTATATTTAAATCTTGAATATTTTTTTGCAAGTATTTTGTTTGTTTTATTTTTTTTTATTTTCTTTTTGTTTTCAAAAAGCCTAATGGCCGCACTAAGGCATCATCCCTTTTTTTCAAATAATAAATAATTATTTTTTTATTTTTTTGTTCATTGAAATTTAAAATTTCCTGTTTCACTCTATAAACAATATATTTACTTCATAAATCCCGTTACAAAAAAAAAAAAAAAAACCAAATTCAAATAATAACAGAAAAAAATTATCAAACTAACGTACAGTGGCACACAGCAGCGCAGCTAAAGATTTACTACGTGCGTCGATACGTCTCTCACGATTGTGAATCTAAAACTGTTCAAATAGGTTTAACTCTACGCGGCTTTTGCCTCTTGCAACGTTACGATACTCTATACACAAAAAACCGAAATTCTCTATAAACATCTATCTTCCTGATCTTTTTTTAACACTCAATTTTTGTTATTGCAAGTATTTGTTGTTGTTGTTGCTGACATATATCAAAGAAAATTTTATGTGTTTTGTATACATTGATATATTAAACTATTTATAACTCTATAAAAATAATAAAAAAAAAAAAATAAAAAAAAAATATCTATTGATCTACATCATATTTATCATAAACTTATTTTGTTTGCAACGATCATCTTCATCATGTAGCGGCACCACAATAAATATTAACCCATTGCGCACCAAACACTAAAGTATATATACATATATATATCAAAGAGTAACGTCGTTACTGACTGACTGACTTTGACGCCTTTTAACCATGCCCACACTAATTTTCAAAAGTATAGGGCTGATCCATTCCCATTTTGGTCCAAAACTATGACCCATTTTGGTCCAAAACTATGACCCATTTTGGTTCAAAACTATGACGTCTTAAAAATTTTTAAAAATTTCACAAAAGTGCATATAACTTTTAAATCAAACAATGTACGCTTAATGTTGTACATTGTATGATTTAAAAGTTATATGCACTTTTGTGAAATTTTTATAAATTTTTAAGACGTCATAGTTTTGGACCAAAATGGGTAAATTTCGTTAAAATCAGAAATGACAAATCCATTATTACAACTTGCCCTTAAGTTCGTAATAGTAAAAGTTAACTTTAAGGGTACCTTTTTCTATAGCTTAAAGTTAACTTTTACTATTAGCAACTTAAAGGCAAGTTGTAATAATGACCGTAAATTTGATTTTATTTCAAAGATAAGGATATTCCTTTCAAAAGTACAATTCTTGGGTTGTAAAATTCAACCCACATCCTTCCCACAACAGTTGGATACTATAAAATTCAATGCCACATCCCAACAGTTCTTAGAGACAGTCCCAAACTAATGATTTTTCCCATCATATAGGGTGGGAACTAGTTACTTCAATAGCTACATGACTAGTTATTTTAACACGTGCATGAACCTTTTTGACTACAATGAGACTGCCTAATAGCTGGTTCAAAGTAGTCAAGGCGTATGATTCACATATTGGTTAAATAGCGTCAGTTACCTTACTAGCTACCTAACTGGTAACTTGATCAGCTACATAACTAGTTACTTTAACATGTACTTGTACTAATTGACCTCAAATAGTCAGCTAAAAACACATTTCATAGGCAGTCCAATAAACCATAGCTTGTAAACAAACCTTTCTTCGACAACTCTCCAATAGATTGCTTTTGGTGGGTAAAATAACTAATTTCTAAAGTGCAGTACAAAATAAACCTTTAAAGTGAATTCGCTATAGTGACTATTGACTATGTTACATGGTATAGCAGTATACTTAAGCAAACATAACAAGTAAGAGAGATATATTCGGCTGGGCCGAATATTATATATCCTTCGCCAAACTATACTTCAAAATAAAATTTTTAAATATTTTTAGGTAAACAAAATTTATTTTTTTCCAGTTGTTTTTTTTTAATTTTTAAATATTTTTTTTTTTTAAATTTTTTTTTTTTTAAATTAAATTTTTTTTTTTAATATTTATCGAAAAAAAATTTTGGTGAAAAAAAAAATCTGGTTAAAATTTTTTTTCGATTTTGACCCATTGTATTCGGCTGGGCCTTCACCAAACTTTACTTCAAAATAAAAATTTTAAATATTTTTAGATAAACAAAATTTATTTTTTTCCAGTTGTTTTTTTTTTTTTTTTTTAATTTTTTGTAAAAAAATTTTTTTCGAATTTTTTTTTCAAATTTTATTTATTTTTCTTAAATTTAAAAAAAATTTTTTTTTTCTTAAATTAAATTTTTTTTTTTAATATTTATCGAAAAAGTATGGTTAAAATTTTTTTTTCGATTTTGACCCATTGTATTCGGCTAGGCCGAATATTATATTTCCTTCACTAAACTATACTTCAAAATAAAAATTTTAAATATTTTTAGGTAAACAAAATTTATTATTTTTCCAGTTGTTTCTTTTTTTAATTTTTTGTAAAAAAATGTTTTTCAAATTTTTTTTTCAAATTTTTTATGTAAATTTTTTTTTTTTTTTAAATTTAAAAAATTTTCTTTTTTAAAATTTTAAATTTTGTAAAATTTTTATTATTTTTTTTATATTTAAAAATTTTTTTTTTTTTAAATTTAAAATTTTTTTTTTAATTTTTAGCGAAAAAAACTTTTGGTGAAAAAAAAAATCTGGTTAAAATTTTTTTCCCGATTTTGACCCATTGTAGGTCCAACCTTCTAAGGTCTTATATAAGTCGTTGCAAAGGTCTTTGAAATATCTATCATTAGATATCCATGTTGTCTATATTAATGACATAGTAATCCAGATATAGGTCAAAAAATAGGTAAAAAATCGAGGTTGTCCTGGTTTTTCCTTATATCTCAGCCATTTGTGGACCGATTTTGCTGATTTTATATAGCAAACTACTCGAAAGCATGTCTGACAGAATTATTGAGGATTTGGATCCCGAAGATAATTGGGGTCTTCAGAAAATTGATTTCAACAGACAGACGGACAGACAGACGGACATGGCTTAATCGACTCCGCTATCTATAAGGATCCAGAATATATATACTTTATAGGGTCGGAAAATTATATTGTGGAAATAACAAACGGAATGACAAACTTATATATACCCTCCCCACTATGGTGGTGTAGGGTATAAAAATAAACTGATACTACGTTTATAAGCAGCCTATTCGCAAATAACAATTATTTGCCATTAACTAACTCACTGTTTATAAGTCACTTTGTTTACGGAAAATTCTTGATTTTATGTGATGCCGGATGGTAAACTTTAATGTTATTGGAAAAAAATATGATAAATTTTTTATATTTTTAAATACAAAAATTACAAAATCTAAAATTCTTGTTTGTCTTGCAATCCAATTAATGCAAAAACACAATGAAACATTTCAAAAACGTCTTAACAAACTAAAATTTTTCTAATTGCAATATTTTTATTTGCACATAAGCCGTGCGTATTATATCAACACAATTTGTTTAAAATCAGTTTGAACGAATTACTCACAAAACGTTTAAAATTACTACACTCCAGATTACTTAGGGACACTTAAGTGACAATTGTCTTCACTCTAGATTACCTGGGATGTACAAAGTAACCAATTGTCATCTCTCAATACAATTTGTTTAAAATCAGTTTAAACGAATTGCTCACAAAACGTTTAAAGTGACTACACTCCAGATTACTTAGGGACACTTAAGTGACAATTGTCTTCACTCTAGATTACAAAGTAACCAATTGTCATCTCTCAACACAATTTGTTTAAAATCAGTTTGAACGAATTACTCACAAAACATTTAAAGAGACTACACTCCAGATTACTTAGAGACACTTAAGTGACAATTGTCTTCATTTAGATTACCTGGGATGTACAAAGTAACCAATTGTCATCTCTCTGCACTATAAAGAGCACATACGTGTCAAATGACCAAAATATATAAATTTGAGTCAGCCAAGTGATAATACATTTGTGCCGATTACTGTCTATAAGGGATACATTGACTACTTGCTTAACTGCTGGGATATCTCAAAAACCAATACTTTAAACATTTTCATAAAATTATATGTTAATAAACAGAATAGTTTATATATTTTTAAAAATACTAAAATGTGGTATTTTGGTGTATAACTCCTAAACTAAAAGAGTGCACACTTTAAAATTTTAGTCAACAACATATCGTCGCCCGGGGCAAGGCATATTTAACCAGGTGGCAGCGTAACGCCAGCTGACTATTTTGAAATGTCAAAAACGTGTTTACAAAAATTTTTAAATTTGTTATAAGAGTAAAAAGTAATATTTATAAAAGTGATTTCTAGTTACCACTATTTTATTTTAAAAAGTGGGTTTCTGTGAATTTATTTTTTTGGCAGTTTAGAAGGTTTTACAGACTGTTGTTATTGTATTGTTGTAATTGTTGTAGTTACGCTGCCACCTGGTTAATACATCTTGGCCCGGGGGTTTATGTACTCCATATGCCATTTTGACAATTTGAAGTTAATGATGCCACCTTAGGTTTTCGACCCCAAATTTTTCAAATCTGCAATCCGTTTTCGGCTGTCTCGTCTCGTTGCTGAGATAAATCGTGAACATTTTTGTGCCATTTTACTCTATACTTCATTCAGTGGCGTATAGAGCAAAATCATGTAATTGATTACTGCTGGAAGTTTTGCTCTAAGTGCAATCAATATTGTGGAATGATAATATTTTTCAGCTATAAAGAAGTTCTTCCTAGAATACTGTTGCAAAGCATAATTACTCTTACAATCAAAACTAAATAGGCGTTGCATTAGACTGTATAGTAACTAATTTTTCACTGTTAACGTATTTTCAGTCAACGCAACGCTTGCAGCAGTTATTCTGGTTTAGCTGTTACTCCAATTTGCCCAATTACATGGAGCAATAACCGTCCAAGCCAGTTTCGGAAAGATTTTATAGAGATAAACTCAACCACAATTTTAATTTGTCCTTTACAAAGCCTACAAAAGACCAATGTAATCGTTGCGTAAAATTTTCAATAAAAAAAATCCAACAGAGGATGAATTGAAGAAATCGGTATTTACAGAAATGAAACGAATGACCTTAAAGGGAAACGTGACGTATATCGCCAGAAACAAGACCCTTTTCCTGTTGTTCTATGTTTTGATTTGCAAATCGTTTTCAAACTTCCTAAGGATTTGCATTGGCTTTTTATTAAAAACGCAAAATAAATGTTTACAATATATATTTTATTTTACTTTGTTATTTTATAACAGTCTAATACTAAATATGTATAGTTATGTGGAGTGATTAGTGACCATTTACAAATCAAAAGTATTATCCAGAAAATTTTCTTAGCCTGGCCATTCACAAATCCAAGAAATCGATTGCGTTCATAATACTTTAGACAAGTATATGAAACTTTTAGAAATTCATAGTGTTTTGTCACTTGTTATTTTTTTTTTTTGGTATTTTGTAAATGAATAGGTATATTTTTTGTTGAGATTTTCAAGTGTGTTTTATTGTTTTGTTAATGCAACTTTGCTCTACGTGTATGTATTTGCAAGGAAATATGCTTAAGATGACGTATAGAGCAAACAGGATTTTTATTACCGTTAGATATATATCCCGTTGTAGATGCGATCGGGAGATAAAAATGTTTCATCAGAATCATCTTTTTAAAACAACTATATGGTATACAAATCTCAAAATCCTATCGAGTACTTTCTTAGAAAAATTATGTTAAAATTCAACATCGATTTATTCAAAATGCATTTTTGGCACATAGAACACTTAAACCCCCGGACGACGATGTGTTTTTTTTTTTTCAATTTTAAGGTGTGGTTTTTGATATATAGGCTAGAGTGGGTCAATTTGTATGGATCAAGAAAAATGCACCAAGCGGTTATCAAAATCGTAATCTACGATGAATTCTAAGAAAAATTGCCGAAGAAACCATGGGTCTAAATTCCAAATCGAGCTTCCCAAAGCGAATTCATATAAGGTGTACTTGTCCCTACAACAAATACAACAATACTAAAACAACATACATTTTGTTTTTGCTTTTCACCCCATCTGTTAAAAAACACAAGTACGGCGAATTCAATATTAAACTGGAATTTAACAACAAACCAGTGTAAGTTTTATATTTATTGCTTTATTTCATGTGGAGGATGTTAAAATGTTCGATGAAGAGTTCAAACGCGTGGAGAATCAGAAGAAATTGAATATAAAACAATAGGAAAAAAGTGGACGCATCAAAAACACACAAACACAACCACACACATATATATGACGCGCACCAACATAAACACAAATTTTGACAGTTGGGGTGAAACAGCTGATGATCAGCTGGGCTAACGAGTACACCTTATATGAATTCGCCTTGGAGCTTCCCATTTTTAACGCAAAAATTTTGCTTTCGTATTTATAACTCGGAAAGTTCTTGACCGATCTTGTTAAAAAATTGTGTCTGAATTACTATGGTGAAAATTTCATCCCAATCGGAAGACATCGATCGATTATTGTTGTCTGTCTGTCTGTCTGTTGAAATCAATTTTCTGAAGACCCCAGATATCTTCGGGATCCAAATCTTCAATAATTCTGTCAGACATGCTTTCGAGAAGTTTCCTATTTAAAATCAGCAAAATCCGTTCATAAATAACGGAGATATGAGCAAAAATCCTAGACAACCTTTATTTTTGGTCTATATCTCGATTACTAAGTCATAAATATAGACAATATGGATATCTAATGATAGATATTTCGAATTCCATTGCAACGATGTATAAAAGGCTATAGAAAGTTGGAGCTACAATGGGTCAAAATCGGGAAAAATATTTTTTAACCCGAATTTTTTTTCACAAAAACCAGTCTTTTGTCATAAATTTGTTTCATTAATAAATTAAAAAAAAGTTAATTTTAAATTAAAAAAATTTTTTTTCAAAAATTTGAAAAAACTTTTAAAAAACAATTTCGAAAAAAAAAATTTTTTTTTAATTTTATTTTAAAATATAATTTGGTGAAGGGTATATAAGATTCGGCACAGCCGAATATAGCTCTATTACTTGTTTTAAATTTTTATGAAATCCTATTTTTGAACCGGAAAAATAAAAAAGTTCATGATTTAAAAGCACTTGCAATACATAACAACTGTGGTAAATTTCGTTAAAATCGCAGGTGAGAAATCGGAAAAGTGCTGTTTTCTGTCCACTTTGGGATGGATTCTCCCTATGTACCGATTTAAATAGAATTTCTATAGAAGAAGTTTAAATTTGTTTAATATATAAACATTATATTGATAATTTTTACAATTTACAAGATATTTTCATAATAAAATTAAATTTTTTTTAAAAATCATTTTTTAAATTAAAAGTTTAACATGAGTTATATGCATTTATAAGTATGTTTGTTACAGAAAAAATACATATAGCTGAAAATCTAAAAATACTGCTTGTTTTTATTATTTTGTTATTTTTAAAAAGTCTTTTTTTAAATCTGAAACATATAAAACATAAACAAACATTATGACCATTTGCACAAAAACTGGAAATATTGTTTGCTTTAATTTTATAAAAACTATTTGATTTATTTTTTAATTATTTAAAAATTCCTTTCCTACATATTGATACACCTACATATATTATGTTTACCTGTACTCAAATTAAAGTCATCAAAATCAACAATATTTAGGAAATTTACTGAATCTTGCTATTTTCATCATATATTTTCTAACTGCATTAGCAAATGCTTATGAAAACTACAAGCTAATTACAGCTAGTTGTTTGTTTTCTTGTATACGTCAATAAGTAGATTCGATATATTAAAAATATTTTAAAATCGAATTAGATTTTAAAATATTTTGCATATACCTGAGGCATCTAACATCCAAATTCAAAACAAGATCTACCTCTTCTATAGCCATGTAAAATTTTATTAAAATCGGTATTTATGTTCTGAAACTTCAGATGTATTTAAATTTTCTTGAAATTACACATTGATTTATATTTTATAGTAGGCAGATCTTCTAAACCTTTGCTCCAACTGAAATGCAGTATAGGAGAAAATTACTCAGCGTGAACCATGCTTATCAAATTTGTGTATTCAATCTGTTTAAATAATTATTATACCCTTCACCTTCGTGAGAAGGGTATATATAAATATATCATTCCGTTTGTAATTTCCACAATATAATTTTCCGACCCTATAAAGTATATATATTCTGGATCCTTATAGATAGCGGAGTCGATTAAGCCATGTCCGTCTGTCTGTCTGTCTGTCCGTCTGTCTGTTGAAATCAATTTTCTGAAGACCCCAGATATCTTCGGGATCCAAATCTTCAATAATTCTGTCAGACATGCTTTCGAGATGTTTGCTATTTAAAATCAGCAAAATCCGTCCATATATAAAGGAGATATGAGCAAAAATCCGAGACAACCTCTGAAAATTTCATCTAAAAAAGACAATTTATTGCAAAACGTACATATGTTTGAATGTGTGTTGGCTTCATTGCTTTGCGTATTTTGTTTTTTTGGTGTTTAGTTTCTTTTGGCTTTCTTGTTTTTATACTCTTCACGTTATATGAAAAAATGGAAAAATTTTCCTAAGGGGGCAAAGTTTGTGGAACTTCTGAGGAGTAAATAAAGGCCTTTTATATAAGTATTTGCTATTGTTGAAAACCTTAGAACATGAATATTGATATTTTAGTAAAATTAAATAAATTTATGAACTTTTGGGACGTCATTTACTTTAAAAACTTAAAAAATTATAATATGGTGATTTTCCATGAAGAAAAATATAGAATTTGAATTAATGTAAAATTTTAACGGTTAAAGATATCATAACAAGATTTGGAACTGATATAGACTCAATTATCCTTAAATCAATGACATTATAATTTTTTAGAGTTTTTATTTTCAAATACCGAAATTTCTTAACCGGGGAAAATAAGTTCCAAAAACTGAGTTTTTTTAGAAAAGTGCCTGCTGTGAGGTTATTTACCATGTAAATAGTAGTAAAAAAACTTTGTACATATTTAAGAAGCATATAGGGTCATACTAATATGAAGTTTTTTCGAGGATCGGTGTTTTGCCTTTTTAAAATTTTTTACTCAAATCTGAAAGTTTTTTTAAAAATTGGCCAAGTTTGGATAGGTCTGGGGGGTTTTATGTCCGCTTTAGTGAGCCAAGATTAACTTTACACGCTTTTGCATTGAATTCTCTTTCTGGATCATATAAAAATTGAATATAGTCCGGAAGAAAATTTTTTTCTACAAAACAAAAAATATATGTGCCTTTTTGGGAAAAAAACTTAAAAAATACGGCACTTTCTACATGCTCCAATTTTGGATGCGTTTAACTTTTTATAGAGACAAGATAACTGTTAGCAAGGTTTTCTTATTTAATTTAGAATTTCATCACCAATATAGGTGATATTTTAGAAAAAGAATTTGACCCTCCGTAGGCCCGCCACACGTAAAAAACCATAAAAAAATCGAGCAAAATTAAAAAAAAATTAAAATAAATAAACCTAAATATCTCTTCAATTAATAAAGATCTTCTTAAGCACTATTTATATTTTAAATTTCAGCTCATTTCAATCATAAATGGATTTTTGGCGATTTTTTTTTTAAAATTGAGACCCGATGTGACAACTTTGAGGGGCAACGCACTGGTCCCCATTAGCGCTAGGAAGTTGAATAACTGCAAATAAACTCAAAAATACCTCAGCTCCAACCATTTCGTAATAATATCTTAAATGGTTCCCGATATACAAAATTATTTCCAAAAAAAAACTTTTCTAAACCACTATGCATAGTGACAGGATGCCACATCAGGCCAAAAATAAGTGGACACATTAAGAAGTCTTATGAATGTAAATTTCGATATTTATAGAGCCCTTTGTAACAAAGGTTTGGCTTCTTTTGCCGCAACTGCATATTGCTTGTCATGCCAAGAACTTTTTGGGAAGATTTTCTGCTTTTTGGGTCCTAAAATTTTCTACAACATTCCCTCGAGCATAAGCAACATACAAATATTGACCAGGAAGCTATAAAATTCAGATTTTTCTTTTAAAATCGTCTTTTTCTTTACAAAAACAGAACAACAGTTATTTCTAAAAGAATTAATTTAAACTGAATAACGTATTTAATTTTAAATGGCACCACATAGCGCCTGCATTACTCAGAAGTTTATACTTAGTTGAATAATGACCGTCGCCAACTTTGAGGGACGACACCTGGCCGCCCTTAGCGGAAGGAAGCTGAAAAAATGCAAATTAACTTCGGGATACCTTAGCTCCAATCGAAATTTCGTAACAATATCTCCAATAGTTCCCTAGATAATGATTTGTTACTTACCAACCGCTGTAAACAAGTACTTACCACAACCGCTTATAAATATGTTATTACTTTAATATTACTAATGCCCGTTTTCTCAATGTATCGACAAACTGCCTGTTTCTAAATCTTGACACAAATCTTTTAGGCCGATAAACGATTTTCGTTTTCTCAATATACCGACAAAAGACATTATTTTCAGTTGGGAATACCACACAAAATAGATGTGAAAGTTGGAAACCTCCATCAAATTAATGTAAATTCCTCCGTTAAACTTTTTTTTATAAAATCCATTTAATTTCGTTTACAAAAACACAAACATGTAAAAACTATGAACAGTAGTCAGCTGATTGAATTTATATGTACGATAAATAAATAATTGACAGATAAGGTCAGGTTAGCCTTGCGACAGAATATAAGCAAATTAGACATTGAGAAAACCAAATAGTTATGTCTCACAGTATGATAAAAAACAAGTAAGAGAGATATATTCGGCTGGGGCGAATCTTATATACCCTTCACCAAACTTTACTTCAAAATAAAAATTTTAAATATTTTTAGGTAAACAAAATTTATTTTGTTTCCAGTTGTTTTTTTTAATTTTTTGGAAAAAACTTTTTAAAATTTTTTTTTTTTTAATTTTTATGTAAAATTTTTTTTTATTTTTTTTAAATTTAAATTTTTTTTTTTTTAAGTTTAAATTTAAAGAAAAAAAAATTTTAATATTTAGCGAAAAAAACTTTTGGTGAAAAAAAATTCTGGTTAACATTTTTTTCCGATTTTGACCCATTGTAGGTCCAACTTACTATGGTCTTATATACGTCGTTGCAAAGGTCTTTGAAATATCTATCATAAGATATCCATATTGTCTATATTGATGACTTAGTAATCCAGATATAGGAAAAAAAATAGGTAAAAAACGAGGTTGTCCTGCTTTTTTTCCTTATATCTCAGCCATTTGTGGACCGATTTTGCTGATTTTAAATAGCAAACTTCTCGAAAGCATGTCTGACAGAATTATTGAAGATTTGGATCCCGAAGATATCTGGGGTCTTCAGAAAATTGATTTCAACAGACAGACAGACAGACGGACATGGCTTAATCGACTCCGCTATCTATAAGGATCCAGAATATATATACTTTATAGGGTCGGAAAATTATATTGTGGAAATTACAAAGGTGAAGGATATAACAAGTAACTGATAACAGTAAAAACAAAGTATGGTGATGGAAATTAGTAGAAAATAAGCAGTTATATAACATATAATAAATAAGTTATTATATGTTAATTATAATTTTATAGCTGTTTTTGTAAATACTAGACTTTGTGCTGTATTTTTCTTTAGTTTCATCAAAATCGGCCCAAAAATATATAACATTACGCTATCTTTCCATGAGAAATTCCAAATATTGAAAAAATTGATCTTTGACCTTCACGATTTAAGGGTTAACGTTATCCGGACTATAATATTCTGAATAGGTTTTACTTAAAATTCATAACAGTAAGGAAATTCGGCTCATTCCCCAAATTATGGCCAAAAAATTAGTTTTTCTCGAAAATCGCAAAATTTAAATCGCAGGTACGGAAAAACTATAGGAGATATTGTCATTATTTTTTCACATTTTTATTCCCTTTTATGTTCTTAATAAATCTCAATGTGTTGATCAACAAATTCAGAAATTTGTTTTACAAAATTTTTAAAAATTTGAAATTGGAGATTTGAAACTGCCGTTAAAAAAATTCAATTTTTTTCGTTTTACCTGCGAATAGGTATCCTACGAATACAAAACCTCATATACAAGTAAATATGGATATATTTCAAGTAAAAATAACAGACTGTTAAATTCAAAACGCTATTGCAAATTCGGAACACTGTCCCCCACTTAAGCCTGTTCGTCCGGAATAGGCACAGATTCACCTCTCCAGTGGGCAGCTAGTCGTTTTAGGTGTGACCCGATAGACTACAGGATAGTGCGCTGGACTATCAATCTGAGGGTTGCGGGTTCGATTCCCGCCAGAGACTCTGGGTGTATCTACAGACAAGCAAAACGCTTCGCAGTTTGTGTTTGTTTAAAAAAAAAAAATGTTCAATCTTAATTCCCGATATCGGTCTTCCACATTTCCGTATTCTATAGACCATGTCATCCAGTAACTCTGTAGTTTGGAAGACAAACCTTTACCACGTTGTGGGCTACATCTGGCCTTCACTTGGTCGCTGGTCATTTTATTTCATCTCCGAACGAATTCATGCATTTCTTTGGCGAATTCATTGGCAGTATCTTTCTCACAATTTTTACTGCCTCTGCTGAAGCACATTCACTCGACGTGGAACCCGGCCTAATGACCTTTTCATCTCGGGAAATACCAAGCACTCCAACAGGAACCACTTTGTCATTGTACCATTCAACAAGGGCCTTCATCGTTACATGGCCACTTTTCACATCTGCTGGTTTCAACACCCATAAACCATTGTCTACACAATCCTCCCTTTCCTCACGGACCCATACCAAATCCTCTGACTGCGATGGCAACTTTTGGTGCTCAACTAATACTATCCTTCTTACTTGAGACTTGCTCTCATATCCGACGTTAAGGGGTATTTTACCATTTCGCCAATTCATGACTTTTTGTGCCATATTTAAAGTACTGCTGTGACTAATGAAGTCTGCACCAATGATTACTTCATCCACAATATCGGCAACAACAAATACATGATTTACACTAATGAAACATATAGTTAGTTTCACATTAACTTTACCATGGACAGTGGCAGGCTCTCCAGTAGCGGTGCGTAGACTTTCATTGCAAATTGGCTAAATTGCTTTCTTTACTAAATCTGATCTGATAATATACTGCGACGTTCCCGTATCCATAGTAAGGATGTGCTTTTTGTTATTTCCCTGCTGCATTACTGATATGGAGATGGTAGGGCCGTCAGCTGTCAGATTCTGTCCCTCAGAGCTAGCTCGTTTTAAAGGTGGCTCATGTAACGCTTGATGATTCTCCTGCTGGTTGTTTCTTGGCGGTGAAACATATCTGGTTCGCTTTCTTGGCACTCTACAGTTTCGCTGAATGTGACCAATTTTACCACAGTTATAACATTTAACTTTGACTTTACTTTGTTTCTTACTTAAAGCCTTTAAAACTGCCTCTATTAATTCCTTTAGTTCGTTGGCTATATTTCTCTCATTTTCAGCTATAACCTCGATTTTTCGCACATTACATATTTGGGGCTTTGAAATTATCTTTGCTGTTTCTTGTAACAGTGGGAATGAGACGGTTTCTGACTTGGGTGTGGCACAGACCACATGTCTTATTCCAGGATCGCGAATGCCTCTATCTTCAAATGCTCCAAAATCGGATGATTTTCCCCTGGATAAATAAGCTGTAGCAAACGCTCGATTTCCAACGCAAAATCTTGAAGTGTATAATTCCCTTTTTATGTTCCCACCATACTTACGTTGTAGCGCATCCATTATGTCATCATAGGAATTTCTGTTGTTTCACGTTGTTTACTTCATGCTTATTATTTTGCAATCCCATTTCAGACACCAATTGTTACAATTTTACCTTTTAAAAACGGGAGTTTATTTCCTTTAAATAAACCGGATACTTTTGATTGCAAATAAAAGCAGTTTTAGTAGTTTAAAATTGTAACAACTCTTTATTTATTTAAAATGTACAACAACAACAGTTCAAATTGCACGTTTAACAAATCGCAGAAATGCACACACATTTTATAATGTACAAACTTAAATGTACAAGACAGTTGATGTTAACGCTAACACTACTGCAACCTCTGCCACTATTTATACACGCACCATCTATCGTGAACCTTCTACAATGCTCTAGAGCTTTCGATGTCAATGTTAGCAGCTTAAACATTTAGTGTTGCCATACTTATAAACAATGCTAATAACCGCATGCTATCAACATTGTTGATAAGTGGAAGTTTCTACTGATGAACGTGTTTATAAACATGATGAATGCTGCAGGCAGTCGTTACAGACCGTTAAATTCAAATCGCTATTGCAAATTCGTAACAATATTTTTAATATTTTTTTTAAATTTTGGGATAATTTCTGAATTTAATGGGCCACAAGTATTAAGTTAATAAAAGTTGGGGTTAGTTTATGGATTTTAGAATGGTGGGATATAATAGGATATTAGCTTATATTTAAAAAAAAGTTTCATTTTTGTTTCAAAACTCTGGTTGTCATTTATTTAACAAGACCAGTAGATGTATTTTTGTGTTTTAATATTGTCATTCTCTATATTTTTGGTATTTTATTGGTTTTGTTGATGCATTTTGTTTTTTTTTAGAGATGAGTGCGTGAGTGATTTCGGTCACTTAAGCTCACGTACAATTTACAGGAAGTAATCATATTTTTAATAGTTTTAGCTAAATTCAAGTGAATACATTTTAATTTAATCACAATCACAAATGGTTGACGCTCACTCACGAACTTATTATCATGTACTAAAATTTTCGTAAGCAAAATCTATTATCACCATATACTTTATGTTCTATTAATTTTATTTGATAATAATTTAAACAAACCTGTTTTAAAATTAAAGTTACACATCTTCATTAATTTATTCTCGTCTCTACGATAACGCTTGATATCTGAAAAAATAAGTCACGCGTCCATCTCTATTCGTATTTTGTTTTGTATTTCTGTGATATTATTTGTTGTTCAAAATGTCAAGTGTTTTTAATGTGTTTAAGGGGAAATCGAATAAAACTTTCACATCATTTTAAAGGAATCAAATCTTTATTAGGGACAAGCCCCAAAACTATCTTTATTTCTCGCCTAGAACTTTACAATTTATAGAAGTAACTACAGATTCTTTGGAGTTGTCTATTCTTCATGGCTGGATTCGATTTTTTGAATGTCTTCTCCACTTATCATATAAAATTCCTATTAAAAAATGTCCAACAAATCAGAAGAAGACCAAAAAATGTTTGCTGAGACAAAATTACGTATCCAAAATGAGTTTCGAGAAAGAACTGGTTTGATTGTTGATCAGCCAAAACCCGGCTTTGGTAATTCGAATGATGGAAATACCGCCAGACGTTTTTTTTTCAGAACGCGGAAATTTCTTCTGAAATTACAAAAGTGGACTTAACACTGATTAGAAAATGAGAAAATTTTTTTTTTAATTTAAAAAAAAAAATGTTTGTGACATTTTTGAAAAAATTTATAAAATTGTGTGTAAAACAAAAATGGGATTTTAAATTAAATTTATACTAATATAAATACATACAATAAATTTATAATTTAAATTTTTTAATAGCACATTAAGTATGCTTTAATTTCCAATTTTAATCAATAATTTATCGCTTTCCATTCCAAAGTTACAGGATAAATTGTGAACAAAGGTATTAAAAAAAAATGTTTATATTTTTTTTCTAAAATTCTGTGTTTTTATGTGCTTATTTATAATAACTCATCAATAATATTATATTTTTTAAACTACGGCTTCTATGAATTAATCACCACTTTGGGTACCATCGAACCCACTGTGCAGCCCATTCGCTGGATTTTAATGCGCTTGACTACATCTACGTCGGTGTATAGCTCGTACAACTCATGGTACATTCTAATTCTGAAAACATCATCAACGCGTATAGGGCCATACATCTTACGGAGAATGTTCCTCTCAAACACTGCCAACAATAACTCATCTGATGTTTTCATAGTCCATGTTTTAGCACCATAGAGCAGGACGGGTAAAATGAGTGATTTGTACAGTGTTATATTCGTCCTTCGAGATAGGACTTTACTTCTCAATTGCCTACTAAGCCCAAAGTAACATCTATTGGCAAGAGTTATTTTCCGCTTGATTTCTAGGCTGAGTTCGTTGTTGTTAGTAACACTAACACCTAAATAAACGAAGTCTTTAACAACCGCAAAGTTGTAGTCTCCGAAAGTTTTGCGTTGTTCGATGCGCTGCTACGTTTTACTACTCGAAATAAAGTACTTCGTTTTATTTTCGTTCACTTTTAGACCCATATTATTTGACTGCTTTTCGAGTTCCCCAAAAGACTAGATTAAAAAATTAGCATGAAATTAGACACACATGATTCTGAATGAGTTATAATCCGCAAGAGATTCCTGGTACTTCTTCTTCTGTCCAATGGTACTTTGGTACTTTTTTGAATTTTCAACAAGAATGTATGTAAGTCAAGACAAAATATTTGGTGTAAAAAAATGCTTTATTTTCCAAAGATGGGAGGATTCATATAATAAACATTTTAAAGAAATAATTTACAAATATTATCATCAACTGTTTAAAATGTATATTGTGAGACTATAATAAAAACTTTAGCTACACTTTTGCCGCGCGGCAAACCTCTAGTAAATACGGTCATTGTTAAGTCGATTTCAATTTCCTGTGGGCCTTCTAACGATCGCTTTAGACTCAAGTGCACTTCGTGATGACCCTTTATTGTTCTGAAAAAGATAAAGGATAAACGAGAAATTAATTTATATATATTTGAAATATTGATAAGAGTAATAAACGTTTTTTTTTACCCAAAATGATTATTTGTGGCTTTTTCGATATTGGCAGCTGCTTGGATTTTAACGATTTTCATATCGAATTCAATGTCATCGTACCAGGCTGGTCCTTTTAAGCTGAAAAATGTTCTGCCCTCGGGCGGCACCATCATCTTTGACACAAACGTTATGAAATTGTAAGTATAAGCCGATGGTTTATTAAAACAATCCTCTCCTTCACACATATTATTTGTTAGACGGCAGCGGCTAAAATTATAATAGATTACTTCGTAAATGCCATTTGATTTTATGCTATTGCAGTTTCCTATGTCGCTAGCATTTGCAATGACAATTGATAAAGCTCAAGGTTAGTCTTTGCAAAATTCTGGACTAAATCTAGACAAAATCTTACACGTTCTCGAGTGGGAAAACCATGGCCATAGCTCAATTACGTATAATGTATGGTGTTAACTGATAGTACTTACGTTTTTTGTTCAGGATCATTTATATACCCAAACGGACAGTGAATTACTGTACATTTATAACCACCGCGTTTATTTGTGCATACATCGTTACGGCCCGTACAAAACTGTCCCGTAGCACACTCATCAATATCCAAACAAGTGTTGCGATCACTGGCCAACGTGTAACCACGTGGACACGAACACTCATACGAACCGGGGACATTGTCGCAAAAGCCCATACATAGTTTATGCGACTGTTGTATCTCGCACTCATCGACATCAATGCAAGTTCTATTATCCGGTCCTAATTCATAGCCATTATTGCAGGTACAACGATAGCCGCCAAAGAAGTTAACACATTTTTGATGGCATAAACCCGGAAATTCATTGCACTCATCCACATCTAAACATATGCGTTCGTTTTCTTTGCTCTTCTGAAAGCCTGACTTACATTCACAGAAATATGAACCAATTGTATTGATACATTGAGCGTTGGCCGGACATAAAGACAGACCTTTCTGATCGCACTCATTTATATCAACACATCGGGATTCACCATTTGACAAATGGGTCAAATGGTGACCCGGAGGACATGAGCACACAAAGCCGCCATTGCGATTGCGACAAATCTGGTTGTCCACACAGTTGTGTTCTCCAGTTTCACATTCATCGATATCTGCAATTATAAGTAAGTTAACAATGAAATTTAAATAATTTGCATATGATTAAAACCCACCTACACATTCGGTGCCTGTCGGATTCGATTTATAGCCCGCCTGGCACTTCAATAGATTTTGACAGCGATACGATCCATTTGTATTAATGCAACGCTGGTGTGAACCACATGGACTATTATGCTGTGAACATTCATCAATGTCTAGACAAAATATGTAAATTAAAAATCAAACAAAATATGTAAAATGTACATTACAGCGGTTTACTTCGTATAGCGAGGAAAAAAGTTATTTTGTTGTTACCCTTTGTTTGTTAGTATTAAGATGTCTCCCAAAATATTTTGGGTCTAGTGATAACCTTTCGTGAGCTGGACCATTTTAAATAAAATTTTAAAAATTCCAATTTTTGTAAAATCTAACATTTATAAAATCTAACATTCGTTACTATATTGAACATGTTTGAAACATGATGTTTAGCATATTGAATTTTCGATAACACGCGTACTAGTATGAATATTTAGAACAAATTCACAAACTAGTTCTTATATCAAGTACATTTTTAATTATTTCAATCTACTTTTAAAATAATAAACATTTTCATTAAAATTCCTTGCAAAATCGTATAAATTATGTAATATCTCTATATTTAGGGTAGGATTGGACATCAAGAGCCCTTTATATTATATCCGATATTTAATGTTTTTTGAAAATGGTCCAGCTCACCAAACAAAATCTCTATTTTCTGTGATTCGACCTAATGTACACTCTATCGCATAAGTTTCACAAGGTGTATTTATTATTGTCTATAACTGTATTTTTTATAGAAAATTGTATATATAAGTGTCTCTGTTTAAGGAAACTAATCATTGAAACTACAGAAATGACAGATATGTAAGTCACCTCCAAAATCTGAAGTTACGGGTAAAAAACCGGTTTTTCGAACGTATATGTACCTAAATATAAGACAATAACTTAGTTGAATATCAACTAATTTTAAATTTCTCTTATATACACAATTTTTGAGAAGGGCTCCTCGTATAAAACATGCTTTTCATTGTATATAACTTTTGCACGCTGATCACAAATAATGCAACAAATTTAAAATCATACCTGCAGTTTTCGAGATAAAAATATAAAGATTTTTATATAAAAAAAACCTTAAGCTTAAATAAGTAAAATTTTACAATTTACTAATTTCATTACTATTTTTAACTCAGAAATATTAAATATTATATATCTTATATACCCTTCACCAAATTATACTTTAAAATAAAAATTTTAAATATTTTTAGGTAAACAAAATTAATTTTTATTTTCAAAATAGAAAAAAAAACTTTTTTCAAATTGTTTTTCAAAATTAAATTTTTTTTTTTTCAAAATTGTTTTCAATTTTTTTTTTCGAAATGGTTTTTTTTTTAATTTATACCAATTTTTTTCCAAATTTTTAAATTTATTTAAACAAGTAAGAGAGCTATATACGGCTGTGCCGAATCTAATATACCCTTCACCAAATTATACTTTAAAATAAAAATTTTAAATATTTTAAGGTAAACAAAATTAAATATCAAAATTGAAAAAAAAAATTTTTTTTTTATTGTTTTTCAAAATTAAAAAAATTTTTTTTTTCAAAATTGTTTTCAATTTTTTTTTTTAACTTTTTTAAATTTAAAAAAAAAGATTTTTAATTTGCAAAAATCATTAAATTTTAAACTAAACAAGTAAGAGAGCTATATTCGAATCTTATATACTCTTCACCAAATTTTACTTTAAATAAAAATTTTAAATATTTTAAGGTAAACAAAATTAGATTTTTTTTCAAAATTGTTTTTCAAAATAGAAAAAAATTTTTTTTTTTTTCAAAATTGTTTTAAATTTTTTTTTCGAAATTGTTTTTTTTTAAATTTTTTTTTTTTAAATTTGCAAACATCATTAAATATTAAACTAAACAAGTAAGAGAGCTATATTCGGCTGTGCCGAATCTTATATACCCTTCACCAAATTATACTTTAAATATTTTAAGGTAAACAAAATTAATTTGTTTTTTTTTTCAAAATTTAAAAAGAAATTTTTATTTAAAATTGTTTTCTATATATTTTTTAATTTTGTCCAATCATTTTTTTTAAATTTTTAAAAAAAAAATTTTAAATTTATTAGATAATTTTTAGGTAAATAAAATTAAATTTTTTTTCAAAATTGAAAAACAAAATTTTTCTTTTCAAATTGTTTTTCAAAATTAATTTTTTTTTTTTTCGAAATTGTTTTTTTTTTTAATTATTTCCAAATTTTTTTTTTAACAATTTTGAAAAAAAAAATTTTTTTTTTCTAAATTGTTTTAAATTTTTTTTTCGAAATTGTTTTTTTTTAAATTTTTAAAAAAAATTTTTTTTAAATTTGCAAACATCATTAAATATTAAACTAAACAAGTAAGAGAGCTATATTCGGCTGTGCCGAATCTTATATATTCTTCACCAAATTATACATTAAATAAAAATTTTAAATATTTTAAGGTAAACAAAATTACATTTTTTTTTCAAAATTGTTTTTCAAAATAGAAAAAAAATTTTTTTTTTTTCAAATTGTTTTTCTAATTAAAATTTTTTTTTTTCAAAATTGTTTTCAATTTTTTTTTTTTCGAAATTTTTTAATTTTTTCCAATTTTTTTTTTAAATTTTTAAATTTGCAAACAATAAAAAATGTATGACAAAAAAATTTGTTTGGTAAAAAAATCGGCTTAAAAAATATTTTTCCCGATTTTGAGCCATTGTAGGTACAAATTACTATAGCCTTATATAAATCGTTGCAATGGACTTTGAAATATCTATCATTAAATATCCATATTGTCTATATAATTGAAAATATGCCATAAATCGAGGTTGGCCCGGTTTTTTCCTTATATCTCAGCCATTTGTGGGCCGATTTTCTTGATTTTAAATAGCGACCGAGCCGGAAGAATTCCCGATATATTAATGTGTCAATTATGTTTGTAAGTTATTTGGGGGCTACGGAAAGTTGATTTCAACATACAGACGGAGAGACGGACATGGGTATATCGACTTCGCTATATATAACGATCCAGAATATACATACTTTGTGGGGTCGCAAATGAAAAATGTTGAACTTATATATACCCTTGCCACTCGTGGTGAAGGGTATAAAAATGGTAATCAATTAGGAGCTCAACTTCCATAAGCAGTTTTTAACTTTTCCATTAAATTCCACGTTCCTATGATAAAACTGTCAAAAAGCAAGGCTTTTTGTGAAAACATTAAAGTGGAAATATCTCGAAAACTGCAAGTACGATTTAAAAAATTTCCTATTTTGGCTAAAAAAACTTGCCCTGATTATTACTTATTATAAAAAACACCTGTTTATTATATAAATGTAAAAAGTAATGAAAAATAAAGTTTTAAAAGAAAATGAGATTAAGTTTTGATTTGATATTATTACCGGTTGGAGATAACAAAATACTTTTATATCTGCATATAATGTTTGTGAACGCGGTCTTAAAATTAACACTATGTTCATTACATATCAGGAAGTTTATTAAAAAATAATTAATCAAGTAGTATTAAAATTATTTCCCCACAAATTAGATGAATGTTAACTGATTTGTAAATTTTGTGAAGAAAATATATCCTAGACAAACTTTGAGACTTGATGATGAGCGAATTTCATAGAAAAAGTTAATGTAGTTATTACTTTGAGTCTCTTCTCTCTTTTCATATCTACTCTGTTCTTCTCTTTTTGCCTCTTGACCTATCTTTGACCTATGCTTGGACCCACGTAAGCTGAAACCTAACCTAACCTATTACTTCGAGTCCCATTCAAAGTTCCTGAAGTTATATGCAGAACAACTTTTTATGCAAATATGAACCGGAAAGTTTATAAAAAAATAAAAGTGTGATTTCCTGATAATATTTAATAATTTAATACTCAAACAAATTGCATTACAAGAACGCTTTTCTGTAAATTCTGTCTAAAAACTGCAATAAGTGTTATTTTAAATAACTTTCTTCCAGCTGACAAACAAGTAAATTATTCAATTTATAAAGAGTTAACATACCGACACAAACTCCAAAATTATTTCTCTGCAATCCAGTCTCACATGGTATATACCCTCGATGGTGGTAAGATGATGGTGGTGAATTACTCTCATAAGATTGGCGACTAGAGGTTTGATGCGAAACATAAGCTGGAACATTAGTGCCGGCGTAGTACGATGTACTGTTGCGGTATTTGTAATAGGGTGGAGGACGGTAGTATTGACTATATGAGTGTGTAGTTGAAGGTTTTTGTGTTGTTGTGGTCGTACTAGTGGTGGTAGTGGTAGTGGTTGTAGTGGCCTTGGGATAACAACGGAATGAACCTTTGGTATTGTAACATTCCCAGCCTTCTTTGCAATTGTGCGTGTTTAAGGCACATTCATCATTATCATCACAGGTGCTACTGTCCGCATTTAAAGTGTAGCCAGTGCCACAGCTTTGTAAGCGCGTACATACGTAACTGCCAACGGTGTTGTCACACCGTTGCGTAGGCAGACAGTTATGATTATTTATAGAACACTCATTTATATCGACGCAGGCATTTGTTGTTGTGTCCAAATTGTAACCAATTTTACAGTCGCAATGATAACCACCTATATCATTCCTACAAACTTGATTACTATCGCAGGCCGTTTCGTCAATTTCACATTCGTTTATGTCAACACAACCATCGTTTTTCCACTGAAAACCATCTTCACACTTTTTCGCATTATGCAGTTTTATAGGGTCATTTTTAATAGCAGGAATCGGAGCCAAAGATGTTTTATAACCTCGTTTAATAAAGTTTGTAACTTCTGCAAAAGAAAAATAATTAAAAAAAAAACAAGTAAGAGAGAGAGCTATATTCGACTGTGCAAGTATACTTTAAGATAAATATGTTGTTGAAAATGAAGCTTAATATATGAAAACGATCCAGAATATATATACTTTATGGGTTCACAAACGGAATGACAAACTTATATATACAATTGCCAATCATGGTGAAATATTACTTTATGCAAGGGCAAGTTTACCAAGGTGACATTCAAAAATTCAAACTTATTTTAAAGCTGTTAAAATTATCTCTAGATAAAAAAGATTTTTGTTTTATTTTACAATTTTGAACTAATGAATCATTCAAAACTAACTGATGATTTTAACAAACGTTAAATTGATATTTATGTCCTTAAATTTCCCTTGATTAGTGTGTTTTGTATTTTAAATATTATTTTATTAACCATTAAACTTAAAATAGCATCTTACGATATTTTAAAACGAGACAGGTGTTTGGTACTTTTTCGAAATTCAAAACTTTTAGGGGATAAAACTGAATTTTGGTACTTTTTGGGCAAGCCACTTGATACGTAAACCAAAAACCATAGAAATAAATTTTAAATCGTATTCTTTACTTATCAAAAAATACGAAATATGAATTTGGTACTTTTTGGAAAGGGATACAAATTGTGTTTATTTTTGGTACTTTTTGAATTTTCTTTAATAATGTACCTAGAAATGTGAAATTAAGCATATACAGGTCTGAGCGTATAACAATACAAGGGCGGGACTTTATAGTACTTTTCTTTTAATGGTACTTTTTGAATTTTTTATATTTCACATGAAATGTGTTCCCTTTTCCCATTTTTCGTTCATCAACTTTGTTCACGTGAAAAAATTTCCCTACATGGGAAATTTTTAGATGGAATTTTGTAAATAATAAACAGGATAATTGAGTCTATATTAGTTCCAAATTTTGTTATGTTAACTTTAACCGTTAAAATTTTACATTAATTCAAATTTTATATTTTTCTTCATGGAAAATTACCATATTAAAATTTTTTTAATTTTTTAAGGTAAATGACGTCCCAAAAATTTATAAAATTATTTAATTTTACCAAAATATTAATCTTCATGTCCTAAGGTTTGCAACAATAGCAAATACTTCTATAAAAAGCCTTTGCTTACTTCTCAGAAGTTCCACAAACCTTGCCCCCTTTGAAAAATTTTTAGATTTTTTCATACATTTCAAGCAAAATGTTACTAACATATCAAATGTAAATTCTGACTTAACAGAAAATTTGGTGTAACACATTTTGCATGCAATGTATGAAAAAATGTACAAATTTTTCAAAGGGGGCGAGGTTTGTGGAACTTCTGAGGAGTAAGATCCAAGCATGTGAAATTTCGCAGTAATATCTCAAATGGTTCCCGAGATACGGAATTATTTCCAAAAAAAAAAAAAACTTTTCTAAACCACTGTGTGATCTTCACGTAAATGGTGATGTTTTAAAAACCATTACTTTAAATAATTCCTCACCTATGAACACAGATGTCTCACGACTAATACTGCGATATATGTTGTTTCTTTATTTAATTATTTAGATGTTTTGATTTATATAAGTATAAACAAATAAGAAAGCTATAATCGGCTGTACCGAATCTTATAAGTCCTTCACTTAATTATATTTTAAAATAAAAATTTTAAATATTTTTTGGTAACCAAAATGTTCTTTTTTAATTAAAAAAAAAAATTTTATATTTTAAAAAAAGTTTATGGCAAAAGCAATTATTTAAAATTTTTGTTTCAAAAAAACTAATTTTGACATGGTACAACATTGTTTTCGTGGAGCGATGACATTGAACAACTGTTCGTGTGCGTCGTCACAATATAACAGAGCTACAATATTTAAAATTAATAATGTATTTTATCACCTTTACTTTTGATGACGACATTGCGTGAATTGATGAGAAATTAGATTATATTATGATCATGTGAAGGAAGAAGATCATATGGAGGAAAATCATACTTCAGTTTTAGAAAAATTGTTTTTGATGACATACGCGAACAGAATAAGTACAGTGATATTTTTGTATTCTTTCAATTTCTAATTTATGCTTATTGTGGCAATGAAATCTATTAAAATGTAAAATTGAATAACTTTTTTCATCTACAATCATTTTACGGCTGCTTAGCCTATTTCCATTGATTTTATTAGAGGCACAGTCGGTCCACCTTTCCCTATTAGTAAATTAGTTTCATTAAATATATATGCACATAGTTTTTAACCCTTTGACGACCACAGATACACCGGTGTCCCAACACAAAAATATTGATAAACTAAATAAAGAAAAAACAAGTAAGAGAGTTATATTCGGCTGTGCCGAATCTTATACCCTTCACCAAATTATACTTGAATATAAAATAAATTAAAAAAAATTTTTTTTTAAATTTTTTACTTGAAAATAAAATAAATTTAAAAAAAAAATTTTAATTTTTTTTTTAAATTTTTTTACATTTTTAAAAAATTTTTTTTTTTAATTTTTTTCCAAATTTTAAAAATATTTTTTTTTAATTTATTAGTGAAAAAAATGTATGACAAAAGAAAGTTTTTTGTGAAAAAAAATTCGGGTTAAAAAATATTTTTCCCGATTTTGACCCATTGTAGGTCCAACTTTGTATAGCCTTATATACATCGTTGCAATGGACTTTGAAATATCTATCATTAGATATCCATATTTTCTAAATTTATGACTTAGTAATCGAGATATAGATAAAAAAATAGGACAAAAATCGAGGTTGTCTCGGATTTTTGCTCATGGACGGATTTTGTTGAAACTTTTCGAAAGTATGTCTAACAGAATTATTGAGGATTTGGATCCGAAGATATCTGGAGTCTTCAGAAAATTGATTTCAACAGACAGACGGACATGGCTAAATCAACTCCGCTATCTATAAGGATTCAGAATATATATACTTTATAGGGTCGGAAAATTATATTGTGGAAATTACAAACGGAATTAGAACTTTATATATACCCTTCTCACGAAGGTGAAGGGTATAAAAAGAGCAGAGATAAATCATAACAAAATAAGTTTCATTGCATTGAATATATTTATTGTGATTTAAAAATGTTTTAAATAGATATATAGTTATATCAACAAACATATTAACTAATAGAGGTTATGTCACATGCAGTTACATATGGGCAATTCCACGAGAATGACTACCACGACTGAAAATACAAAAACCCTTGAAACTTTTTTTCAAGATGATTTGAATAGAAGAAAACACTATAGTGTGTGCATATAGTGTGAAATGAATTTGACTCTGATTGCTTATTTGCTATTATAAAATTGTTTATTGAAACCGAATGTATATTTTCTATTAATTTTTTTAGTTTTTGTATACATATATTTACAGAATATATATTGTTTTATTATAAGAGGAAAATCTGTCACGTACGATATTAAATTGTATTTATTATAAAATCATCCAAAGATTGTTTTTATTTAAATATGACGAATTGTAAAGGAAACATATTTCGTTTAGTGTAAGAAATTAAAAGAAAACATAACGCCTCTCACGATTCGAAAATTTTCGCATATTTGTCACGTACGATATACACATATTTCGCATGATATTTTGGACAACAATGTTTCGAATGAACTTTTTATTATTTTAAAAATATAGTACATCCTGAATGGAACATAAAGACCAAATTATTTTTCAGATACTCTTATTTTTGCAAAATCTATTCCACTCTATAGGCGTACAAATGTCACGTACGATGATATGGAATTGCCCATATGTATTGGTAGCATGTTTGTGCTTTCGATTAGTAATTTTCTCTAGAAGATAAGATTTATTTAAAACATTAAAAAAATACTATTTCAATATAAATCATTTACCCGATTTCCGGTTATCCGATTGATCATAGAATTTTGCAATAGTTAGTTCTAGCGACTAACGAACAAATCCAAAGCAAATCTATTTGTTAATGGCATTTCTAATGTGCTTTAAAGTGGGTCATTTCAGAAGAGAAGTTAGTGGTGGATATTTTATATGATATGACATTTGTAACAAGATTCATGAAAAATCTTCAAAATATAACTTTTTTCAAAATGGTCCAGCTCACTAACGGTTGTTGCAAAAAATTTAATATTTTGGGAATCCTCATAAATAATGGCAAAGATCATTTTTATGGGGCCACTAACAAATGTTTGTGTTTCGACCCTCTTTAATATATAATATAAGTTTGTCAAGTTTGTATGAAGGAAAAATAAGATGTCAATATTCCACATACAAATTAAAGGGCACTTGGTGAGCTTGGATAAGAATAAAAGGTTCGTTTTAAGATTTTTATGATTTATTTCATTTTTTTTCAAAAGGAAACACATTCAATTTTGATATCAGCGGAAAGTTCTTTGAAAAGCGCATCAATTCTATCTCATAAATTTTGGAATAATTTCAAAATTATTAAAATTATTTGGGGTCAATGTAATGTATAGCTGTGATCATTCAGGTTTTTGAAAAACCAAAATGAAGTAGTAAAATTGTTTTAAATTATATTCATATTACCTTCGCATTTGTTAGTTTCTTTATTATATGCAAATCCAATTTCGCATTTCTTTAAATTCGTATTAGCACAATAAAAACCGCCTTTAGTGTTGACACAAGTTTGATGACTTTTACAGTCGTGTAATTTTAGCAAACATTCATTTACATCTACACACTGTGTTGGTCTTAATGGATCAATTTTAAAACCTTGAGGACATGTTGTTTCATCTTGTTCTTCATCGTCTATATCATCTTCGGCATCGACATCAACATCGTCATCGACCTCCACATTGTCTTTATCATCATTATGATTTGTGATATTGTTTGTAATGTTCGTTACATTCAACGCCCCTAATTTATTAGTGGTATTATCCAAATCTGATATTGGTGTGCAGGTCACCATATTGTCGTTTAGTTTAAATCCCGGATGGCATTTACAGACGTATGATTCCTTGGTATTTTCACAAATTTGTTCGCATAATGGAAATTTTCCGCAAATATCATCTGTTACAATTAACAAAATCGAATTGATTAATGGTTTACACCATTAACACAAAGTCCAGTTAAATAAATTTACCAATAAAGTTAACTAATTTCCAGTTAATTTAAAAAAAATAATTTAAAGCTACGTACACACGATTGTCATATTCTTACAATGTTGTCAGAAAATATTCAATAAATGGTTAACAACCATATGTTTCAACATAAGTTCTCATGGTTGTGTTAACCATTTTCTGAGTATGTTTCTGACAATCTGACAACCGTGTGTACGTAGCTTAACTATTAGTTGGCGATTGAATATATTTAGCAATTAGTTTTCCCATATATTTAACATTTGTTTATGAAAACTCGTAGACGTTTTTCGTTTATATTTTATTTTTACTGCCGGGGTAATATTTACCTCATATGCGTAAAACTTTGTAAACGTAAGCTACGTACACACGATTGTCATATTCTTACAATGTTGTCAGAAAATGTTCAATAAATGGTTAACAACCATATGTTTCAACATAAGTTCTCATGGTTGTGTTAACCATTTTCTGAGCATGTTTCTGACAATCTGACAACCGTATGTACGTAGCTTAAGCTACCTACACACGATTGTCATATTCTTACAATGTTGTCAGAAAATGTTCAATAAATGGTTAACAACCATATGTTTCAACATAAGTTCTCATGGTTGTGTTAACCATTTTCTGAGCATGTTTCTGACAATCTGACAATCGTGTGAACGTAGCTGTAGTTTCATTTTTTGCAATATTGTATTAATTATATAGAAAATAAAAGCGACTTTGAATTTTAGCTTGATTATAATTATAAATATCGTAATAAATTAACTGAAAAGTGACAATAAAAACTTTAAATTAGAATATAACTGGTCTTTGTCTTAATAGTTTTTTACAAACTATAAATGAAATTTTGAGTTTTGTGTTAATTTTAGGTTTGTTTTATCTTTTAGTTAGTAGACAAATTACATGTAGTAAGTTTATCGGACACACAGAATATGTATGTATATTTTAAAAATTACTTGATTATTTTGTTCATTAGTATCTAAAACTAATTATTGCAAAATTAAGTGTCGGAAATTAATTGAATGTTGTAAAATTGTGTAAAGAATAGTGTTTTTTTTTTTTTTTCTTAAAAAATTCTCCTATATAAATATTATTTTTTAAACGTTTGAAATAAATATATCTTCTAGAGAAAATTGTCTTTCTAACAAGGCCCAGTGAAGTTGAATAAAAATATCTAAATCCGCTGAGAAACTTCAAATCATTTTTTATTCAACTAAGTTCTGGCTTATAAGTGCTTACAGGTACGAAAAACCGGTAACTCATTATTTTAGGGATTTTTGGCAAATTTAAAAAAAAAACAACTAAGAGAGAGCTATATTCGCCTGTGCCGAATCTTATATACCCTTCAGCAAATTATACTTTAAAATAAAAATTTAAAATATTTTTAGGTAAACAAAATTAATTTTTTTTATCAAAATTTAAATTTTTTTTTTCAAATTTAAAAAATAATAATTTTTGAAATTTTTTTTTAAATTTTTTTCAAATTTTTTTTTTTAATTTACTAGTGAAACAAATTGTATGACAAATTTTTTTGTTAAAACAAAAACATTCGGGTTAAAAAAAAAACAAAAACAAGTAAGAAAGCTGTATTCGGCTGTGCCGAATCTTATACACCCTTCACAAAATTATACTTTAAAATAAAAATTTTAAATATTTTTAGGTAAATAATTTTTCAAAATAGTTCTTTTTTTCAAAATTTAAAAAAATTTTTTTTTTAATTTAAATTTACTAGTGAAACAAAATGTATGACAAATTTTTTTGTTAAAACAAAAACATTCGGGCTAAAAAAACAATTACAAGTAAGAAAGCTGTATCCGGCCGTGCCGAATCTTATATACCCTCCACCAAATTATACTTTAAAATACAAATTTTAAATATTTTTAGGTAAACAAAAATTTTTCAAAATTTAAAAAATACTTTTTTTTTCAAAATTTAAAAAATATTTTTTTTTTCAAAATTTAAAAAAAATTTTTTTTCAAAATTTAAAAAATAATAAATTTTCAAAAATTTTTTTTCGAAGTAGTTTTTTTTAATTTTTCTTTTTTCAAAATTAAAAAAAAAAATTTAAAAAATATTTTTTTTTTTCAAAATTTAAAAAATATTTTTTTTTCAAAATTTAAAAAAAAATAAATTTTCCAAAAAAATTTTTTCGAAGTAGTTTTTTTAATTTTTTTTTTTATTTTTAATAGTTTTCTTTAAATTTAATGAAACAAAATGTATGACAAATTTTTTTGTTAAAAAAAAACTTCCGGGTTAAATAATATTTTTCCCGATTTTGACCCATTGTAGGTCCAAATTACTATAGTCTTATATAAATCGTTGCAATGGACTTTGAAGTATCTATCATTAGATATCCATATTGTCTATATTAATGACTTAGTAATCCAGATATAGATCAAAATAAGCCAAAAATCGAGGTTGGCCCGGTTTTTTCCTTATATCTCAGCCATTTGTGGGCCGATTTTCTCGATTTTAAATAGCAACCGAGCCGGAAGAATTCGCGATACATAGATGTATGAATCAAGTTTGTAAGTCATTTGGGGTCTTCAGAAAATTGATTTCAACAGACAGACGGACATAGTTTAATCGACTCCGCTTTCTATAAGGATCCAAAATATATATACTTTATAGGGTCGCAAAATTATATTGTGGAAATTACAAACGGAATGATAAACTTATATATACCCTTCTCACGAAGGTGAAGGGTATAAAAATCAATGAACTGTTTGTAAAAACCAATATGTAGTTTAAACAAAATTTGAGCCAAATTTTAGCAATTTTTTAGGATGTTTAAACAAATGGTAATAAGTGACAGCAGAATTGTAATAAGTAAATTGTAAAACAAATTAATAAATTATGTACAAGTTTAATAATTGCTTTAAATAGTTCTAAATTTCAAATTAAGTGAGCTGTTCAAGAATGCCACTTCTCTATATTTTTGTATATTGTATGGGTCAGGTATGAATCATAATTATGGTAATTTTTTAATTTGTATATACATCACCCATTAGCAAAACAGCCACATGTATATTTGTTTCAAAATTCATAATAAAACTAACTTTTATTGGCTGTATGACTTAAAAATGCGGAATTTTTTTTTTTAAATTTATAGTTTTAATTTTGGAACATTTGTACAATATCAATATCACACGTTGAAACCAATGGAACTGGGTGGACTGGACGATGAATTGCTTTGGTGAGCAATCGGTGTTCTTAAGCGGCACTTTTTTCAAATTAAAGAATTAAAGCAAAACTTCTCGGATATGACGCTATGCTTGCACAAAATTCGACATTTTCGAAGCAAAAGAAAACATTGTTGTTTACACTAAATATTCAATAGCTAAATGAGAATAATTGGCAGATATGTACCCTTCAAAATGACATATAAGTTATTAAAATGAAATACCGCGTTCAAAAGATACGCCATCTATTATAAATCCCGCATTTTTAAGTCATAAACCTAATAATTTTTTGGAATATTGAGTAATGCAAACGCAGAACTCACTCATTGCTAAAAAAAAAATCCGAACCCATTCGATTGTTTCAAAGATGGTGTATAATTTCAGTATATTTTATTTTGTAGTATGATTTTAAGAAAAGTATTTTCCTTAGTAAATTGTGTATAATATGTTCTATATAACTGTATATAAAAAATTTAGTTTTTTATAAGAAGAAAGTCTAATATCACCAAATCAAACAAATTTAAAAAAAAAACGTCCACATTTCTTTAGCTAGAATCAGTAACGCAGAAATATCCGAAAGTCAGATTAAATTCCAATGTACTCAAGACATAAATATAAGACGCAAATTGAACACATTAACTGAATGTTAAATATGAATCTAATATAAATTTATACGTAATACGAATTCGTATGTAAAATTATGTAAGTAAAATGCCAATACTTAATTTTTTTTTGTTTCTCGCATCTCAGTGTAGGCAAAACAAATTGATTGAAAAAATTAAAACAAAAGTACTTAAAATAGAATATCAGTTAAAGTACAATTGGAAAATAATATTTCTTAATCCTTTCATTGAAAAAATTAATTTCAATAAAAAAGTACCAAAAAAAGGTATCTTTGAAAATTCGAATTTCAAAAAAGTTCAAAAAGATTTCTACTCATTAGTGTTCTGGTTCAGATGAATTAAAAATTGTCTTACTTCACGGTTCTACTGGTACTATTTTTACTCGTTTTGGCCATCTAGAATATCGAATTTCCAAAAAGTACCAGATACCTGTCGGCTCTTTTTTGATTAACGCATTTAAATTTGTATTTTTTATGTTATTTGTTTTGGAGATATAGAGGTACCTGTTCCCAATTTCAACGACTTTTTTCCCGGGAGGAAAATAAATATTTTCATTCCCGGGAATTTTTTAATACTGAATTAAACAAAAAAACAAGAAAGAGAGCTATACCCTTCACCAAATTATACTTTAAAATAATATAAAAAAAAAAACTTTTTTTTTAAATTGTTTTTTAAAAGTTTTTTCCAATTTTTTTTTTTAATTTTTTTTTTTAATTTAAAAATTTTTTTTTTAATTTATTAGTGAAAAAAATTTATGACAAAAAAATGTTTTTTGAAAAAAAATTCGGGTTAAAAAATATTTTTCCCGATTTTGACCCAATGTAGGTCCAACTTACTATAGCCTTATATACATTATTGCAATGGACTTTGAAATATCTATCATTGGATATCCATATTGTGTCCATAATCGCGATATAGATCGAAAATGGGCCAAAAATAGAGGTTGTCTCGGATTTTTGCTCATATCTCCGTTATTTTTGGACGGATTTTGCTGATTTCAAATAGGAAACTTCTCGAAAGCATGTCTGATAGAATTATTGAAGATTTGACAGACAGACAGAATTTCAAAATTTAAAAAAAACATTGTTTTAAATTTTTTTTTCGAAATTGTTTTAATTTTTTTCCATTTTTTTTTAAATTTTCAAAATTTTTTTTAAAATTATTAGTGAAAAAAAATCGGATTAAAAAGAAAATTTTGAATGAATTTTGCTGATTTTAAATAGGAAACTTCTCGAAGCATGTCTAACAGGATTATTGAAGATTTGACAGACAGACAGAATTTAAAAAAAAATGTTTTTTTCAACATTGTTTTTAATTTTTTTTTTCGAAATTGTTTTTTTTAAATTTTTTCCAATTTTTTTTTTAAATTTTTTTTTTTTAAATTTTCCAAATTTTTTTTTTAAATTCTTAGTGAAAAAAAAAATTTTGTGGTAAAAAAAAATTTCGGATTAAAAAGTAATTTTCCCAATTTTGACCCATTGTAGCTCCTTATATAAATCGTTGCAATGGACTTTGAAATATCTATCATTAGATATCCATATTGTCTATATTAATGACATAGTAACCCAGATATAGATCAAAAATAGGCCAAAAATCGAGGTTGTCCCGGTTTTTTCCTTATATCTCAGCCATTTGTGGGCCGATTTTCCGATTGTAAATAGCGACCGAGCCGGAAGAATTCCCGATATATTAATGTATTTGGGTCTACGGAAAATTGATTTCAACATACAGACGGACATGGCTATATCGACTTCGCTATCTATAACGATCCAGAATATATATACTTTGTGGGGTCGCAAATAAAAAATGTAGAAATTACAAACGGAAGGACAAACATATATATTGCCACTCATGGTGAAGGGTATAAAAATATGTATTTTTATGAATTTTTATTTAAAAAAAATTGGGGTATGACATGAGAATTTCCAAAGCAAGCAAATACATATATCCAAACAATTTACAAATCTGTTAACAACAGCTCACACTCAGAGGTAGCAAAAAAACATACCCGCTAATACATATTAGCCCAATTCACAATCTTGTGCAAATGGTATTGCATCATTGTATATGCATTACATTTTTACTTTACACTAACAAAATATACAGAAATACACCATTGCATGAATTTGCAATACAAATACACACTATTGTGAATACACTATTGTCAATTCATTAAAAAACATACACAAAGAATTCTTCTACAGAAATGGTTCGAAAACAATTGGGTTAGCAAAATAAGAAAAATAATGCATGTCTGAGGTAACCTACTTTGAGACCCCACAGCGCCGCTCCTGAGAGTTGTTTGGGGTCCAAGAAAAAATAAACTCGATTACTACTCTGCTATGGCTGTGTGAAATTTTGTGCCAATCGAATTTACCAGTTAGAAATAGCAGATTTATTTCCAAAATGTTTTGATTATGCCCCATTGTGCAAGGTATCAAACATTTTTTCAGGTCATATACTCAACAAGGTATAATTATTTTATACCTTGTTATAAAGGTAATTCTTTAAGAAATCAAAAAAATATCATTACAATTTACCTAATTTTACAACTTTCAATCGATTTCCGTTACGGGTTCTATTTAACCGATTGCACTAAAATTTTGCAATAGTTAGTTTTAGCTACGAATGAACAAAATAATGCCAATCAAAAAAAGCAAATCTACTTTTTCAGGACATGTCTAATGTATATACATTTGGCTGTTTTAAAAAATTTTTGAGAAGCTAAGGATGAATAATATTTCACTTGGTATAAGACTGCTTTGGGGAAAATTTTTCGCATGGGATCTAAAGTTTGGTACTGGGTTTACAAAAGAAACTATTTGTTTTTATTAAATATTACATTTAGCATTATAACTAAATACACGGAATCATAATATGTACAGAATTATGCTTAAAAGTCAAAAATCAATTATTAAAAATTTCAACTTTTTAAATTTTCTTTCCAAATTTCTTTGGCTGGATAATTCTGTATATATTACAATTCCGTTAAATCTAATATTTAATAAAATTTTTAATAAACGCTCTTACAAACTTCAGAGCCACTGCCACACGGATATCATTTACCGATATGAATCAGATATTGAACGTTGCAATTTTATACCCAGGTGTCACACTAATCAAAACCGCAGATTCGAAACAATTTAATAATAACACCATAATATACAAATAAAAACATATCCTTATTGTAACTATTATAAAGTCAACCTACCATCATCGTCTTGTAAAATAATTGTGCCATCACTATTTTCCTGGTTATTGGTTTCGCCGCCGTTGGTTTCATGCGAAGCAGTCGTATCGGTTCCATTTAATACATTTAAATCGTTACGATTATTGTCTGTTCCATATCCACAGCAAATTCTAAATGAATCGATGTCGGCAAAGTAATTGAAAAGCGTATCATTGCATAGATTTCCCGAAGCTTTTACGGCCAGACCAACCTGACAAGCGCGACAACAATCTGAATATGATGTGGTATTATAACGTTCATTGCAACGTGATCCCGTTAAAGCCGCCAAACGACCAGCCACACAATACATTTTTTCCATTTCGTGTGAACAACAGACCGCATATGTGGAATGACATAGTCCTCTCCAAAGCGGTGATATACTTAAAATATCAAATTCATAATTTTCACAATTATTTTGTTTTTTAGCCAAAGCTTTTCCACCATTACAGCAATTTTTAATGTGATTTGAAATGTCATCTGCAAAAAAATAAAAAAATATTATTAAATTAAACAACAAAATTGTTTTATATTAATTATTTTCAAAGTGTTTTTTTGAAGGGAGAATTTACCAATAATACATATTAAATTCGTGTAATTTGTATTTCCTAACATAAGAAGTAAGAGAGCTATATTCGGCTGTGCCGAATCTTATGTACCCTTCACCAAATTATACTTCAAAATAAAAATTTTAAATATTTTTAGGTAAACTTAATTTTTTTTTTCCAAAGTAGTTTTTTTAGTATTTTGGAAACATTTTTTCGAATTGTTTTTTTTTAATTTTTTTTTTTTTAAATTAAAATTTTTAAAAAAATTTTTTTTTTTTAAATTTTTTTTACTATTTAGCGAAAAAAACTTGGTGAAAAAAAATTCGGGTAAAAAAAATATTTTTTCCGATTTTGACCCATTGTAGGTCCAACTTACTGTGGTATTATATACGTCGTATATCTATCATTAGATATCCATATTGTCTATATTAATGACTTAGTAATCCAGATATAGGTAAAAATAGGTAAAAAATTTATGTTTTCCTGGTTTTTTCCTTATATCTCACTCAGCCATTTGTGGACCGATTTTTTTTAAATAGCAACCGAGCCGTAAGAATTCCGGAGATATTGATGTATGAATCGTGTATGTAAGTAGTTTGGGGGCTTCGGAAAGTTGATTTCAACAGACAGACAGACGGACATGGCTAAATCGACTTCTCTATCTATAAGGATCCAGAATTTATATACTTTATAGGGTCGGAAAATTATATTGTGGAAATTACAAACGGAATGACAAATTTATATATACCCTTCTCACGAAGGTGAAGGGTATAAAAAAATGCAACATTTTTGTAACAAAAACTTAGTTATTTTCAAATATCCGATAAAAGTATGGAGTACTAGCTGACCCGGTGCGCTTCGCCATCGCAATTGGAAGAAAGAAAAAGTACTATTAAGTCTCCCTTTGTGAATTAATACTAATTCAGGATCAAATGTCTCTAGTTTAATGTTTATTGATTTATTAGTTGGAAAAAAGTACCTGTGAGTCCATTTTTAGATTCTAAATCGGTCAGTTCATTATTATAGAAATATCAAAAAATATCATTTGAAGAACGAAGAAATACTTATAGATTTTGTTACCTCAATGTCATATAGATGGCTTAATGACTTTCTTTCTTTATTCAAAAGCATATCTGCCAACTATTATGTATATATATAAGTAAAATAATTTAATACAATAAAAAGCACCATTTCCAGATTCTAGGTTCAATATTATAGAAAATTCAAAAAGTACTATTTTGAAGAACGAAAAAGTACTCCTTAGTTTAATTTAGTTCTCCTTTTTTGGTATCATAATACCATTGAGCACACTATTCTTGATTAATTCTTTACTGAAAAGCATATTAGCCAACTCTAATGTATAGAAGCTAACTAATTGTATATATTAAAAGAGTACCATTATTAAAAGAGTACCATTGGACACCTGTCAAGTTTGAATTTTAAATTTGAGTAGCATTTAATGATTTTGTTTCAATAATATTTAAAAAATTATCACAAAACCGAAGAAAATCCCGGGAGTTTTTGGGAATTTCTTTATAAGCTGTTTTAAAAACAGATAAAACATTCGTACTGAGTTATTGCCAGAATGATTTGATGATATCGATATTTTATCGATAGCTATTAAAAATCAATTGATATAGAAAAATTACGATTTAAGTAACCGATTTTTGTCACCCTAACTAACAATTTTTAATCTCAAGAGAAAAATACGGTCATTTAGAGTGAAAAATTTCATTATCAAAAAATTCGGTTATAACAACCAAATTACTTGCCAATTGTTTGTGTTTCATACGATTCCTGGATAAACGTCTATAAAAAATCATGACAATTGGCCTTCAAAATATATTTATATTGAAACGTGTTAAAGTAGTTAACACTTCTTTTTGAATGATCATTTTTATTTATATAGATTTCCAATAACAATGAATCTTAAGGGGTTTTATTTATATTCTGATTGAAAAATCAGAATATTCAGGTAGCCAATTGAAATAAATACTTTTTCTCGATTGCTTTGCGGTGATATCATAAATTCTTTCATCGTTTATGATGCACGGAATTTTTTGTTTTGTTGTAAACAAATAATACTGATGGTGTTTCGAAGCGGGAACAGGCGGCGGCGTACAAATGACCATGAGAGAAGTATTGATTTTCAAGGTTAATGCCACGCAATAACTGGCCTTGAGATTTATTAATTGTTATTGCGAAAACAAATTGGTGCACGTCACCAATTTGAATCTAAAAATTCAAGTTTTTCGCAGCCAGTATAGCAACCATGATTTTTCAAATTTTGTGCAATGTTTGGAAGCACCTTACGTTCTATTGAAAGTTATGGTCTTGAGTTCACACAAAATAAATTTTCCGTGACACTTTTATTTTTCTTTCCTTATTTTCCGTACATGAAGTTACCCGAGGATTTAAAAATGTGGGCGTGGAAAATTTTTCTTTCCGTAAAAAACTTTTATGGACTATTACAATCCACAGTGGGGCAGAATCAAAATTTTTTGGAAATAAATCTGGCATTTCTAAACGGATGGCCCGATCGGGAAAAAATTTGACGTAGGGGTAACCAAGGAGTATTTGAGTTCAAGTTATTAAAATGGACCCTACAAATGATCCAGGGTACCTTCGTCATGTAAAATTTTTAAACACGTGCAATTTTTTTGTTTCCCATCCGATTTTAAAGATTTTTAAATTTTTGGGAAGCGCTCAGCAAGGTCTTGAAAAAACATGCTTGCGTGTGCTATTTATCTCTTATAATTTCCGAGTTATAAGCATTTAAAAATTTACATTTTAAAATTTTACCATACCTTGGCCCTCTTTTTTAAAAATATAGGACGTACTTTTGAACCAAATGGACTCAAATTTTGCTCATTAGTTAGATAACTAAATTACCAATAATATGCAAAAAAATTCAGAGCAATATCAATTACGGATCCGTAAATAAATTTAATTTCAATTTAAAAATTCAAAAAATTGTAGATTTTTGCTGTTTTTTGGGGCGAAAAGGTGACTTAACTCTTTTTTTATTAAAATAAAACTTTCCTTTAGAATATATAACAGTTTTATGATTTTCTGTAAGATATGTTTACGGAGAATATTTTGGTATAAAAAACATGTCATATTTTTCGAATATGTCGCCCCTACGCCCTTTGCAATTTGACCTATTTTTAATCAAAATTTCAACTTTGGGCCACATGTTCTAAAATCCGAAAGCTGGGATCAGAAAACGGAAAGCACCTTTGGAAACCTTAATGTGATTCCCATTTATATTTAAAGCATTTCCCCAGCCCCGAAGGAAATGTAAGACCTGTGGGCAAATTTGTAAAAAATACCATTTTTAGGATTTTCGCTACAGTTTTTAGGAATTCCGGGATTACATTTGACGTTTTGACAAATTTTTTTACACCTTGTTATTTAGAATGAGAAATTTAAAAAACCCTGCAAATTTCGTTTACTTTTGTTAATAAATAAAGATTTTAAAGACTAAAATTTGTATCAAAATTTTGATAGGATTGCAAATATTAGGAACAATTTGGTCCACATTTTTTCCGAACTAATTTTTTTTGTTTAGATAAGTTAATTTCTGATGTTACAACAAAAATTTCATGTCAATATCTCAATTATATGCAAAAATATGCCACTTTAAAATTCCGTCCTTCAAGAATATTGCACTTTTTCAAACTAAAAAATTTGTTTAAATTTTCTTAATATTATATTCAACAACAAGTCAATGGTTTTGACTTATGCCCAGTTTTTGACTTCGTATTTAAATACGTATTTAGTTAATTTTTACTTAAATTTAAATGGTATTTAAATACAGTTTGAGTTTTTCAGTGCTATATAATTTTTCTTATTTAAATAAGATAAAAGTGTGGTAGCACTACTAAATATCAAAAAATTATCGATAGTTTTGTATAAAACAGCTGTTCAAGCAAAACAAAAATTTATACATTTTGCCAAATAAGAAAAAAAAAGGTTATTAAACAATAATATATTTGTAGGAAAATGCACAAAAGAAGCCCCTACTTCACCACATCGGAAGAGTAGTTTTTGTTAGATCCCGTAAAAAAATACAGCGCTACAATAGAGTGAAAAAAAAACAGACAACAAAAGACAGCTGTTAAAAACATATGGTAGTTTATGAAACTTAAATAGAATTTAAATGGCCAACGTTGGCCACTTAAGTAATATTTAAAAAAGCACTGAGAAACCCATTTTCGTATTTAAATAGAACTTAAATATAATTAATATTTAAATACGAAGTCAAAAACTGGCTCTCAGTCACATTAAAATATGAAAAAGTGCAATATTTTGAAGGATTTTTCTTTCCGTAAAAACGTAAGGTTATGACGAACATTTAAAAAAAATTCTCAAATCGGTCGAGCCGTTCTTAAATGATGCGATTATCAACGAACCGCATTTGATTTTTATTTATATACACGCAGAAAAAAAAACATGGTTGTGGTAAACATAATCTAAGAGCAACATATTATGATAACATTTAACTCTGTAGTCCAAACATATTATGATCATTATTAGTATCACAAAATATCATAATAGATTCTGAAATAATCATATTATGATATAAATCAATCATAATATGACCAAAAGTAATCATATTTATGACCCAATTAAAGCATATTATGATCCAATGAAATCATGTAATAATCCAAAGTAATCATATTATTATTAAAATTTATTTTTTTAAATACAAAATTTAATTTTAATAGGTTTTAGTTTTAAGGTACTAACTAAATTTCCAATTAAAAATATTATTGATAAATTCACTGAAATTTATTGATATTCGCTCTAGGAATGGCAATTACAGACACTTTAAAATTTACTTGTAAAAATAACATAGCTTAGACATACACCAACTCTCACAAATGGTGGGAAGAAAGACTATTAAAAGTAATCATATTTTGTTTGCATCTTAAACATATTATGACTACGCTTATAGAAATTTAACATTTAATGGTTGTACATAATAATAATATGTTTACCTATTTATCATTATTTAGTTGTTGGAAAAATAATTATGATTCGGTGAACAATATTCATATTTATAATTGCGATGAATATATAAACGTTTACAGTAACTAAAATATTGTTGAAATTAAATTGAAACAACAATTATATGTTTACGACAACAATATATTGTTAAACTTGTTGAACCATGTTTTTTTTGTGAGTGTAGATTACTAAGTATAAAAATATTATAAAAATACTACTAAAATGTTATACAAATTAAGAGCAGCTGAATACAATTTGCAGTTCGGAAATACATTTTTCAATATAACAACTTTTATATATTTATGTAAACAATGTTTAGCTTTATGATTTATTTCCTTATATAAATATCTACCTAGGTCGATTAATTTTCAAAAGAAAGCAGAAAGAATGAACACCAGTGGTTTAATATTGTTGCATAATAATAGCATTTCTTTATTCAACAAATTTTTGGAAAAATAAAGTTATTAGTTTCCAATTTGTATGAAATAAAAATATTCTTAAACATTTATTAGAATTATTTAAATTAAAATTTATAGGAAATAAAAGTATTCTTAAGAAAAGTATCAAGATTTTTTTAAAATCGCTGGATAGTTTTTATACATTCATATTTTTTATACCATGCTGTATTAAAACTAATTATATTCATTTAATTTTGTATAAGATTCTATTATATTTTTTTTTACTACGATAGGGGTAGCGAAACGCACCGTGCTAAGCTAGTACTAATACATGTAAGTAAATGCACAAATTTACACACACATATTTATATTTCTATCGGTCTAGTCTAGTTTAAATGCCCAGCAGTGTAAAAAGTGTCAATTGGAAACCTTACACTAGCTATATTACTACATTTGCAATACATTCAGTAACAAAATTCAGGTGAAATAAAATCCTATAAAATTTACCACTTCGATGGCCACATTTACTGCTGAATGTGGCAGTTGGTATTTTAGTTCTTTCTGTTGATAAAAAAAAGCAAAAAATGAGAGTATACTCACATGTAATTTGAAATATTGGTCACAAAACAAAAATGTGTATATATTCTGGGTCCTCATAAGAAAACACGAAAGGAGCAAGCTTTTTTGTCTGTCCGTCCGTCTGTCTGTTGAAATCACTTTTCTGAAGACCCCAGATATCTTCGGGATCCAAGTCCTCAATAATTCTGTCAGACATGCTTTCGAGAAGTTTCCTATTTAAAATCAGCAAACTCCGCCCATAAATAACGGAGATATGAACAAAAATCCGAGACAACCTCTATTTTTGGCCTATTTTTTTATCTATATCTCGATTACTAAGTCATAAATATAGACGATATGGATATCTAATGAGAGATATTTTAAAGTCCATTGCAACGATGTATATAGGGCTATACAAAGTTGGACCTTCAATGGGTCAAAATCGGGAAAAATATTTTTAACCCGAATTTTTTTTTCAAAAAAAACTTTTTTTTGTCAAACATTTTTTGCAATAATAAATTAAAAAAATTTTTTAAAAATTGGAAAAAACTTTTAAAAAACTATTTTGAAAAAAAAAATTTTTTTAAATTTTATTTTAAGGTATAATTTGGTGAAGGGTATATAAGATTCGGCACAGCCGAATATAGCTCTCTTACTTGTTTTGTTGGAGTTTTATTATGTCGGCTACTTTTTAATTGATTTAGTGTAAATTAATTCAATTCAATTCGAAAAATCGTCATCTAATATATCAAATTTTTATTATCATTATATTAAGTGCTTTTCGATATATTTTATCCATTTATCCACTTATTAAGTACTTTGCATGGCAAGAAATACATACACATTTAAAAAATTATTTAAACAAATTTATTAAAATGTTAACAAAAATTGTTCGGCGACCAAATCGAATCTTATATCCATCCCCTTTACCAAATCATACTTTAAGATAAATTTTCAAAACAATATTTTGTTAAAATAATAGTTTTAATAAAAAAAAAATTGATGAAAAATAGGTCGAAAAATGGAGGTAGTTTTTGAATATATCGATTTGAATAGCAACCGAACCAGAACTAAAACCGATAGACAGACCGACATGATTGTATCGATTGACAAACTTATCACTCATGGTGAATTGTATAGGGCCAGCTATTTAGGGACAAATATATGCATTTTTTAGTCAGTTGCTCAAAAATTTTTGGATAAATCGGTACAATCTATATGGACTAAGATATGTGGAAATACGTTGACACGCCTCAGCAAATATCCGCTGTTATGGCGAATCTTATATACCCTTCACCTTTGTTGTGGTTGCATTAATTGCCCATTTTCAGCGTATAGCATCCTAAATATATCAAGAAAACTTTTAAACATTTTATATTGTAGAAGTTACAAACGAAATAACAATCTTATATATACCCTTCTCACGAAGGTGAAGAGTATAAAAACGAAACATAAAAAAAAACAAGTAAGAGAGATATATTCGGCTGGGCCGAATCTTATATACCCTTCACCAAACTATACTTAAAAATAAAAATTTTTAGGTAATTTTAGGTAAACAAAATTTATTTTTTTTTCCTGTAGCTTTTTTTCATTTTTTGGAAAAAAATATTTTTCGAATTTTTTTTTTAAGTTTTTATGTAAATTTTTTTTTATTTTTTTTTAAATTAAAAATTTTTTTTTTTAAAATTTCAATTTTTTTTTAATAGGTATTTATTTAGTGAAAAAAAACATTTGGTGAAAAAAAAAATCTGGTTAAAAATTTTTCCCGATTTTGACCCATTGTAGGTCCAACTTACTATGGTCTTATATACGTCGTTGCAAAGGTCTTTGAAATATCTATCATTAGATATCCATATTGTCTATATTAATGACTTAGTAATTCAGATATAGGTAAAAAAATAGGTAAAAAATCGAGGTTGCCCTGGTTTTTCCCTTATATCTTAGCCATTTGTGGACCGATTTTGCTGATTTTAAATAGCAAACTTCTCGAAAGCATGTCTGACAGAATTACTGAAGATTTGGATCCCGAAGATATCTGGGGTCTTCAGAAAACTGATTTCAACAGACAGACAGACAGACAGACGGACATGGCTAAATCGACTCCGCTATCTATAAGGATCCGGAATATATATACTTTATAGGGTCGGAAAATTATATTGTAGAAATTACAAACGGAATGACAAATTTATATATGACGACCTCAAATATCTTCGGGATCCAAATCTTCAATAATTCTGTCAGACATGTAATTCTGTCAGTCAAGTTTTCTATTTAAAATCAGCAAAATTCGTCCAACAACAGACGGACGGACATTGATGGATCTACGACCAATATTTCGATATGTAACAAACAGAATGACAAAATCAAAATACTTATCCCCTCCCGTTTCTTGGTAGTTGGTATAAAAAGAAATACGAAATACAGAAAAAACGACCTTTAATTCAAATTTATTATAAAGAAGATGTTGGTCAGAATCTGTTATATTGTTAAAATTACTACACATCTGTTGCACAGGGTTAAGGGTTGATGAAGCATCAAACACGTGTTAAAATAACTAGCCACGTAACTACTTATGTAACAAATTGTCATACTAAGTGATTGATAAAATCACTAGTTCGAGACAGTCTCCTAGAACTGATGGGTCTTACAAGTAGGCATTGTATACCTTAGAGATAGTAATTGTCAGTAAAATGTCTTATCACTTGCTTGATTACAATTTATATTTTGTGGGTCATTTGATTCGCATGTACTCTGTTTACTACAGAGAGAAGAAAATTGTCAGTTAAATGTCTCTAAGTAATCTAGAATGAAGTCTCTTTAAACGTTTATTTAGTTCTTAACTTGTTTGTGGTTACTACCTACAAACTGGTTTTATACAAATCGTGTTGATATAATTCTCATACAATTGATTTTATTTTTGCTTAAGTAATCTAAGTAATTTTAAGTGTAGTCACTTTAAACGTTTGTTTTGTTCCGCACTTTAGAAAGTAGTTATTTTACCCACCAGAAGTAATCACCCTTATCGTGGTTGGCGTAAACGTCATACTTGAGGTCATTGGTCTTCTCGAGACAAAAACATTGATATATCATACTTTAAGATCCGACTGTAAATGGCAAAGATATAACGAAAAACGTAAAAAGGCGACCTCTACATTCGGCAAAAAATATAAAAAAAAAATTTCGTAACTGCCTTACATAAATATTAGGAGGTGTACGGCGCATTTTTTTTTTTTTTTTTGCTTGAAAGTAAATGAGCAAAAACATTTTTCTTTCAAAATTTCAATAATTTATATTCGTGAGTGATTTTCGGAAGTTGGCCTTATATGGGAGCTATGAAAAATTATGGACCGATCACCATGAAATTTGGTCATGTGATTAATGTCTATATGAAAGTTATTTATGTTGCATTTTATGTATATACCAACATTTTTAGGAGATTTATGCTCGTTAAAGCGATTAACGGAAGCAGACCTTATATGGGAGCTATGACTAATTATGGACCGATCATAATAAAATTTGGTGACATGAATTCCGTATATATAAAACTTATTTGGAGAAAAACTTGTGTAGATACCTATATAAATTAAACATTTATGACCGATAAAGTCCAATTTCGGGAGGACATTTGTATGGGGGCTAGGTGAAATAATGGACCGATTTCAGTCAGTTTCAATAGGATTGGTCCTTGGATGTACATGTACTAAATTTTATCGAAATATCTTCAAAATTGCGACCTGTACTCTGGGCACAAGGTTTACATGGAAAACCAGCCAGCCAGACGGACGGACGGACATCGTTTAATCGACTCAGAAAGTGATTCTGAGTCGATCGGTATACTTTAAGTTAGATTGATATTTTTGGACGTTACAAACATCTGCACAAATCCAATATACCCTCCCCCCTATGGTGGTGTAGGGTATAAAAAATCCCGGGAATGAAAAGATTTTATCATTGAAAAGTTATTACGGGAATACAAAATTAATATTTTGGTAAGATTTAGTTTTCATGTGCTGAATTCCCAATTATTGATAAATGCACTGAAATTTATTGTTGGGGTATAAGCTTGTTCCTATGCCTTTTCCCAAAAGGCTTTAAAAAAAGAAGAAAAAAAATATTGTTTAACTTTCTCCCGGCAATGAAAAAAGTCCAGGAAATAAGGAACCCCACTATTTATGTAACTAGTGGTCACCCTAAATTATAGGAAAAATCACTAGTTCGGTACAATCACCCAGAACTGATGGGATGTAGTGCATACATAAGTACTACGTACATATATGTAGGTATGTTATATTTATATGTATTTATGTATAAATATTTTTACATATTTCTGTACATATGTATGTATGTATTTGTTTATGAATAAGTCTAGCCATGTAGAAATATAGATAATACATGCATGCAGCAGCAGTCAATAGACTGACTGTATGTTGGTGGTCAATATTTTATTTGAAACTTACCCGTCGTTGTTACAGGATGAACCATTTGCAGCAGTAGAAACAGAAACACAGCGCAACAAGTGCAAATTTTCAACTCTATTTTGAAATTTGACATATTTTCGTTTTTTTTTTTTTCAATTTTTTGTGTAAATTAACAGAATTTTTATTATTTACAATATTTTTAAATAGTTTTACCAAAATTTAAATACATTTAGCAATTTTTTTAATATTAAATAAACAAAAACAAACAAAAAAGAAAACTGTAAGGGAAATATGTATGTATATATAATACTCGTCTAGAAAAATTATTGAGCTCCAACTGTTAAGCTGTTACTTTTTTGTTTTTAAATAAAAAAGAAAAACTAGAGAATTAAAAAAAAAATAAATTAAAAACGATTCACGCATTTATCTCTAACAATATGTACGACACTATCAATACAACTATTCTGCCTGTTTTAACCAAGTGGATGGATAGATGTGTCGGTGCACTAAGATAAAAACAAAAAAAATATTATTATTATATGGCTTATGAACAACAATCGTAAATTATTGTCATCAGAGTGTTTATATTTATTTTTATATGACCATCATCATCATCACATTATGAGCTGAACAACAACATTGTCATTGTGCCTAGGCAGGCAGGCAGGCAAGTAGGCAGGCAGACAGACACTAAAGTGATGACCGACCACACAGGCTGCCTGTCGAAAACATTCGTACCACAAAAAAAAAAACTAAATAAATATATTTGAAGTTCAATACCATATGATGATATACGATGTATATGTTTTTAAAAATATTTTCTGAGTAGTATTGAACAAGACAAGGCGAATTTACGCAAGGTGAAAGCAAGGCGTATTCATATAAGGTGTACTCGTCCCTACAACATATACAACTATACAAAAACAACAGACATTTTGATTTCATTAAAACCCGCAAATGTCAAAAAATTATGAAAGAAGAATTCAAAAATCACAAATATTTGTGCTGGAATACACATAATAAATGAGTATTTCGTCAAATTTGTTCACGCATGTTTAAAATTTGATCTCTTTTACAATTTTTTAATTTTGTTACTTTCCAATGTTATCAAATATAAACACAAATTTTGACAGTTGGAGTAAAACAGCTGATGATCAGCTGGGCTAACGAGTACACCGTATTAAATATATCTTGGATGAAAGGAATGCGTTTTTCTGGTCGGTTTTTCGTGTAAACCTTGTGCGCAAAGTACAGCTCGCAATTTCGATCAAATTTTTACATAAATTGTTTTCGGCCCAAGGACGAAGCCTATTGAAACTGGTTGAAATCGTTGTATTAAAGTCCTATTATAGGACTTTATCGGTCATAAGTGTTTTATTTATATTAGTATCTACACAAATTTTGCTCCAAAAAAGTTTTATATAAACAGTAGTTATGCAACCTAATCTTATGATGATCGGTCCCTAATTCGTCATAGCTCTCATATAAGGCCCAAAAATCACTTTAACGAGCATAAATCTCTTAAAAATTTAGGTATCCACATATTATTCAACAGAAATAAGTTTCATATAGACATAAATCATGCGAACTAATTATTGAAATTTTTAAAAGAAAAAGGTTTGTGCTCATTTACTCAGTGTAGGGTATTATATGGTCGGACTTGACCGACTATACTTCCTTACATGATTTTTATATGTGTATGTATGCGGTTTGACATTCTCAATAATAAGAGAGAATTCAAGGCGAATTTATATACAATTTTTTATATATGTAGTCAAGGCGAATTTATATACAAGGTGGTGTCTGTGGCGAATTCAGAAAAATATGAGCGAATTCATTAATTTTTTATATATGGAGTTTGACATTCGAAACAATGAGAGAGTTGTTTCCAAGGCGAATTTATACACAAGGTCAAGGCGAATTTATATATAAGGTGGTGTCGGTGGCGAATTCAGGCAAATACGAGCGAATTCATTAATTTTTTATATATGGAGTTTGACATTTGAAACAACTCTCTCATTGTTTCGAATGTCAAACTCCATATATAAAAAATTAATGAATTCGCCACCGACACCACCTTGTATATAAATTCGCCTTGACTACATATATAAAAAATTGTATATAAATTCGTCTTGATCATTTATGAATTCGCCCAAGGCAAATTAAGTATATGGCAAGGCGAATATAATAAGGTGACAGCGCCACGGCAACAAATACAACAAGGCCAAGGCGAATTCCTATAAGGTGTACTCGTTAGCCCAGCTGATCATCATCTGTTTCACCCCAACTGTCAAAATTTGTGTTTATGTTGGTGCGCGTCATATATATGTGTGTTTTTGTTGCGTCCACTTTTTTCCTATTGTTTTATATTCAATTTCTTCTGTTTCTCCACGCGTTTGAACTCTTCATCGAACTTTTTAACATCCTCCAGATGAAATAAAGTAATAAATATAAAACTTACACTGGTTTGTTATTAAATTCCAGTTTAATATTGAATTCGCCGTACTTGTATTTTTTGACAGATGGGATGAAAAGCAAAAACAAAAATGTATGTTGTTTTTGTATTGTTGTATTTCTTGTAGGAACGAGTACACCTTATATGAATTCGCCTTGATTAACATAGTAGCAAAAAACGATCAGCTGTTCTGATACCTTGAGAAATTGTTTAAAAATTCGCCTTGATCATTTATGAAAATTGTATGAATTCGCCCAAGGCAAATTAAGACAGCGTCACGGTAACAAGGCAAAAACAAAATGCTTTTTGTTTTTGGGAAAAATTCGACAAAATGCCAAAATCTGCTGATAATAAATACAAATTGTAAACAAATACTTTATTTTAGAAATAATAAATATTTTGTAATTTGTAATAGTTTAGAAGAAAAACCAATAAATTTTACATTTGCGAGTCATTGAACAACTTGTACTTCATATCACAGATATATATACAGATTCGTCAAAACTGACGTTTACAAAAGTGGTGTAACAGCTTTTCTTCATTTAACCTCATCTAAGAAAAAGGATAGCCATACATTTTACATACATATTTGCTATTCCTTTCTTCCGATGGGGTTAAATGTGTGATGCCACTTTGATACATTTTAACATCGTGACGTATCTGTTCATCATCTGTGCTTCATATAATTCTCATGATGCTGTAGAATTTCGATAATTTATAGGAGGCTCGACTCAGCCGGCTTACATCAGATCCACAGAGTATACAGAGGTGTCACGAGACAGAAAATAATCTCGTTTTCTATTCGTCTCTTTCTTTATAAACTGCCCTTTTCATTGTTTTGTTTTGGTTATTTGTTTGTTTTGATTACATTACTTTGTCTACCATATTCGCGTTGTATATAGCGTTTTGCTTTAACACATCACTGATATTGTAGTACAAAATATTGGCTATCCTTTTTTAAGAGAACTGCCCTATCATCTGATTTTGAGTTTTTGAAACGTCAAATTTGACACCTCTGTATACTTTGTGGCAGATCGGCGCAGGTTTCTGATAGGCAGCCTTTGACCGATCGCACATCATTAATACTTAAAAATTTCAATGAAATATACAGAAGCTTGGATTTTATGCAGTACAAAGTTGTCGAAAATGAAAACCATCTTGGCAATGACACGTAAAATGCATAGGTTACAAACGATTTAAATCTGTGTTAAGTGCTCAAGAAAAAATATGTTTTAAAAAAAGTACCAAACTGTTTACCCGGATTTGGCTCCATATGCACTTTGGTACTCGAGTTTCTAATTAAAACTCTGTTAGTTAACTTTTGTATGAATCCAGGAAGCTATATAAAAAATTGTATTAAAATTGCCTTAACGATTTCAAATCAAATGTATTTTGTCCCCATTCCGGTGGTAAAATTTTACTCAAATAAATCTATGTATCGTGGTGGGAGCTCATAATAAAAAATTCGTACGACTTGTCAATTTAAATAAAAACCTATTTTATGAAAAAATTACCAAAAATAAACAAAATTTTTATCCCTTATCGAATTTCCAAAAAGTACCTAATTCGTATTTGTTATTTTTAGATAAGTAAATAATGTGATTAAAAATGTATTCCTATGTTAATTGGTTTAAAAGATACATAAGGTGCCAAAAAAGTACCAAAATATAGTTTTTACCCGTTTTCCCACCTTAAAGGGTTCAAATTTTGAATAAAATTTAACAAAACACAGTCTCTACCCGTTTTCTCCCCTTAAATATTCAATTTCGCAAAAGTACCAAACACTTGTCAGCTTTTTTTAAATGGAGTAAGACGCATTATTAAGTTTTTTTGTAACTGTATTAGTTTAGAATATATAAGGTATACTAGCTGAACCGGCAAACGTTGTCGGTTGATGAATTTTTTGGATTTAGGTAATTTTGAATCCAAAATAAAAAAAATGCGAATAAAAAGTTTTTGGAAAAAAAATTGTAAATACAAATTATGGATAGGGACACCCTCATGACCTAGCGGTATGAAATATACTTTACAACCTATTCTCATAGCTCACAAATATACATACAAAATTTTATAATTATCGGTTTAGTCGTTTCGGAGGAGTTTAAACACAAACATTGTGACACGAGATTTTTATATATTAGAAGAAGATATAACATTCGAATTCCCAAAAATCATTTCTTAGTGGATCTATTTGGGGAGGGAGGAACCTACTGTTCTGCTTCTGCCGTTTGAACGATGATGAATCAGTCGTTTCTTTATATAGATTACACTATATCTAGTATCGTATCTCAAAAATGTTTTATAAAAGTTTCGTAAACATTTTATTGGAAAATCTGTCACTGGAACTTTAGCGAAATAACGAGTATTTAGGTACAATTTTGCCAAATTAAATTGATCAACCTTTTTAGCTGTTCGTTTGTTTTTTATAAGCAACTTATGTCAGTTTCAATAACTCGAAAGAAAATCAAAGTTGAAGTCGTTTGAAATTGCATTCCTCTATATCGAAAAATATCTTTCGACTGAGTTCGAAATCAAAACACCAAGTGAATGACTTTTGAGTTCGAACTTCGAAGAGTTGAAAATAATTTTGTATAAAAACCCATAAAGAATAGAGCGGAAACTAGCAAAAAAAAAAATCTCAAAACAAAAGAATTACTCAAAATAATCACACATACGAGTGTTTTTTTGTTGTTTTCACATACATAGTTATTTTTACTAACACATTCTCACCACTAAGGTTTTTAACAACTGAGTTAGGTATTTGACAGAAGGGTTTCATTTTTAATTCTGAAGCTTCGTACACACGATTGTCATATTCTTACAATGTTGTCAGAAAATGTTCAATAAATGGTTAACAACCATATGTTTCAACATAAGTTCTCATGGTTGTGTTAACCATTTTCTGAGCATGTTTCTGACAATCTGACAACCGTGTGTACGTAGCTTGATGATTTATTGACGAGAGGGAGATATCACTTTAACATTTGTTATTGTCATACATTTAAAATAAAATATTGTTTTAATTTATAACAAAAGATAAAAAATATAACTTGTCAATGTATGGAGCAGTCATCACAAAACTAAAAATAAACTAGAGTCAATGTCAACCTATGGCTTCTTGATTGAAATATGGCTTCCTTAGGATTTGAAGCGCGATAAGTATTTTAAGTATGCCGAATTTTATCATTGTAGATATTTAAGGAGCTTCAGAAAGCTTGAAAAATATTTAACCCAACAGTTAATAGTGTGTAAAATTGAATCATTAATCCTTAGCAAATATTCATCTGCAGTTTCATCAAAATCCGCTAATAAATACATACTAAAACGCACCTTTTTATAAAGTTTGGCATTTCATTTGCAAAAATTCGGAATTTTTTTTATTAAATTTCAGCTAGAAATTGAGTTTCCCTCAATTCATTAAAATTCAATTTGCAGTTAACATTAAATTGTGAAAGCTATTGACAGTTTGTTTGGTTTTTATTATTTAAAATTTTTAATTTTTAAACAAAAATGGAGCTTAATTGTTTTTAATATTTCTCAAAGAATTTGTTTGGTTTTTATTATTTAAAATTTTTAAGTGAAATTCTTAAATTTGTAGAATTTGTTTTAGAACATTTCAACTAGTATGAAATTGGAGTTTTCAAAATTGTATAAAATTGGGTAAAAGGAAAAATTCATTTTACAGCGCACAACTCAAAAAGTGGTAATAAATTAGAATCTTTTAAGCTACTGGTCAGATTGCAAAATTATATATGAATGAATCGTAGAGAAGGACAAGGTCTTTATTTTTGACCACCCTGTTTGAACACAAGATGAAGTACAGAGTTTTCGTAACTTTCTGTTTTTCTCACTAAGTTATTTTTTAAAAGTTACAATATATTTAAGTTTAAATGTTGAAATTGGTAAAAAATCCTACCTAAATCAGCCTAGTCGTGAATAAAATCAAATTCATTATTTTGAAATGAGTTTAGAAATGGCAAATTTTTAAACAAAAATGGAGCTTCATTGTTTTTAATTTTTCTCAAAGAAGCAAAAAGCTTCATTACGAAAAGCTATTAAAAAACAAAATAGGTTGCTGATTTACATAAACAAATTTAAAATAATTTTTTTTAAAAAAATTGGACGAAAATTTATTTAACTTTTTCGCCATCTATTTGTCAACAAAAGAATTGAAAATCTTAATATTTGGTTTTCATAAATGTTTAGACCCTTATACAAATATTTTTTTCATATTTTTTATTACATAATTTTTTTCTTCTTATAAATCAGTTCAATACGGCAAGTTTTGGCTATACAAATTTTTAGTGTTTAAAATTTTAAATAATTGTTTTCAATTGCAAATCTAGGTTTTTTTATGTAGCGGTAATCTAGCGCGAGAACGTAAATGTCATGGACATAGTATGTGTAGGAATTAAACAGTTTTTAAAATTTACAAATATTTGCGAGATAACAAAAAATGAATGATACATCACCAGCATTCGCAAACGTTTATTAATGATAACAAAAACTTACAACAGTAATTTTGTATGGGAAAACCATTGTTGTAAACCATTGTTAAATTTAACAAACATTTATGAAGGCCGATGTTGAAATTTATTATATAAATTTATAATTAAATTAATTGTAATTATCGTACAAATACAAAACAAAACTTAAAATATTTAAAAAAAAAGTTAATACATAATGAAATAACATTTAATGTATTGGGAACTGTCGCTGTTGCTCATTGGCTTCCATTTTACGGAAACTCCAACCACCTTGACCATCAAATTCCAATATATGCGTATGAAACTTCCTGCAATTTTCCAAAAAAAATTATTAAATATTAACGGAATCATGTGTATTATTCGAAAATTTGTATAAACATACCATAATGTTGGTCGATGTGTTATGGTCAAGAGGGTAATGCCCATACTTTTCGCAGTATCATAAATAGAACTCTCGACATCAATGGACACGGCACTGGTGCATTCATCTAATAAGGCATACTTCGGTCTTTAAAAAAAATATATGTTAATTGTAGGAAAACTAAAAGCAGGAAAGAAGAAATGCATACTTATGATAGAAAAGACGGGCAACCGCCATACGTTGCTTTTCACCGCCGGATAGAATATCTTTCCAGTCACGTATAACATCGAAACCATCTCTGCAATATATAAATATATGAACATTTTAATAAAATACAATATTAACTTAAATACAAGTAAGAGAGCTATATTCGGCTGTGCCGAATCTTGTATACCCTTCACCAAATTATACTTTAAAATAAAATTTAAAAAAAACAATTTTTTTAAAAATTTTTTAAAAATATTTTTTTTAAAGTTTTTTCCAATTTTTAAAATTTTTTTTTTTTTTTTAATTTGTTAGTAAAAAAAAAATTATGACAAAAGAATGTTTTTTGTGAAAAAAAAAAGGGTTAAAAAATATTTTCCCGATTTTGACCCATTGTAGGTCCAACTTTGTATAGCCTTATATACATCGTTGCAATGGACTTTGAAATATCTATCATTAGATATCCATATTGTCTATATTTATGACTTAGTAATCGAGATATAGATAAAAAAATAGGCCAAAAATAGAGGTTGTCTCGGATTTTTGCTCATATCTCCGTTATTTATGGACTTATTTTGCTGATTTTAAATAGCAAACTTTTCGAAAGCATGTCTGACAGAATTATTGAGGATTTGGATCCCGAAGATATCTGGGGTCTTCAGAAAATTGATTTCAACAGACAGACAGACAGACAGACAGACAGACAGACAGACAGACGGAAATGGCTAAATCGACTCCGCTATCTATAAGGATTCAGAATATATATACTTTATAGGGTCGGAAAATTATATTGTGGAACTTACAAACGGAATGACAAATTTATATATACCCTTTTCACAAAGGTGAAGGGTATAACTATGGGGATTTAAATTTTGTATCAATACAAAAATACTACTAAAAGGTCTTTCATTCAGGGCTTTCCTATTTTTTATTCATTTGAAAGGCCTATCGATGACTTATGTATGGAATATAACATCGTACAAACGTACACCGCGGCATTGTTGACTGGCGCGCATCCGAAATGTTAAATTTTTCATGACTCTGGCGCATAAATCAAACTGAATTTGTCAGATATACTACTCCTTATGTTATCAGTAAGGCAAATAAGTAATGAAGCTGTACTTCTATTACACCTAAATCCAGATTGGCAATCATGAAGTAGTTGCTTGTCATTAATATGAGTCAAAAGCTGAATGAATCTTCATAAGATGCTCAACTATCTTAGATAAAATTGACAATATAGATATCGGTCGAAAATCATCTCTACCAGCCGTAACACCATTCTTCTTAATAGGAATAATCTTAGCGATTTACCACAATAATAGGAAATTAGATTATCTTAGAAAAATTTGGCAATATAGATATCCGTCGAAAATCATCCCTACCAGCCGTAACACCATTCTTCTTTATAGGAACAATCTTAGCGATCTACCACAATAATGGGAAATTAGATGTGGTTAGTATGGTTTTAACCAAATGTAGTATGTAATTGCTAATCATTGGCATCAATAGTTTGATAAACTCGAGTGTAAATCCATCAAAACCAACAGCTTTTGACTTAATCAAATCAAAAGCTGCAAACATTTCAGACACATCTAAAGTACGAAAGGAAAAACCTCCATAGTCATAAACAAATCCATTAACAACACTATCATTGTTAATAGTCTGATTGGAAGAGAACACATCATTTAAATATTCAGGATCTAGATTATTAGAATGTTTATCACCATACACAACACAATTTCCCTTATCCTCAAAAAGTGTACCATCTGCCTTTCTCTTAATTTTTCTCATAACAGACTTCTCTCGATTTCTACATCGACAAAACACTCTCCAATTGCCATCACTTCTATCACGTAAATATTCAATATATGCTAGATCCCTAATAGAAGCGTGGTACTGAATCCTAGGATCACTGACCCAAGATTCACTATTATTACCAAAAAAAAGCTTTCTCAATAAAACAAAAGAATGAAAATACTCAAAACTACCATTCAAAATCTGCAATTGCTTATCAACATTATATGTCAAAAACATGTCATCAAGATTGCATTCCATTACTGCAGACTGCAACAACCCAATATCAACAGCATTGTAGTCGAAAAATCTCAGTGGACATAAATTAAAAGAATGTCGAGTTATACCAGGACATTGAAACTGACCGGACAACTTAACAAATTCGGAGGAAGATACCAAAAAATAGTCCAACAATGTAGTGGAATCACGAACAATGTGCGTAGGCATTGAATTATGAAGTAGGAAAACCTACCACAAAAATCACTCACTCTAACACTCGTGTCAAGTTCAAAGAGATTGTTGTTGAAGTCACCCATAATCACAGTATTTGAATATCGAACAAGTTGTTACATATATCACAATTATCTATATCATTATTTGTTAAGAAGTTTTTGGCTATTTGCTGAAATAAATAATTAACATTGGTAAAAATATATGTATTTAGGCCTCTTCCGATTGCATTTCCAAATATTTTGTAAATGCGATGGTGTTTTTGTCAGTTATCCTTGTTGGTGTGGTTGCGATGAGTTATTAGTAGTAACCACAGAGGGCGTGGCATCTCCCATATGATGATAATTTAAAAAAAATCGTATATGGGATACAATAAGAGATAGAGTCCATAAATTTTGTACAGTGTACCATTAATATTTAGGACAAGAATGTGAGGACTATAAATAGTGGGCGTGGCACCTCCCATATGAACTAAATACTAAAATTCATATCTATCTGTATAATTTTGATATGTAAAACATTGAAACTTTGTATGAATTACATATTTAGGCAAAAAATGGGCAAACTAGCAAAAGTGTGCGTGGCACCCTCCATATTAATATTGATCAGCTATCAATATTAATATTTAGTACAGAAACTAGATTGTTATTTAGACTAGAAACTAGATTGTTACAAACATCAGCATAAATGCATAATACTATCCCCACTATGGTAATGTAGAGTATAATGAAAACCTAACTTCCGTGACCCTATCTTTAGTCTTTGAAATTAAATGTAGTGAAATTAATCTCAACACTATTAATGTTCTCCTCTAAATACCTTATAACTGCAAGTACTTACCTTTGGACTATATGCTCTAAAGAAACCATTTTTAATATGGATCTTAATTCATTTTCGGTTATGCCCTTTTGTATCATATTCTCACGGCAATCTGGATAAATAATCTGATCACAAAGACTGCCAATGGACATGTAGGGCCGCTGTGGTATATAGAACATACAAGGTTTGCCCTCCACCGGCTGAGGTATATGCAACTCTCCCGAATATATTGGCCACAGGCCACTTAAAATACGGAATAAGCTGGATTTACCACAACCATTTGGCCCTGTTATAAGTAAATGCATACCCGGCTCTATGCTTAAATTTAAACAGGGCACAACGACATCACAATTGGGCGTAACGACAGGTACAGCAATGAGAGAAATTGACATATCGGCATCTCGTCTATAGATAATTCGACCTTTGGCGACTGGCTTACCATTGCGGAATTCAATAATACCTTGGGTTTCATTGCTCTCAGCAACAGTAGCCTTACTGTAGACACCTTGAGCTGTTTCTTCGAATACTTCGAGCATACCAGCCACTCGACAAGTGTAACCAGCCAGTGCAACAACTTCTTTGTATGAAGACATCAGACGCTCAATAGCATCGGCTGCAGAAATCAGCAAATTACGTGCCGTCGTTAAGTACTGGGTACGTTCACTTATAGTTGAATCGTTATTTTCGGATGTCGTTGGTTTGCTGGTCACAGCACCCGTTAATATGGGTAGAGAAACCATTATCATACCAGTACCCGACCAGACATATTTCATAAAGAATTGCTCCAACATTATAAACCACAATTTTTGTGTGAATATTGTATTCATTTGATTGACCAAACGATTATATGCCTGTCTCAGCTGTTGCAGTTCCACTTTGTGACCGCCATAGAAGGCGATCTCTTCGGCATTCGTTATAATACGTGAATGTATGTGTCGCAGATAGCCGTAACGATTGGCTTCCTCTGACACTAATTGTCCGAATTTCGGTGAAACCACACGCATTATATGGGCGGTTAAGGATATAACAGTAACTGATAATGCAGGACCTTTAAGAATAAGATAAGAGTACATAAAATTAGTTCAATTTATTATTTCTTATAAATGTGAATTATACAAGCAAGGAGTGCAAATTCGATCGATTTCATTAATTTGATATGTATGAAGTTTGATATGTAGGGAATTTTAGTTAAACTTCATATACAAAAGTATAATGAATTAGTTTGAATTTGTCTGAAGTGGATATTTTTCTAGTGACATCCCATCACTTCATCAATTTAATGCGCAACCAATTTTCATGCTTGCTATGACTTAAATTACGGTTTGAGCTTTATTATAACAATAGTTATGCGTATAAGTAGATAATGCAGTGTATAACATTATGTTCTATATTATTATTTTATACTTTACCTGAAAATATATTTGATTTCATTTTTTGAGACGATCGCATTAAGGCAAAGCCTATAAGCATAAGATCAAAGCATGGTTTGGTGAGGCTACTGTACAAATGAGCAATGCAACTGGCGAATACGGAAATGTCCTCAGTAAGTCTACAAAAAATAAAAATAATGTTTAATACAATTGAAAGGAGTGTTATTTATATAAACACACTTACCTGTGATCAGCATTTTCAATACGACCATCTAGGTTTGATACTCGGTAGTAATTTTGATTTTTAAAATATAATCGATAAGAATGACGGACTAAACGTGTTCTGAAATGATGTATATGTGAATATTATATTGTAATAATTGTTTTTATAATGTTCTAGTTCTAGTGTTCTAGTTTAAATTTAATTTGAAATTAAATTGGGTTTTGCTCACCTGAATGCCAACGATAATTTACTTTCTAAGAAACGAATCATTGAATTCACAAATGTTGCGGGTATAGCAATTCCGAACCATTTAAGTAAAACTATAGAAAATTGACGAACATCTTTGCGTACAATATATTTAACAATGGCACCTTCTAAAGCCGCCACATATATGCTGAGAAAAGTTCTTGATATTAGACACAGGGTGTGAACACTTAAGAGGCCAGTTTCGTAGCAGAAGGGCTTTGGTATCATGATTTTTAACAAAGTTGTTAGTTGTTTTACAAACTCCTTATTGAGACCGGGTTCTAACATGTTTTTGTTTTTTTGATTTTTCATTTGTTGCTCTACTAAGAGCTTTTCCGCCTCGGCCAATTTGGATTCATCATCTTCAGTCACTGTGGTTTGAGGCGGCGTTAAGGCGCCATGATTTTTTCCACAGCGATTATTATTTTTCTTATCGACATTTGTTTCGTTCTTTGTTTTTTTACTCCTCAACATGGGATAGGTTACTTTTATTGTCCAGGCAGCAATGGCAGCGCCAACTAATACATGGCTAAGAGCTGATTTTGGTAAGCCAGCTTGATCTAATTTATCTGCCACACGATCGACATATTTTGAAAAAACCGCCATTTTTTATTTACAGTAGTTCGTATTTTTTCGGAATGTAATTATGTTCAGCAGAAATGCATTCTTAAAAATCTGCGCAGTATTTAAAATCTAAAACGAAAAAGAAGAAAAATTTGAATTAGTTTATAGCTTCATAATATTTGCGAATGATAAATATTAATTTACAACACTTAAAGTAAATATGTAATCAATTTAGCTATGTTCTTCTAACTTTATTTAAAAGGTCTATAGGTACTTTTAACTTTTAACGATCCGACAATCGCAATATTAGTCAACATACATACATAAATTCCTTCATATTTTGCTCGTTAATGTTACATAATATTCGCGATATAAAGTGCCGAGCATAAAAAATGCAACGATATGCTATGTGATCTTCAACTGGTATGATTTTTCTTATAACGGAATCCAATTCTTCCCACCTGCTATTTTTGTATTTTTTATACCCTTCACCATCGTGAGAAGAGTATATATAAGTTTATCATTCCGTTTGTAATTTCCACAATATAATTTTTCCACCCTATAAAGTATATATATTCTGGATCCTTATATATAGCGGAGTCGATTAAGCCATGTCCGTCTGTCTGTCTGTTGAAATCAATTTTCTGAAGACCCCAGATTTCTTCGGGATCAAAATCTTCAATAATTCTGTCAGACATGCTTTCGAGAAGTTTCCTATTTAAAATCAGCAAAATCTGTCCATAAATAATGGAGATATGAGGAAAAATCCGAGACAACATCTATTTTTGGCCTATTTTTTATCTATATCTCGATTACTAAGTCATAAATATAGACAATATGGATATCTAATGATAGATATTTCAAAGTCCACTGCAACGATGTATATAAGGCTATATGTTAGACCTACAATTGGTCAAAATCGGGAAAAATATTTTTTAACCCGAATTTTTTTTCACAAAAAACATTTTTTTGTCATAAATTTTTTTCAATAATAAATTAAAAAAAAAAATTAATTTTTAAATTAAAATTTTTTAAATTGGAAAAAACTTTTAAAAATAAATAAAAACTTTCAATAATAAATTAAAAAAAAAAATTAATTTTTAAATTAAAATTTTTTAAATTGGAAAAAACTTTTAAAAAACAATTTCGAAAAAAAAAAGTTAAAAAGTTAAAAAAAAAAATGAATCTAATAAAATTAAAATTATGGGGATATTCTCTATGAAAATTAAATCAAATAATTGTGGTGGCGTACCTAAAACTTGTTAATGTTAGAAGGGTACTGGAAATTGATGCTAAACAGTAACATTTTAGATTTTTTTTTTTCCTATTCAACTCATCTTAAAAAAACTTTCAAAGGTTTTTATTTTTTCATTCGTGGTTGACATATGGAATTGCCCATATGCTACTTAAATGTTATATACTATACAGATCTTTCCATATAAGATCTAAAGATGAATAAATATCCGCTGGTGTACCACAAGGAAGTACTCTGGAACCATTAATGTATCTATAATATACGGCAGATATGCCCACGAGCCCAATGACTCACAAATTCACAAAAATTCCTCGATAGCTTCGGAACAACTCCTGTCTCAGTATTATATTCTACTCCGGCAAATTTACAGTATGTCTCTTGCTAATAACCTTTAAATATATCGACCAATGAAAAGTAGTTCTGCACTTTCCAACATTTTGGAGAGTATGGTGAACTACCATCTTGTTAAATATTTCGATTTCAACAATTTACATCTCTTTCTATTGGAGACATACAACTCTTTCTATCGCAAAAATGATGTTGTTGTTGTAGCAGCGCAAACAATTATACAATATTTAGTCTGTGGGTTCTGCTAGATCAAGTCCAAGAAATTGTGCCACTTCTACTGGGTGGGTCCATAAATCCACTGGATTTAGTGAAGTAGGGTTGGCTGGACAGTTGAAAATGTGGAGGGTGTCCACATGCTGGGCATAAGTTTAGGACGGCACGGTCTATGCGGGACCAGAAGGCATTAAGCCTGATGCACATACATCTGTATGCTCTCCTCGTATTTTCTAAGGTCCTGTCTAACATGCCTCGGGGGAGACTCCAACTGTGTGATGTTGAAGGAACTGTTGCGTCAGCATGACGATATGTTCCTTGACCAGTAGAACCTTAGTTTCCTCGTGCAGGTGGTGTTCGGAGGTGATTTGGAGGCAGCCTGTGACGGTCCTTGCAGCCTTGCATTTTGACAGCTTTGAATATTTCTCCACTGAGTATCACTTAACGAAGGCGATCACACTGGAGCAGCATAGCACCGGCCAATCGTCTTGTAGGTTGCTAACAAGGTTTCTTTGTCCATACCCCAAGTGCTGCCGGCTAGTTCCTTGAGGACCTTGTTCCTATTTCGCAGTTTATGCGTGATTGCAGTGGCGTGTGATGAGGAGGTAAAAAAGGCTATCAAAAGTGACACCCAAGATTTTCGGGTGGTCGGAATTTGTACGCCGTCGACCATGATGCCTAAGTTGAGTTTTACCTCCTTCGTCCAGGTGGTGAAGAGTTTTGCCGATGACTTCGTTGAGATAACCATTTACCAAACCGCAAAGCTCATCAACGTTGTGACCTGTCGCCAAAATCGCGCAGTCGTCCGCATAGGTGATTACTTCCACACCCTGTGGTGGCACTGGGAGCTTAGAGAGGTAGAAGTTAAACAGTAGCAGCGACAGGACCCCGCCCTGAGGGACTCCTTGTTTAACTCTACGGGGTTTTGAGCATTTGTCTCTAAACTTCACGAACGACTGCCTGCCACTCAGATAGTTCACTATCCATCTCTTCGCGTTGTTGGGCATTGTGGACTGCAGGATGTCCTGGAAGAGTATGGCGTGACTGACAGTGTCGAAGGCCTTCGACAGGTCAAGTGCCACTAGGATCGTCCGTTCACAAGGCCTCTGCTGATTCAAGCCCTGTAAGATCTGAGTGACTATGGCTGATAATGCTGTGGTGGTGCTGTGCATCTTACGGAATCCATGCTAGTGACGAGCTGCTGGTAGTTGACGGGTCAACTGGGGGAGGAGAAGAGCTTCGAGTGTCTTCGCTACAGGTGACAGGAGGGAAATCGGCCGGAACGATTGTCCCTCACTTGCGATTTTCTCAGGTTTTAACAAAGGGATCACTCGACCCATTTTCCAGATATCGGGTATTGTTAAGCTCCTTTGTGACAGGTTAAAAACCGTTGTCAGGTACTCGACTCCCCGCTCGCCTAGGTGTTTTAGCATCAGCATGGATATTCCGTCAGGTCCTATTGCCTTTGCAGGCTTTGCTGTGTTGATGGCTTCTGCAACATCAGTTGGAGTGTATAGTTGTGGTGTGTTCGAGACTGGAAGATCATGCAGTTTGCGGACAATACTTCTTTTCGTCTTGTCTCTCTCAGGGTGCTCAATAAATTGCCGGCAAAAAGCGCGCGCGCACCTTTTAGGGTCGGATATAGTGGTGTCTGCAAACTTAATCGCGACCCTATCGTCCTTCTTTATCGGGTTAGAGAGAGACCGAACTGTAGACCACAGCTTGCCGAACTGTAGACCATTTTTTTTGCAGATGTGTTATTCATATTCTTTCAAATATAAACCAATCCTGTGTACACTTTAAATATAACTTTATCATGATTAATTCACAAACATATTCAATTACTAAACAAAAGGAAAAATTATCTAAAACGCCCTTCACTGCTATAAAACTAAATATTCAAAAGATTGAAACACTTTTGGAAAATTAGCCACTTTGGCTGTTGGATCCCAGTATATTGTTTGAAAAATCTCCAAAATTTTGATAAAAACTCTACTCAGCCATTAGTTTTAAAACTATTATTCCGGGAATTGACTACAAAAATGATAACTGGTCACTTTTATATACTTGATCCACTTCCCATGTAGAATGTACACTAAAACAAGTAAGGGAGCTATATTCGGCTGTGCCGAATCTTATATACCCTTCACCAAATTATACTTTAAAATAAAATTAAAAATTTTTTTTTTAAATTTTTTTTTCAAAATAGTTTTTAAAAAAAAAAAAATTTTTTAATTTATTAGTGAAAAAAATTTATGACAAAAGAATGTTTTTTGTGAAAAAAATTCGGGTTAAAAAATATTTTTCCCGATTTTGACCCATTGTAGGTCCAACTTTGTATAGCCTTATATACATCGTTGCAATGGACTTTGAAATATCTATCATTATATATCCATATTTTCTATATTTATGACTTAGTAATCGAGATATAGATACAAAAATAGGCCAAAAATAGAGTTGGTCTCGGATTTTTGCTCATATCTCCGTTATTTATGGACGGATTTTGCTGATTTTAAATAGGAAACTTCTCGAAAGCATGTCTGACAGAATTATTGAGGATTTGGATGCCGAAGATAGCTGGGGTCTTCAGAAAATTGATTTCAACAGACAGACGGACAGACTAAATGGCTAAATCGACTCCGCTATCTATAAGGATCCAGAATATATATACTTTATAGGGTCGGAAAATTATATTGTGTAAATTACAAACGGAATGACAAATTTATATATACCCTTCTCACGAAGGTGAAGGGTATAAAAATGATAACTGGTCACTTGTATATACTTGATCCACTTCCCATGTAGAATTTTCCTTAGCTGATGTAAATGACTGCACACTAAAAAAGGTCTATTGACCCAGCACTCTACTGTTTTCGAAGTCAAAGCTGAGAGAATCTTCGAAGCTTTAAAACTAATTAAGAACTCGACGACTAAACACATTATCTGCACTGAAAGTCGTTTAGTTTTTCAAACTAAAAAAATAAAAACTTTATAATAATTACTATTCAACAACTACTAACACAACCATACTGGAATAGAAGGCAATGGCCAAAGTCTGTTTACTTTCATCCTACCCAGTTCCTTATACCATAGTCCAAAAACTACACAACTACGAAAGCAATATGTAGATTCAATGCATCATTACATAATCAATGGTGAAGACCCAATCATTTTTACCAACCATCAACCCTAACAGATCCCCGATACGTCTTCCAACTTCTACCAACTGGCATTAAAATAGATGTTTTACCAAACGAGTCTCACACACATACGAGGACCTCCAACTACAATAATGCAATAATTCAGCATTAAACACTTTTTACCTTCTCTCTGAATGCCAATCTCTAGCATACATGCGTTTAAGAACATGTAAAACCAAAAATATTATTAATCATTTAATTTACGCATCGGTGCACAATATTAATGTAATATTCGAATTTCTGCTAGCTATTAATATACATACATATATTTAAGTTAGTAATGAATGTATCTTATTTTTTATTTCTAAACAAACTAAAATTCTTATATACATACTTTATTTTATAAAACATAAAGCAGATAGCCGAAGTTGCTAGTGCCTTTCCTTTATTATTTGTTAAAATTTTTAATTATAACAAATTTGTAAATAAATAGTAGAAACGTATTTGTTACAATAAATTCTTTCACTTGTTAGCACGTGTAGTAACCGAATCTGCCAAGTGTTCTTGACCGTTAATAACTGGCGATTAAATTTCAATGGTGTTTTAAGAAGGAACAATAACTTTTGAAAAATACTATACAAAAACATTTAATTTGTTTAATCAAAATTGCGTTTATGATTTGATTATTATTATTTTTACCACCAGACAATTAATTGTATATTTCAGATTAACGCTTTTAGCAGGAGGGTAATGTATGGATGATAAGAACCTAAATACGATTAGCATTACTTTAATATTGATATATGATTTGCAGAATATCCTAAGTACCTATGTATTTGGTATTTTATTTTATAAGTAAATAATGTATTCAGCTTATTAAATTTTCCGTAGCAGAGTAATTTCATATAACACAGGGCAACACAGATTCTGCGGCACGACATTCAATTTGGTTCATAAAAAGCAAAATCGACTAAAAATGCCATTATTATAAATGTTTTTTTTTGTGAATTAAAATATTATATCAAATAATGCTGAGATATACATATGTTCTTCATATAAGTTATTCTTAATATGTTATGAACAATATTACTTCAAAAATCAAGTCAATTAATCATTAAAATTCAAATTGTATATGGCAATTTCAATGCATAATCGCAGGTAATCGCAGCCATCTGTAGGCCGATTTTCACGATTAGAAATATAAATCTATGTTGGACTATAGGGGATATAAAGATCAGAGATGTGCATGAATACTATTCATTATTTTGCTAAAGTAAGTGAATACTGAGTTATCATTATATTCTGTAAACTCTTACCATCTACAAAAGCAGCCAATCAATATTAGTGTTATGAATATAAGAAGAGTTTTTTTAATAATTACACACTTTTCTATATTTTAATTAATTTAAAACTGTATTTACAAGGATTTTTTATTATTTCGGAGTTCATTGTATCAAAATTAGACGAAACTTAGTTTTGAACCATACACGAAATCTTATTTAAAACAAATTAATGCACCAATTTTGTACTATGCATTCAACTTATCACCGAGCTTTTGTGAATCATTTGAATACTTTGCATATAAATCAAAACACAATGATTGAGAAAATGGCAATCAATTGGGGGAGCGCAAGCACTGCAAGCAGTATAATTACCAAATGTTAATGATTGAAAACACAACATATGCAGTGATTTCATTCATATAGAAAAACGATAAAGAGAGCTATATTCGGCTGTGCCGAATCTTATATACCCTTCACAAAATTATACTTTAAAATAAAAATTTTAAATTTTTTCAGGTAAACAAAATTTATTTTTGAAAATTGTTTTTTAAAATTTAAAATTTTTTTTTTTTCAAAATTAAAAAAATATTTTTTTTTTTAAATTGTTTTCAAAAATTTTTTTTCGAAATAGTTTTTTTTTTAATTTTTTTCCACATTTTTTTTTTGGTAAAAAAAAACAAAATTTATTTTTGAAAATAAAATTTTTTTTTTTTTCAAAATTAAAAAAATATTTTTTTTTTTTAAATTGTTTTCAAAAAATTTTTTTTCGAAATAGTTTTTTTTTTAATTTTTTTCCAAAATTTTTTTTAATTTTTTCCACATTTTTTTTGTTAAAAAAAAATCGGGTTAAAAAATAGTTTTCCCGATTTTGACCCATTGTAGGTCCAAATTACTATAGCCTTATATACATCGTTGCAATGGACTTTGAAATATCTATCATTAGATATGACTTAGTAATCGAGATATAGATAAAAAAATAGGCCAAAAATTGTTATTAAAAAATTTTATATTTTTTAAATTTTTTTTTTTGATAAGTTTTTTTTAATTTTTTAAAAAAAAATTATTTTTTATTAGAATTTTTTTTTTAATTTACTAGTGAAACAAAATGTATGACAAATTTTTTTTGGTAAAAAAAATAAAAAATCGGGTTAAAAAATAGTTTTCCCGATTTTGACCCATTGTAGGTCCAAATTACTATAGCCTTATATACATCGTTGCAATGGACTTTGAAAAATCTATCATTAGATATGACTTAGTAATCGAGATATAGATAAAAAAAATAGGCCAAAAATCGAGATTGGACCGGTTTTTTCTTTATATCTCAGCCATTTGTGGGCCGATTTCCTCGATTTTAAATAGCAATCAAGCCGGAAGAGTTCCTGATATATTGATGTATGAATCAAGTTTGTAAGTTAATTGATTTCAACAGACAGACAGACAGACATGGCTTAATTGACTCCGCTATTTTTAAGGATCCAAAATATATACACTTTATAGGGTCGGAAAATTATATTGTGGAAATTACAAACGGAATGACAAACTTATATATACCCTTCTCACGAAGGTGAAGGGTTTAACAACAGATCAACATAAAAATGCTACTTAAATCTGGAACGTTCAAAAATGTAGTCCGAACACCCACCTTAAAGTATTCCAATATGATAATCTGAGTCGTTTAAGCAATGCCCGTCCGTCCGTCTGACCGTCCTTCTGATCAAGCTACAGGTCGCAATAATTCGAAAAAAATTGGTACAAGTTTTTCTTTTAGTCATAGCTCTCATATACATTTTAAAAGAAAACTGTTCTCCGTATAGGGTATCATATAGTCGGGCTTGACCGACAATACTTTCATACTTGTTTGTAACATACCAACGGTGTTATGGCGTTAGAATAGAATCCCATTTTTTTGGTTGTTTTACATCTTTTGTGAATTAAAAAAAAAAAGAAAAATCAATTCTGATTATCTCCGACACTATTGTACAATTAAAACAATAATGTAATTATAACTTTGCAAAAAGTTACGCAGCAATAAAAAAATGTTTGTCGCCCTGTGTTGTCAATTAAAATTAAAGTACATAGTATCACTACATTTAACACACATTTTAATTTTAATTTTAAACATTAAACTCATCATATTTTTTAGTACTGGAATATTAAATTTATTAATAATATACACGTTAATGAAAGATTAAAAAATATTACCTAAATGTTTTAATATTAAAATAATAAAAAGATTGTACAATTGTATATTTCGTAAAAGTAATAAAAATACAAATATACATATACATAACTGACCTCAAACTAAACACCACCCCAGTGTAACATTTAAAGGTTAATATACATAGGTATACATATGTACATATGTATGGTTGGTATTTGTTTAGTTAACTGTACAGCAGCGATGGAAAATTAAAATTATTTCTGTATCAAATAATATTAAAATAGTTCTTTTTTCAATCTCTGGGCACTAAAATTGCTTTGTATAGTTTATATAGAAAACAATTTTATATTGAATATTTTCTATAGAAATTATTGTTATACATAAGATTTTTCTAGAGAAAATTCTGTTATACACAAGATTTTATATAGAAATATTTTTATACACCAGATTTTCTATAGAAAATCCAGTTATACACGAGATTTTTCTACAGAAATCCAGTTATACGCAAGATTTTTCTAGAGAAAATTCTGTTATACACAAGATTTTCTATAGACAATCTAGTTATACACAAGATTTTCCATAGAATATCCAGTTATACACAAGATTTTTCTAGAGAAAATTCTGTTATACTGAAAATTTTCGTTATAGAATTTAACAGTATTCTATAATACCATGGTACTTTTCAATATGAAATAGTATCAAAAAAAAGTACAATCGTATCAACTTTGCCATCCCTGCTGTACAATAACAGTAGCAGAAAATAAAACAGTAGTTCCTGTTGATAATGACGAGACGTTACGATAACACAAAGTACATTTAAACGTATTCTTTTAAAAACAAATAGCAAGCACTTAAACAAACAACCAAGGGATAAAGGTCAAAGTCATTGCCGACAAACTTTGTAATCTCAATTAAATGAAAAAAACAACAAAAACTTGCTTTATTGTATTTTTATCGCTACAATTTCAATACAAATGTGCACACAAGTGTAAACAATAGAGTATTAAACAAGTAAGAGAGCTATATTCGGCTGTGCCGAATCTTATATACCCTTCACCAAATTATATTTTAAAATAAAATTAAACAAATTTTTAATTTTTTTAAATTTTTTTTAAAAAAAAATTTTTTTTTTCAAAATTATTTTTTAAAAGATTTTCCCAATTTTTAAAATTTTTTTCTTTAATTTATTAGTGAAAAAAATTTATGACAAAAGAAAGTTTTTTGTGAAAAAAAATTCGGGTTAAAAAATATTTTTCCCGATTTTGACCCATTGTAGGTCCAACTTTGTATAGCCTTATATACATCGTTGCAATGGACTTTGAAATATCTATCATTAGATATCCATATTGTCTATAATATGACTTAGTAATCGAGATATAGATACAAAAATAGGCCAAAAATAGAGGTTGTCTCGGATTTTTGCTCATATCTCCGTTATTTATGGTCGGATTTTGCTGATTTTAAATAGGAAACTTCTCGAAAGCATGTCTTACAGAATTATTGAAGATTTGGATCCCGAAGATATCTGGGGTCTTCAGAAAATTGATTTCAACAGACAGACAGACAGACGGACATGGCTTAATCTACTCCGCTATCTATAAGGATCCAGAATATATATACTTTATAGGGTCGGAAAATTATATTGTGGAAATTACAAACGGAATGACAAATTTATATATACCCTGCTCACGAAGGTGAAGGGTATAAAAAAACGGCTTTTTAGAAAACCGGGTTTCGTGTTATTCGAATACTACATTTTCTAAAAAAACTGTTTCGAATACGGTTTCAGTACAATATTATTTAAGTTTTTCTTTATTTTTATAAGAAAATTGCAAATAATGGCATGTGTTCGTGATATATTTTTACAAATAACGAACAAATTAAAGTGAAATAAAATCTTATATATAAATAGGCCAGACGATTTTTTGTGGTATACATTTAAGTACGTTATTGTTCACCAATATTGATGAAACATATATGGTTTAAATGGTTCTTTTCTTTAGATATGCACAATATAAAAAGTTGTTTAAAAATTCCTCCCATAAAAGTGGTAAAAATCATTTTAAAAGTGGCGATCCCAGTATATATAAAACAGTCATATTAATCAATTTTAAATTTACAATTAAACTGTTCGCTAAAGAGCGTTAAATTTACTCCATATCAGTAAAATATCTCAAAAGTATTTTCACGTATAAAATATTATCAATATCTAAATATTCTTAATAATATTTCTTTATAAAAGAAAATACTTGTTGTTGATTCAGTTGGATCGGTCTTGGAACCGAAAACTTTTTTTTCAAACAAGCTCTATGCGGTTATATATTTCATAGTTTTTACACACATGATAATATATATATTGTCGAAATTATAAAAAGCAGGCAAAACATGTACAAATATTTTGAAAAATTAGTTTAAAAAAACGTTTTTAGTTATAAAAACCTGTTAACCGATACAAAAAAACAGCTTGTCGAATTATTCGAAAATATAAAATATTTGAAACCGGCTTCGGTTTCGGATTTCGGTTTTTGAATACTCTAGTAAACAACTTAAAAAAATATATAGAAAATATGATGCAATAAAATACTTAGAGCTAGTTTCTGGGATAAAGAAAATCTACATTTTTCGTTTAAACCTAGATTAAACTATAAATTGTGTTTCTCACTTATTGTTTGTTTAGTATATAATCTAGGTTTAACTGAGCATCATTGATGAGTTAAACCTAAGTATAAAATGCCAAAGATCAAACAGCTGAAAATTAATATAAACAATTCAGCATAGCAGCTCTTTGTTTTGATTTGCTTTATTAACATCAATATAATTTTTAAAATGCATTTTATATTAGTTAAAATTTACAAAAAAAAGTTATGTTTTTTCTTATAAAATTTAAAGTATTGCCATATTTATATAAACAATTTTGAGGAATGCACATGTGATTTGACTGAAAAGTATGGCAATGCTAACAAAACGAATCCATTAGTGAGAAACACAATCATTGGTTAAATCCCGGCTAAATATGTTTCAGGTTTAATATAACAGCGTGTTAAGCTACGTTTAACTGACAAGTAAGAAACTAGCTCTTAATATATTTTATTGTTAAAATATATGTTGCTGTTTATTTTTTAAACATGGCCATTAAATATAAAGGGTATCAGTGTTGTTGGAGAAGCTAAGAGATAATTTTTATACAATTGAATCATAAAAATTACCAACAATTTAAAAATTACACAAACATATTAGCCCAATTCACAATCTTGTGCAAATGGTTTTTCATCACTGTATAAGCATTGCATTTTTATTTAACACTAACAAAATATACAGAAATACACCATTGTTTAAATGTGCAAAACAAATGCACAATATTGTGAATACTGTTAAAACTTAAACAAGTTATTCGTCTGTGCAGAATCTTAAATAACCTCCACCTTAACATAGTGATGAGAATTACAGAAACTACTCGTACATTAGTGTAAAGAGTAGAATATCAATATTCAATGTTTGTTATTCATGAAATTATAAGTATTTATGTTGGTTTATTTTATACGATATTAGTGTTTTATACATTGTAAAGCTACGTACACACGATTGTCATATTCTTACAATGTTGTCAGAAAATGTTCAATAAATGGTTTACAACCATATGTTTCAACATAAGTTCTCATGGTTGTGTTAACCATTTACTGAGCATGTTTCTGACAACCGTGTGTAAGTAGCTTAAGAAAGACAACTTTAAGCAGAAGACAATTTATTTCAAATGTTTAAAAATGTTATCTAATTCAGCAATTTATTACCACCGACTCTTACCATTTGCAACAGAGTTTGTACTTTTATAATAATTGGTTTACATTACCCGATTCGCGTTTAATATAATTGATGCGGCCTTATATAGGAGTTATAACTTATTATGGGGCGATAGTCATAAAATATAGTAACGAGATTTGTATGTATTTGAAGCCTATTTTGGTTGACTTCCTATCATTAACGTAATTTTTATTGGTGTCAAAGTTAGTCTGGGAAGTGGACTTATAAGGGGGGCTATTGTCAAATATGGACCGACATTCACAAAATCTAGATATATAATTTTTGGATACAAATCAATAATTTGTATACAATTTTATTTTACAATCGATATATTTGAAATATTTATAGAGGTGTGTTTCGCAAGACTTCCTTATATGGGATCCATTTATGGGATTAGTTGTTTCAACCTATTGCATGTATCTATAAGAGATTTATGAGCATTTAAGTGATTTTCGGAAGTGTAATTTATATGGTCAAATATGGACTGATATTCAAAAAATCCAGTAGTATGATTTTTGGATAAAAATTACTTGCAGGTTCAATATCAATATTTTTTTGGTATTTATGAAGTTAAATGTATTTTTTGAATATAAACCTATGGGACATATGACCGTCTTACAAAAACCGAAAAGTTTAAGAAAACCGAAAACGGTCAAGTTTACAAAGTTGATATTCTAGTTTCAGTTTTATAGTGTGGGAATGTTTTTAAAGATAAACTATGTGTTCAACTCATATCATAAAAGATACTATGACTGGAATCGGATACAGATCCATTTTAAAGTATATTATGGAAACATACATTGAGGAAAATATGCACAGAGTTTGGATATTCCAATGAAGTGGCCAGGCCAATCGACAGATATCCCATAGAAGCCCTTTACGGACTTAAAATTATACCACGAAGCCAGACATTGTTGGTGAAAATGAAACCTAAGTTTACACTGAGCAAAATATGCACTGAGTTTGGATATTCCAATGAAGTGGCCAGGCCAATCGACAGATATACCATAGAAGCCAGACATTGTTGGTGAAAATGAAACCTAAATTTGCATTGTTTAGTCAATAATATAATAATGAATACTTTTTAGTGTGTTTTATATTGTCAGAACTGGATTAACTATGGTGTTTTTTATTGTTAATGTAGGTAAATAAAAGTATGTAAAAAAATCTTACGATTTTTTTGGACCTATTAATAGAATATTTTGAAAAGTTCCCTTTGTAAAGTGTGTTCTTTTATTGAGGCGGAGAACTTAAAAAGTTATTTTTTTTACACTTCACCTTCGTGAGAAGGGTATATATAAGTATGTTATTCCGTTTCTAATTTCCACAATATAATTTCCCGACCCTATAAAGTATATATATTCTGGATCCTTATAGATAGCGGAGACGATTAAGCCATGTCCATCTGTCTGTTGGAATCAATTTTCTGAAGACCCCAGATATCTTCGGGATCCAAATCTTCAATAATTCTGTCAGACATGCTTTCGAGAAGTTTCCTATTTTGAAATCAGCAAATAACGGAGATATGAGCAAAAATCCGAGACAACCTCTGAAAATTTCATCTAAAAAAGACAATTTATTGCATGCTTTGACAAAAAAGCAACAAAACGTATGTTTGAATGTGTGTTGGTTTCATTGCTTAATTATCGAAAAATAACTTATTTCTGGTCGAAAAAGTAAAAAATAACTCTTATTTTATGACTTTTACGGTCTCTGCTTCCAAGTGCTCGATTGTTTCTGGTTTATCTGCATAACCTAGGACTTTACATATTTGTTTGATTTACAAATGGCATGTGGTTTCAGCATCATGCTGAAACCACATGCCTTCCAATTGAGGCACGAAAAAGTTAGTAAGCGCTCACCGTTAGCTGTAACCTTCTGACCATCGTTATTTGGATCATCATCAACACTACGCTGCACACCATCAACCGCTTGTTCTGTGCACACCGTACGGCGTCTTTCGGGATGCGTATTATCGTTTAGAGTAATCGCATTGATGAAATTATAGTTTCTCGAATTAGCCGTTATGAGTACCAACAAATGCCCGATAAGTTTGTCTATTTTCAAAATAAATTTGTTGGTTGCCAAGCCAAACTAACCTCAAAACAACAGAGAACCAAGGTTGCTAATTTAGCAATTTTCCGGCTAGATTTAGCGATGGCTCGATTTAATTTAGCCGGCAGATCTAGCAATTTTATTTTGTCCTAGCCTTTTTTATTTTAAATGTTCTTGCAAATGTTTAGAATTTTTTAAAAATAAAACAATATTTTTTATCAAATAAGAAACAGTCTTTTAAAAAAAAAAAAACAAGTAAGAGGGCTATATTTGGCTGTGCCGAATCTTATATACCCTTCACCAAATTATACTTTAAAATACAAATTTTAAATATTTTTAGGTAAACAAAATTAATTTTTTTTTTCAAAATTTAAAAAAAAAAATTTTTCTAAATTGTTTTTCAAAATTTTAAAAAAAAAAAAATTTTTCAAAATTTTTTTTTTATTTTTTTTTTTTTTTTTAATTTTTTGTTTTAATTATTATAAATTTTTTGTTTTAATTTTTTAAAATTTTTTTTTTTAATTTTTGGGTAAAAAAAAAATTCGGGTTAAAAAATGTTTTCCCGATTTTGACCCATTGTAGGTCCGAATTACTATAGCCTTATATAAATCGTGCAATGGACTTTGAAATATCTATCATTAAATATCCATATAGTCTATATTAATGGCTTAGTAATCAAGATATAGATCAAAAATAGGCCAAAAATCGAGGTTGTCCGGGTTTTTTCCTTATATCTCAGCCATTTGTAGGCCGATTTTCTCGATTTTAAATAGCGACCGAGCCGGAAGAATTCCCGATATATTGATGTATAAATTATGTTTGTAAGTTATTTGGGGGCTACGGAAAGTTGATTTCAACATACAGACGGACAGACGGAAATGGCTATATCGAATTCGCTATATATAACGATCCAGAATATATACACTTTGTAGGGTCGCAAATCAAAAATGTAGAAATTACAAACAGAATGACATGCCACTCTTGGTGAAGGATATAAAAACTTATGTATTCACCTGTAGATGATTTCATGAGCATATTATTGGCAAACACATCAGACATATTCAAAAATCAATTTTGCATTTATTTAATGGATCCGATTTTGTTTATAAGTGCCCAGAAATTTGTGTTAAATTGTGTGTTAAAATCTATTTATTTTTCAAAATAAATTTAATAATTTAATATTATTCTCTTTATTTAAACCTTTATGAAATAATTAGTTAAATGGTAATAAATGCTTGTTTGGATAATGTTACTATGCAGTAAATCAGTAATATCAGAAATAAACATAGAGTAAAGTGTAGGTGATAATACAGACCCATGCGGCAGACCCGCAGGTATTTGTCTATCACTAGATAGCATGTTATCGATATATATAACAACTAGGCGTCAATTTTAATTTATTTTAAAATTACTATATACTAGCTATGGGAGATACCACTCTACTGTTGTAATCCCACCCATTTTTATATCTGATATGTACAATGGTAACAAAATAACTCATTCTCAAAATATTCAAAAATAACTAATCCAATCTGGCACATTTTCGGCTAACTACGTACTATGGTAACGAAATAAATCCTTTAAAGTTTTACGAATGTCTCTAATAAAGTTCACCAGATATTTTACAATATCTATAAAGTGCTTCACTGTTGTTGGGTTATCGGTACGAAAAATTGCAAAAAGTGGATGATGGAACTCGAAATATAACTACTATTACGTGTAATAAGCTTATTATACGCAACATACAACTTATAAAAGTAAATTCGTTGGCGGAACTCAGCAATAACTATTTACTTCGTTTGGATGGTGCCACTCCCATTTATCCAATCAAGCTGCTCACAATGTTACCAAAGTAAATCCTGCAAAGTTTTGCTGCTTTCTCAATTATAGTTCACCAAATATTCCATTATAATATACACTTTGTATGAGAGTTGCCACGCCCACTTAAAATTTCAAAATAAAAAGTAGCTAAATTGTTCCTTTCAGATATAGAGGAACATACAGTAACAATCGGTCAAGACGATCGGTCCAGTGGTTTGGGCTCCTATCAGGAACAAAAAAATAAACAGACATACATTCATTTTTATATACACAGAAAAAAATGAAAAAAACTGAAAAAAATGCGATTTCAATTATGAAAATAGCATTTTCAATTATTTTATTTATTAAAATTCAACCAATGACGTAAATTTTTGATTCAATTACTAGATTAGATTGAAGTTCTTGACAAAAGTAAAATCACCTTGATTACCCAAATATTTGATTGTGGTAAAAAAGTTCAATTACTGTATTAATCAAAACGTAAAACTGATTCGCAATGTTTTGGTAAAGATCTGCTATAAGCAGATTTTAAGAAATCTTTCAACTACAACAATACTGATTTTTATTCAAAAAGAACACAATGAACCATTTTTGTTTTAATGATGTAATTTAAACACCAATGTGCTATTTATAAGATATTTGAAATAAATATAAGATGATTTTCATTAAAAACAAGTAAGAGAGCTATATTCGGCTGTGCCGAATCTTATATACCCTTCACCAAATTATACTTTAAAATAAAATTTAAAAAATTCTTATTTAAAAAAAAAAAAAAATTTCGAAATTTTTTTTTAAAAGTTTTTTCCATTTTTTTTAATTTAAAAATTTATTTTTTTTAATTTATTAGTGAAAACGGAGTTTTTTGTGAAAAAATTCGGGTTAAAAAATATTTTTCCCGATTTTGACCAATTGTAGGTCCAACTACTATAGCCTTATATACATCGTTGCAATGGACTTTGAAATATCTATCATTAGATATCCATATTGTCTATATTTATGACTTAGTAATCGAGATATAGATCAAAAATAGGCAAACAAAATAGAGGTTGTCTCGTTGCAATGGAAAAAATATTTTTTAACCCGAATATTTTTCATAAAAAATATTTTTTTGTCATAATTTAGTTTTCTAATAAATAAAAAAAATTTAATTTTAAAATAAAAAAATTTTTTTTTTAAAAATTGGAAAAAACTTAAAAAAAAAAATTCAAAAAATTTAAAAATAAAAAAAAAAAAAAATTTTATTTAAAGTGTAATTTGGTTTAAAATATTCTCAATTTCTAATATCTCAATTTTTAATATTCTCAATTCCATGCACTTTTGTGTCAGTTTTGAAGTATTTTATCTATAGGTCTTTAAAATACAATTGTTTGAATTTTTTGAGCTCTCCTGTCTCCGTTTTTATTTTAAAATTATCTACAAAAAATTTGTTTTTGACAAAAAGTATTTTTTTTTATTAATTAAGGCCCTTTTCGTGTGGCAAATAGTTAAGTATTACGTTTGTAAAATAATAAAAAATTATATTTACTATAATATATATAAAATATTAGTTGAAAAATGATCTAGTTTCTGTGATACTCAAAACAAGTTAAATTTATTAGCTGTGATAAAATCTGATGACATTAAACTGAACAAGTAAGAGAGCTATATTCGGCTCTGCTGAATCTTATATACCCTTCACCAAATTATACATTAAAATAAAATAAAAAAAAAAATTTTGTTTTCGAAATTGTTTTTAAAAAGTTTTTTTTCCAATTTTTTTAATTTATTAGTGAAAAAAATTTATGACAAAAAAATGTATTTTGTGAAAAAAAATTCGGGTTACAAAATATTTTTCCAGATTTTGACCCATTGTAGGTCTAACTTACTATAACCTTATATACATCATTGCAATGGACTTTGAAATATCTATCATTGGATATCCATATTGTGTATAATTATGATTTAGTAATCGAGATATAGATCAAAAATAGAGGTTGTCTCGAATTTTTGCTCATATCTCCGTTATTTATGGACGGATTTTGCTGATTTTAAATAGGAAACTTCTCGAAAGCATGTCTGATAGAATTATTGAAGATTTGGATCCCGAAGATATCTGGGGTCTTCAGAAAGTTGATTTCAACAGACAGACGGACAGACAGACAGATGGACATGGCTTAATCGACTCCGCTATCTATAAGGATCCAGAATATATATACTTTATAGGGTCGGAAAATTATATTGTGGAAATTACAAACGGAATGACAAACTTATATATACCCTTCTCACGAAGGTGAAGAGTATAAAAATTACAATTTTGTAATTCCTTAAATTTTAATTATATACATCTAAAGCATTAACTTCCGTCTATCTTGAATCCATAAACAGTTTTTAAAATATTCAGTTAAATTCTAAATAGGTATTTTCGAGAAAAATTATAATATTTGCCATATTTGTGATCAGTGAGCTAGAATTATATAAAAAAGATTTATCACAACTTGTATTTTAATAATTTGTATTGATAAATTTCTTAATTAAAACTCAAAACTGTTTGCCTGCTTTCCCTTCGTTTATAGTACTTTAAAGTCATAATAGTAAATAATAATAGTAAATTTTTTTATAAATTTTTTAATAAATTATCTAAACATTATCGGTACCGTTGAATAGTTCTTCAAAACACCATTGATATGATATATATAATATTGTACCGTTTATTAACACTGTGAACAACAACATTTTCATATGTATGTTTTTAGCTAAGCCGAAGCCGTTTAAACATTTTCTGCGATCGACCGAATATAGGCAATACAGAAATTACGAGTATGAACAGAAAAAAATTATGAAAATATAAACTACTAGATAAAATATGAAAGAATTTTTCACAAAATTATATGAATATAGTTGCTTTTGCCATTGAAAGTATAAAAAATATCAAGCAATTTAAAAAAAAATCTTGATTCTTTTCTTTATACATTTGGACCGATATAATTTCGTATGCTTTTACAGTTATTAGTGTTCATTTTAGTATAACTTGGTAATAATTTCCCAAATTGAAAATTAAATTATAATATCAATTGCACAAATTATGTATTTCAAATTTTTAATTAATTTTCTTAAACAATTTGTATCTTTTTTTGTTATTTTCAATAATTGGTTCATTGGAGTTGCTAAGTATTGTTTGTAATATTTGTTTATATTTAATACACTCGCATCCCACTAAGCGACCAAAAACCTCTTAAGCAATGGACCTAAGCCTTGTTTTGAGCAACAAAATTTTAAAAATTGCTCATTTTGAAAAAGAATTCAACAAAGTTTTTGATTTTGCAAAAAAAACGTTAAAAATTTAATGTTTTGAGTTGCAAAACATTTATTTTGATAGATATCCCACTCGCATCCCACTAAGCTACCAAATAGGTCATCAAGGAAAACATCTAAGCTTTCTTTTGAGAAAAAAAGGGCCGATTTTGAAAAAAAGTCAAAAAAGTATTGATTTTGGAAAAAAATTAGAAAAATTTTTTATTTTTAATTTTTTTTTCCGAAATAGAAATAGCTATCTAAACTATTTACGACAAATGTTGCTAAGAACAATAGGTAATAAGTTACATGGATGAGAAAAAACACCAGCTTGGTCAAAATGTAAAATTTTGACTCCCTCTACTCAGAAAGTTCTCGACCGATCTTGTTGAAAAATTGTGTCTGAATTACTATCCAGTAGAACTAACTATAGAGCAAATTTCATCACAATCGGAAGACATCCATTTTAAAAGTTGTTCACTTGACATGAAATGCCCCATATAAATTTAAAAAATATATATATACAATAAATAAGAAGTTTTATAATTACTAACATTTATTCTCCAATAGAAAATTGGATAAATGAAGTGAATTTTCGAAAGAATATTAAAACAATTGTTATATTTGAATAATTTTTATATTTGAATAAAATCGTCAAACGAATTTTACATAAATTAGGCTTATATGGAAGCAAAAGGAGTCCTTGCCCTTAAAATTAAATTTGTCACACAATTAAAGACCTTAATTCTAGAGATAACTGAAAATGTGTTAGACATTTTAATCAATATTTTAGCTTAAATGTAATTTTTAATATTCAGGATATATGGCAGGTAAGCACGTCCTTTATCCGATTTTGATGAAATTTTCTTTAACAATGCAAAAGGGTACTAGTGTACCAAATTTTATATCTCTACGAAATCTCCTTCTACTTTTGTCCTTTCGTTATATGGGGACAAAGCACTGTGTGTCGCTTTCTCCAATCCCCTTAATTTTTGGCATAACAGGACACTGGCATCAACGTAATTTACACAAAGTTTAATGACTCACAATTATTTTTATATCTGATACGTAGTATGGTAACAAAATAACTAATTCCAAGCCTTACTTTAACTGTTATAAATGTCCAGATATTCAGAGTGGTCTTGCCACTATCCCGATTCCGTCCAAATTTCAGTCAAACATCGTAAAAATACAAGAAAGTGATTCCGACAAAGCTTAAAGATATTAAAGTTTTCTTTGTAATGGAGGACTGTTCCGATCTCTCCCATTTCCAGCTAAACTTCGTACAGTGCTAAGGAGCTTAAAGAATTTCACATTGACTGTTCTCTAAATTTTCGAAAATAACCAATCCAATCTGGCACATTTTCAGGCAATTACATACCATGGTAACCACATAAGTCCTTCAAAGTTTTACGGATATCTCTAATACAGTACACCAGATATTTGATGGTATATATTTATTTTGTATGTGAGGTTCCATTTTTCAGACAAATTACATATTATACAAAAATTGGAGACAAAGTTTGAAGAATCTAGCTATTTAAAGTGAGGTGACACAGCCCTTGTTCCGATCCCTCTCATTTTTTGTAAAACCTAATGCAGTGATAAGAAATTGGATCATATAAATATTGATTCTCCAGGTATTCAAAATAACTATTTGTCTTGGAGGTGCCAAGCCCACTAATACAATTCCGCCTATTTTCAACTGAACTAATTCGAAATTAACTAATTACTTTATATGGGACAAAGTTTGGAGTATCTGTTCCAATGATTTGTGCACCTATATGAAACAAATAAACAAACAAATAAACACACATACATACATACATTAATTTTAATATACATATGCATATAGATTACTGGGAACATGTTTTTTTCCAATATTTTTTTTTTTAAACTTAACAGGGTATATTTATTTTTAATCGCCTTAACCACTTAAAAGAAAATCCAAGTTTAAATTGCAGTTAATTATCGTCTGATTTCGCTGCAGGGAAGATCCAGAAAAACATTCTTCAATATTGAAAGTACATTTGCATAAAAGCAATTCTAAGATTATATATTTTAGTACCAGTTTAAAATTTTGACTCAGTAAAATATTATGACTCGATTAGTAAATAAATTGTGTTTGAGGCTTTATCGCAAGTACCGCATTAAATTAAATTTTGGCAACAATCATGTTGCGCAAAAATTTAACAACACAAATTTGATCAACAATATCATGTTAGATGGATTTAGTAAAAAAAGATCACTGATGTGATGTAAGAATTAAGTTATATACTATTTTCTTAAAATATCAAAAACAATTTCGTAATTTTAAGTACCTGGACTTAAAACTAGTATTTAATCTTTATCAATATACAATTCAGTAGTGGAGTCCGTGTATTCACAATTTCAGTACATATTGTGAGGTGCACACAAACAAAGAAATAAACGTGTAATCCAATTATTTATCGGACATTATTAGCCAATTATGTTAGAATATATGTCTAGTGTATTGCAAAGAGACATTTACTTCACTTCTGTTTTGTATTAGCAGTGACAATCGTTGATTATGACCATTTGGCCCAGCGTAACTAAATAATTCCAAAGTATTAGAGACGAGAATCTATTCCAACTTACAATGACTGTTTGATTTTATTATAATCACTTGTTGAACTCATTGTATTTAATTATTTGATATAATATATTATTAATCAATACACAATTCTTTGTTTTGCACAATTAAACAATAATTTAATATCTATACACTAAGAACAAAAAGATTTCCGCGATCGTTCACAACACAGATAATTTTGTTTTGTTATTCTAAAAAAAAAACTAAACAATGTAAACATCAAAGTCAAACATGCGATAACGCCGTTGAATGTTGTAGCAACGGCGTAATTGATGCGTTACACTTAACGAAATATGTTTGTAGTAATCATTGCACTAAAATGTTTGTTATTTTTTAAATATAAGTAAAATTACCATGAATTCACCGCTGCGTCCAACTTGCATAAATTGGCTTGGTCTATCTTTATATAGTATATAGACTAGTGATGCGCGTTCAGATTGCGAAGATTTTCGTCAATTTACACGTACACAACACGATTGTAAACAAGGCGAATTTATATACAAGGTGGCGTCGGTGGTGAATTCAGGCAAATACAAGCGAATTCATTAATTTTTTATATATGGAGCTCGACATTTGAAACAACTCTCTCATTGTTTCGAATATAGTGTTACGAAATTGTGTTTGGATTTAAATGTAATTGTTTTAACGGCTGGTTTAAAGTTGTATAATGCCTATCAACAGCAGTGATTCTCAAACTTTAACAAATGTGTGGGTATTATTAACATTGCTGTAAAACATACAACATTGAATAAAAGCTTTGAGTTGAGCATTGTTTGAAAGTATGGCAACACCAAATGATTAATGACTAACATCGAAAGCCCTAGACTTCGAGTATTTTAGATTTAAGATCATTGTAGAAATATAGCTTTCTAGAAGGTAAAGCAGTGTATATAAATTGGGCGTGAGAATACCACAAGAATGAGTTTAATTTGAAGCATCGTTAAGTAAAGACATCAACTGCAATGCCAGTGTATACTTGTACATTATAAAGTGTGTGTGTATTTCTGCGAATTGATAAACGTGTATAAAAACACTGAGTGACTATTTGAACTGTTGTTGTTGTACATCTTAAATAAATAAAGAGTTGTTACAATTTTAAACGACTAAACGGCTTTTATTTGCAACTAAAAGTATCCGGTAACCTCGTGGCACTGACCACGTTCCATGGAATATTAAACTCCATTTGTTTCTGACCATTTTGGAGCAACTCTATTATCTCTGAAATGGGCCAGCAGATTTTTTGCACGGAAAGCGTTTTTAAATCTATACCATGAATACTTTTATATCTGATATAGGTAACCTCGTGGTACTGGCCACGTTCCATGGAATATTAAATTCTATATATTTCTGACCACTCTGGAGGAACTCAATTTTCTCAGGAATGAGTCAGCAGGAACACTTTTTTAATGTATAGTTTATATACTACCATCTCCCATGACAATGCCCACGTTCCATGAAATTTTATTTTTCGTTTTTGTAAATTCCCATAAAATCTTTCATTTTCATTTCCAGCGTTGCTAAATATCGTTGCTATCTTGACACACTTACTTTTAATTTCTTGGTCTCATTCAAGGCGTATTAACAAGGTGAGTGCATAAGATCAGCTGTTTCTTAATTCGCCGTGGTTTAATGTAAGTCTTCTGTCAAACTATGTTTATGTTTACATTTGTTATTGTAAATAACATAGTAATATTTTAATTCGCCTTGATTTTGACATTTATTCTACATTTTAACAAAAACAAAATGCCTGTTGTTTTTGCATTGTTGTATTTGTTGCCGGGACGCACTCACCTTGTTAATTCGCCTTGGTCTCATTAAACCATTCAGTGGAAATGCCTATTTAAAATTAAAATTTTTCTCATACATTTAACAGAGGTTTTTATACTTCAGGATAAATTTTATGTCAAGATTTTAGACTTTATATTATAATGAAAATTAGTTTCAATCTCAAAATATTCTGAAAAGCTTACTGAAATAACAAATTTTTTTCCAGTTTTATAGAGTTTATGTAATTTTTCTATTTAACACAATTATTTTTATTCCTCAACCTTCAACAGTTTTGTAAATGTACTCTATATTTTCTGACCTTTGCATGAAATACCTGACTTGAACATATGAGGAGGTCCATAATAAAACGCAATGTATTTTCGTATGAATCTTATAAAACAAATAAATATATGTAAACATTGTTAAAAACCATACCAGGGCACATTTAGAAAGGTGACTGCGATGAAACAGCTGATTATTTTTTTATATTAAGTGGTTTAGACAAGTGAACTGTCAATTCACTTGTATTTGTTGTGGCGAAAAATACAACAAACTCAAAAGCAAAAACAACAACAGGCAACTTTGACAGTTCACTTATCTTTTAACAAAAACAAAATATATGATATTTTTGTATTGTTGTATTTGTTGCAGTGATGCAGTCACCTTTTTAAGTGTGCCCTGAACCATATCAAAGGTTAATAATTTGACTGTAGTGATGTGAAAGTATTGAGTATTTGGGTACTCAGTACTCAATACTGTAAATTTTTCCCGGTACTCAATTGCTAATTTTGCTTACGTTATCTCAAAAAGTCTATTAACTTAAAACATTTTAAAAAAATATTTAATTAAATAAAATAAAATAATGGCTTGCAATTTGGTACCATTAGAAGATAGAAAAAGTAATATTGGGTCTATCTTTGGGAAAAAAACCTCTCATTTCTGAGAAATTATAAGTTGCAAAAATACTTATTTAAAATAATATATATTCTATAATTTAACAAATTCCCAATTTGGACATATATATTTTAAATTAAAGCAATAATTACAAAGTACTTAACGAAGTGATGCAGAAAAACTATTAGTATATATTACCGAACTTTATGGACTCCAATATAAAATAATTTCTATATGTCCCAGTTATATTACTACTTTCACAACAAACTGTGGCTGCTAAAGTGATAGTTAAATGGTTATCATTTGTTTGTTACTGAACGCCAGAGTGTTCAGCCAATTATGAAGCTTATATTGCTGAAGTTCCAAGCATATAAATTACATTTTTAGATTGACTCTGGTTCTCTGGACAAAACGTTTTATAACCACTTAACACAAGTAATATTTGTCCGATTTATTACAAGAAACATAAAAATTATGATAACCAGAGATATATATACAGATTCGTCAAAACTGACGTTTACAAAAGTGGTGTATCAGATTGTCTTCATTTAACCCCATCTAAGAAAAAGGATAGCCATACATCTTACATACATATTTGCTATTCCTTTCATCCGATGGGGATAAATGTGTGATGCCACTTTGATACATTTAAACACCGTGACGTATCTGTTCATCAAAAACGTGTTTACAAAAATGTTTAAATTTGTTATAAGAGTAAAAAGATTATTATATTTATAAAATTGATTTTTAGTTACCGCTTTATGTGCGTAAAATATTTGAAAGTGCTAAAGGAAACTATTTCATTTTAAAAAGTGCGTTTTTGTAAATTTATTTTTTGTTTAGAATGTTTTACACTCTGTTGTTATTGTATTGTTGTAATTGTTGTAGTTACGCTGCCACCTGGTTAATACATCTTGATACTAGGGTTCTATTGTTGAAACAAAAAGTCGACTCTTCGACTTCTTTCGATAACTTAAAGGTTGACTTTTCGAACTTCCAATTTATTTAATTTTTTCAATAGTGGACTTTTCGACTATTAATGTAAAAAAATATATGGTTTTAAACAAAAATTAGAAAGTCTACATTTTCAGTTAGTCGACTTTTTTCGATTCAATTTTTCGACTTTTTCTATTTACAAAAAATCTACTTTTTTGGACTTAATAATCTATTTTAATGTAAATAATATATAATTGCTAGATTTATTGATAAGAAAAACATATTTCAAAAATTTTACAACAATAACTTCCGACAACTTTTAGAACCCTAATACATAAATGTTTGTACTTCATAGTTTGGGTTGTGAAATGGCGGAGTCAATATCAGGAATGGGAAGTTGATTCGTTAGTATTTTTTGTTGATACTATTTCATAGCGTAATGATTAAAAGGTATATGCGTTACGGCAACAAATACAACAATGCAAAAACAACAAGCGCTTTGTTTTTATTAAATCACTTTTATAGTGTCAAAAACAGTCAAAAACGTAAATAAAAAATTATTTGTAAAGGCTTGAAAACATTTTTTTGAATTAAAATTGTGAGAAATAAAAAAAAGAAATTTGTTGTGCTCTGAGTGTGAGAAAAGTATTATTTTATTATTTAACATACTCAACAAAAATTAAATTGTCCATCTCTGATTTAAATATCTTCTATATGGGGCATTTCAATGCAAGTGAACCAACTTTTGAAATCGATGTCTTCCGATTGGGATGAAATTTGCACCATGCTATTGGATAGTAATTCAGACTTAATTTTCTATCGGTCGAGAACTTTCTGAGTTAGAGGGGTAAAAATTTTACATTTTGCCTAAGCAAGTGTTTTTTTCTCATCCATGTAACTTATTACCTATTGTTCTTAGAAAATGTGTCCCAATCTTTCGGAAAAAAAAATTTTAAAAAATATATAAAAAATTGTTGACATTTTTTTTCGAAATCGAAAACTTTTTTACTTATTTTTCAAAATGGATCCTTTTTTCAAAAGAAAACTTGACATGAAATGCCCCATACATATAAAAGTGAATGTGTGTTTATACGTATGTTTATTATATTGGTTTCAAGTCTATAGACGGCAGGGTATTCAATCTATTAACTCTTAATCGGTTAACCGATTAATTTTGCTTGGTTAACTGTTCGAATAATTTAAAAAAATTTTTTTTTTTTTTTGATTTTAACATATTTTTTGTATATAATTTTCGGTTTTTATTCAAATACAAATGTCAAAGTAAAATTTATATTAATATTTTTTCCAACATCCAAGAAACATGTTTAGTGAGTATAACAACTGACATATTTAATTTACATGGCATCATAATATACGAAACTGGAGACATTACTGAAACGAGTCTTTTATCAGAACTTAACGAAACCACAATATTAAAAGTATTCAAAATCAAAAAGGACTCCTCCAATGGTATAATGAAGGATTTTTTATGCTTAGAAAAAACTTAATAAAAAAAATGAGATTTTGGATACATTTGGATGAGATCATGATTTACATTCGATTTAGGTGCCCCAATAGACTAGTTGATAGTGTGCTGGACTATTAATCAGAGGGTTGTGGGTTCGATTCCCGCCCGAGACTTTGGGTGTATCTGCAGTACAGTACCTTGTACATGCAAAACTCTTCGCAGTTTGTGTTTGTTAAAAAAAAGAAAAAGAAAACATCTACAATTAGCGAGAAAGTTTTTCCAAGTCAGTTTTTATTAAAACTAAAATAATATTTTAAAAGGACAAATTTTATATTATATATTTTTTTTAAATGATTGTTTCGGAAGATCTCACTAAAATCCTAAAATTGAGTACACTAATAGACGGCTAAACGGTTGATCCGATTTGCTTGAAATTTGTACAGTATGTTCCTGTATGTCTGGAAGGAACTATAGGCAAGTTTTGTTTTGAAATTTCAAGTGGGCGAGGTACTTCTTAAACAAAGTTAATATTAAAAATCAAATATCTAGGAAACTATAATAGCTATAGCAATTCCACCGTTTGTAAAAATATTTGGGAGTAGTAGTCACAGAGGACGTGGCACCTCCCATATGATGTTAATTTGGTCCATAAATTTTGTATGGTTATGCTAACATCAATATTAATATTTAGGACAAGAATAGGCGGAGTATCAATAGTGGGCGTGGAACTTCCCACACAAACTAAATAGACTTATAGGTATATGCAGTAGATGAATAAACGAAAAATATTGCATACCCTAAGGCATTAGGATATGCAATAACTAAATACAAATATTTTTTTGTCCTAAACTTTTTTATTTTATTATAATTCACATTAAGGTTAAAAAATAAGAACTAAATAATCTACTAATAATTACATTAGAAACTAATTTTAGATATACCTACTAAATATATTGTAAATCATTACGGTACGGGTAGAGAAGCACACCGGGTTTTAGCTAGTATGTTAATAAAAACAAAACAAAATTTGTACTCAGACTGACAGACGAAGTTTGTGGACGAGAGTTTGAATAGGTAGAGTGTGTAGAACAAAAGAGAAGGATAAAATAGTTGTGTTCGTGTACTTGTTAATTTGTAATAATTTGTACAAATTATTGGCTGTGCCGAATCTTATATACCCTTCACCAAATTATACTTTAAAATAAATATTTTAAATATTTTTAGATAAACAAAATAATCATTTTTTTTCAAAATTGTGTTTCAAAATTTAGAAAAAAAAAATTTTTTTTAATTTTTTTTCGAAATAGTTTTTTTTTTTTTAAATTTACTAGTGCAAAAAAAAATGTATGGCAAAAACTGTTTTTTTTTGAAAAAAAAAAATTCGGTTTAAAAAATATTTTTTTCGATTTTTACCCATTGTAGGTCCAAATTACTATAGCCTTATATATATCTTTGCAATGGACTTTTAAATATCTATCATTAGATATCGATATTGTCTATATTAATGACTTAGTAATCCAGATATAGATAAAAACTCAGCCATTTGGGGGTCGATTAGTACCAAAATATCATAAACTTGATATTAATCTTTCCTTTTCTATTTTTCCACCACAAACTGTTTTTTTCTTTAGTTTCCCGGTTACATTTATTGTTTGTCACTTTTTATTTTATACCCTTCACCTTCGTGAGAAGGGTATATATAAATTTGTCATTCCGTTTGTAATTTCCACAATATAATTTTCCGACCCTATAAAGTATATATATTCTGGATCCTTATAGATAGCGGAGTCTATTAAGCCATGTCCGTATGTCTATCTGTCTGTTGAAATCAATTTTCTGAAGACCCCAGATATCTTGGGGATACAAATCTTCAATAATTCTGTCAGACGCTTTCGAGAAGTTTCCTATTTAAAATCAGCAAAATCCGACCATAAATAATGAGCAAAAATCCGAGACAATCTCTGAAAATTTCATAAAAAAAGACAATTTATTGCATGCTTTGACAAAAAAGCAACAAAACGTACATATGTTTGGATGTTTGTTGCCTTTATTGCTTTGCGTATTTTGTTTTTGTTTTATTTTTTGTGTTTGACAAAAAGCAACAAAACGTACATGCATATGTTTGGATGTGAGTTGGTTTCATTGCTTTGCGTATTTTTTTTTTTTGATGTTTCGTTTGGCGTTGTTGTTTTTATACTCTTCACCTTCGTGAGAAGGGTATATATAAGATTGTTATTTCGTTTGTAACTTCTACAAATTTTTCTTGATATATTTAGGATGCTATACGCTAAAAATGGGCAATTAATGCATCCACAACAAAGGTGAAGGGTATATAAGATTCGGCATAGCCGAATATAGCACTTTTACTTGTTTTTTTTTTTTTAAATTTTCTAAGTCAGCGATGCCACTTGTGTATATTTTGTTGTATATTGTATAAAAACATTTCCTACATTTGAGGTGACACCCAGTCGGTTAAATTTAAAACATACTTTAATTTTGACTTTAGTTAGAAAATAATAAAAAACTGTTTTTTATTCTAAAGTTGTTTTTCAAAAGAACCGACTTTATTGTTTGACTATGATTATGGGTCGATATTTTTTATAATTTATAGTTTTAAAGCAAAAATATGATTTTAATAACTCTTGATCAAAAATCATTCCATTATTAACTTTTTGTTTCTTTGAGATATAACAGCGATTTTAGCTTTTTGAAAAAGGGCATTTACTTATAAAATGTTTACAAACAGAATATTTTTTTAGATTTAGAGTAAATTTATTATTTTTTCTCCAAAGTAAAGTTACAGGATCATTTTTAAGGAAAGTACGCGAACGCATCTAATGTCTTCCTTTCAATTTCTGCTGTCAGTCGCAGTTGAAGCGAATGTATTGTAATACACTGTTGCCAGATATTTTGGGGTAAAATCGTCAAAATCAGCAAAATATGTCATTTTTGAAATTCGTAGGTTTTATTAGAAAAAAACTAAAAATCCAATAAAGACTTTAGATATTTAAAGAATTAGTGTTACATAATTAGAATTATATATTTGTATACAAAAATTAATCATTTTAATACCCTTCGCATTTTAACATTTCACAATTTTCTTTTAATATTAAAATCATTTTTAATTTGTAAAATTAAGTAATTTAAGCTCTTTAAATTGGGATTCTATTTATTAGTTTATATTATCTTCTATCTTACAAAGACAATAAAATTTTTAATAATTTTATTTGTTAATTAAATGATTATATGAAAACTTATCATGAAATCGTAATTTTGAGGACAGAAATTAGCAATTAGCAAAGCTGGCAACACTGTAAGTGGTTGGGTGTTTAGTTGTTATAAGGTGACCAGATTTTAAAATAATTAAAATTTTTTGATATTGTTATTTTCAAAAATAAATGTTTAGTTAGGTCTTATTGCAGTTAATTGAAGTAAGGATAAACTAAGGATTGGTGGCAGAATGATTTGTTGATCTTTAGTTATGAAATATATTTAAAATTAACTGAATATCAAAAATTAAATTTATGTTAAACATTCACTGGGAAGTATAAATACTGTTTTAGTAAATCCAAACAAATTTAAAGAAATTAATTTTACTTTTTTAGGAAATTACACAAAAGAAAATACATAATAAATCAAACACTAATTTAGTTTAGGGCTTTTTAAATCATTATTAATATTAATTCACTAAATTTTTTAATGAAAGACTAAAATAATACATTAAAAACGAGATGTAAATACAAAAAAGGCTAAATACAAGAGCTAAAACGTAAATGGAATATATGAAGCAATATCAAACAGAATAAAGCTAAATTTAGCTGGAAAAAGCTAATATGGTCACACTGCTTGTTATTGTCTGCATTATTGTTGTTGTGTTGCTTAACTTTTACGCAGTTCATTATGAATCGTTGGATTGTTAAGAACATCAGTTACATCAATGGCTAATAAACATAACTGTTGCAAGCGTTAAAAGAAAATTAGAAAATATTTTACATACATATAAACAGATAGATAGATACTTAAATGAAAAGTGGCAAAGAATTGATTAAACATACTTTCATCATCATATTAATGGCAAAGTAATTAGACATAAAGGTATTAAATTCTCTTAATTTAGTAAAAAATAAAAAAATTTTTAAATTTAGCAGTGTTTGTGAAGTGTCTATAAAATAGAAAATTTGTGCGATTTTAAAAATGTAACGAAAATATTTGAGGTTGTCATTGTTTTTGAAAGTTCCTCGCGTAAATTGTTTAATATTATTTAATATTGTGAAACATTTAAATAAAAAAACAAGCATATGTCAAGAAATAAATATTGAAATGGTATGATTATAAAAATCAAAGTTAATTTTTGACTGTAAAATTTCATAATTTTCTGAGAACAAATATTTTCACTTTGACCAGGAGATAAAACATTTTTTACAACTATAAAATGAATTCGTTAAAATTTCGGGGAGAGAGCAGAGGAACCATACAAAAATTACACAGTGATACAAAAGAGAACGATAAAATAGTAACGGGTTCTCATGTAGCAATTCTGTTTTGTTGGAGTCCACAGAGTACGAAAATTATTTTTATGATTTTTCTCGATTACCTGGTTTAAGTGAAATAACTTCAAAACATTGAAAAATGGCTGAGTTACGGTAGTTTAAATTCAGGATGCTCTCCAATCAAAGCAAAATAGTCTCTGCTATTTTTTGAAAAAAATTATCATACATATATTTTAAAATCGAAATAAAAAAAACAAACTTCTGATTTCTTTAAATTACAGTTGCTAATAAAAAAGTACTAAACGCAGGGATCGAGAAAAACTATAAGCATTTCCGATTTCTATGGACTCCAATAAAATATTCCTTCCTATATGAGATCCTCTGCATAAATTTGGTGTAGTACCTATAATGTTATTTTATTTTATCAATCAGAAAAGAAAAAGTGTGGAAATAAATGTCTATTATAGTAAAAAGTTAAATTTTAACCCTCCGACGGTTGAGTCAAAAGGACCTATTTCTATTTGTATGGAATTTTATATGAAAACGCATTTTTTTTGTTTTGATTTATTATTATTTACTAATAGTACATGTATAATGAATGTTAGAAACAAAATTTAAGGAACACGTTTGTGATGTGTTCAAACAATAAAACAAGCCAAAAGACAGTGCATTTATTAACGATTTCTTGAAATTTCAGTACAAGGACCTTGTCAACTGTTCTTTATGTGCTTTTTCTTTGCAAAAATCATAACTTCAGAACCAAATGAGATAATTAATAGGTATATGATAGATAATTAATCAACCAATGAAATTAGTGTTTGCAAAGGGTTCTACGCCTTCTAGGTCCTTATTATGGGTTAGCAAAGTTGAAATTTGTGGAAAAATCAATTTTATGGGAAGTAAAATGAAATATTTGTTTAAAATTTTGATTTTGTATGTTTCTTTTTAAAGGCTTTTATGATTTAAAAATATTCCAGAAAATATATATAAATATTAAATTTATTTTAAAATTCTTTGTAAAGTATTGCCCAGAATCAGTAGAAGAAGATATATCTAATGAATTTTCACAGCTAAATATCATAAATTGCACACAAATGCATGCAACACATTTTGGGAACCATGGAAATTTTATCTCTAGCCTCTTTTTGGGGCAAGGACGGCCAGCTGGGATTTTATGCATTAGATAAAGGAATAATAAAAAAAAAAAAAAGGCGGCCAAAAGTCTATAACTTTTGACACAGGCGGAATTTTTTAATGCGGTTTTTTTGTTTGATAGGTGACTTTGAAATTTATAACAAACAAGTTAGAGTACTATATTCGGCTATGGCGAATCTTAAATACCCTCCACCTAAATATGATGAAAATTATAGAAATTACATTGGTATAAACACTCTAATATACCAATTTAGTGTTTGTTATTGGTGCATAGCTCGATTATGAAGATTTTTACAATGTTAATGTAATAGTATTTTATATATTGTTAGAAAAACTAGTTTACGCAAAAGATATTTTATTTAAAATGTATAAACAAATATATTTAGTCAAACTTCAAAAGTATGTTATTATTCTGACTCAATTTTGCATATGAAAATGAGTTATATTTGGATGTGGGACTTATATGGGAGATATAACCTATTATGGGCCGATCGTCATTAAATATTTTAACGTGATTTCTATGTATTTGAGTCCTATTTTGCTTGAGTTTTATCTCAACAACGTTATTTGCAAGAGTTTTATGGGTATTATAGTGATTATCGGAAATGGACATAATATAGGTGCTAACATGGACCGATATTCACAAAACCCAGTAGTATGATTTTTGGATACAATCTAGATCAATATATACAATTTTAGTTTGATATTGACATATTTTTTTGTATTAGGGGATTTTGCGTGTCGAATTTCAACGTAATAGCGATATATATAGTAGATATTTATGTTTAATTAAGGATTTTATATGGGCGCTATGGTCAAATAGTGCCCGCTCCAAAACAAATTTTTGTCGCGATTTCTCTTTGCACGAAACTTAGTTGTGCTGAATGTTGTACGGATACTGCAGTTCTCTAGGCATTTATATACCATAGCTCCATATTTCGGGAAGCAATTTGTATGGGGGCTAGTAGAAATTATGGACCTATTCTTACCATTTTCAACACAATTTGTCCTTTTATCATATAAATAGTGAGTGAAAATTTTCATGGTATTCTCTGCAATGAATTTACCCAAAATCACAAAAAACCATGTGAAAATTTTAGGAGGTTGTCTTACATTTTGATCCATAACCCTGGTTCTACCAATTCGATTTTGCTGATTTTCAATACAAAGATTTTGGTATAAATTTCATTCATTTTGCTAATGTATTTTGGACGTGAGAGACAGATAGATAGATAGATAGATAGACAGACAGACAGACAGACAGACAGACAGACAGACAGACAGACAGACACAGACATACTTGTTGGATCTCAGATGAATATTTCTCAATGTTACACACGGAATGACACACTTATAATATACCCTCATTCACCACTTGTGGTCGAATAATTAAAAAAAAATTTAACTAAAATGTTGAATTTTTTTAAAAAAGTTTATTATTAGAAATATTTTATTTTCCAATAAAATTTAATAAATAATGATAATAGTAATAAAGAATTACAACAGTAACAACTAAAAAAATTAGCAAAATTATTTTTCTTTAAAATTTCAACAATTTATTTTCGTGAATGATTTTGGGAAGAAGTCCTTATATGGCTACCTATTAACATTTTTAAGAGATTTATGTTCGTTAAAGTGATTTTCGGAAGCGGGCCTTATGCAGGAGCTATGACTAATTATGGACCGATCGCCATAAAATTAGGTAACATGACTTTTGTATACATAAAACTTATTTGGAAAGCAATTTTGTGTAGATACTAGGGTATTCAATTAATCGGGTTTCTGGTTTAATCGATAATCGAGCAAATAATTAATCGGGACTTAGATTTATTCGGTTAATTTTAAATTATTCGATTAACCGAATAAATTCAGTTTTAATTTGAAAACAAGTAAGAGAGACATATTCGGCTGTGCCGAATCTTATATACCCTTCACCAAATTATACTTCAAAATAAAAATTTATAATATTTTTAGGTAAACAAAATTTATTTTTTTTTCCAATTGTTTTTTTTTTAATTTTTTTGGAAAACATTTTTTTTTAATTTTTTATATTAAATTTTTTGGTGAAAAAAAAAATTCGGGTTAAAATTTTTCGGATTTTGGCCCATTGTAGGTCCAACTTACTATGATCTTATATACGTCGTTGCAAAAATATCTATCATTAGATATCCATATTGTCTATATTAATGACTTAGTAATCGAGATATAGGTCAAACAATAGGTAAAAAATCGAGGTGGTTGTCCTGGTGTTTTCCTTATATCTCAGCCATTTTAAATAGCAACCGAGCCGGAAGAATTCCGGAGATATTGATGTATGAATCGTGTATGTAAGTTATTTGTGGGCTTCGGAAAGTTGATTTCAACAGACAGACAGACGGACGGACAGACAGACATCGCCTAATCGACTCCGCTATCTATAAGGATCCAGAATATATATATACTTTATAGTGTCGGAAAAATATAATGTAGAAATTACAAACGGAATGACAAATTTATATATACATGTGAAGGGTATAATAAAACCACGAATTTTGTGTACTTATTTAAGTATTTTATTAATAACAAGAACAAAAACATAAAAAACAAACTAAACTTAATAATGCCACCAAAAAATAAATAATAGCAACAAAAATATAGTATCTAAGATCCTTTTTTTATACACATGTTAGTTTTTTAAGATTCTGGTGAGATCTTCTGAAATAATCTTTTAAAAAAAGAATATAATTTAAATTCTTTCCTTTTAAACTATTTTTTCTTTAGATTTAATAAAATTTGACATGGAAAAAAATGTCTCGCTGATTGTAGATGTTGGAGAAATCGAAAGTAATGCATGATGAAGAATCTCCAATATTTCAATTCTTTTTTTAGTATTTTCTATGCATATAAAATCCTACAAATTATCCTTTTTGGTTTTTTTAAGATTTTGAATACTTTTAATATTGTGGTTTCGTTAAGTTCTGATTAAAGATTCGTTTCAGTAATGTCTCCAGTTTCGTCTATTATCATGCCGTCCTCTGATAACTATATGTAAATTAAATATGTCAGTTGTTATATTCACTATATTCAGTCCTTATATTCACTATATTCAGTCCTTATTATCACTATTAGCTCAAGTCTTTTTGCTTTGCTCATCGTGTTGCAATTTTTTCCGCATACGTTAGATTTATGAGCGTTTTAATATTTGTCAAGAAAGATACATATCTGGCAGCTCTGTGTAATTATGGACCATCATTAAATTTATCACAACGGGAAAAGGCCTTAAATGGCAGTTATCAGCATATATGGGCCGATCATCATAACATTTTTGTGCTTATATAAAACTTATTCGAATAGAATTATATCTTAGTGGCAATTAGCTATTATGAACCGTTGAGAACAAAAATTGTTGTAGTGATTTCCATGTTCACACGATCAATCTGTTAAATTTATATCGATTATTTATTTACTACTAAAAAGCCATATTGCGTTAAAAAGTAGGATAATGAAAATGTTTTTGGTTTTCATGCCAATTTTAACTAGTTTTTTAAGGCAATATTTGGAGCGTGTTTAAGGAAAACGGACAGACATACAGATTCATAATATACATATTTAATTTATGGGGTTGTCATTGTTACTCATGAAACAAGTAAGAGTGTTTTATTCGGCTGTGCCGGATCTTATAAACCCACCATCAATATGTGACAATAAAATATGTTTATGTCCAACTTTATCACGATATAAATTATTATAGGACAATTATGAATGTTCAATTCCTTGAATGGCTAGGTTGCCCGATATTTACTATACAGTATAATTTCAGAGTACTTAGGAATAGTTTGTGCAAAATTAAATCAGGATTACCGCATAATCTACCAAACAAACCATATCAAGAGAGAGTATTTGTGGAATATTTCATCCAGCTAGATCCTTTCGTTTCGGCCCTATCCTGTTTTCAACAGACGAACTTACATAGCTAGGTCTAAGGTATTTCATAAGACCCAGAATATATATACTTTTGTGGTTCTACGATAAATATTTTGGTGTATTACACACGGAATGACAAAATCAAACTATATGATGGTGGGTATAAAAACAAACTTTTGGTTGTAAAGTTTATGATTATAATTGTATATTCTTAATATATTTCGGTTTTCTATTTGAGGACACTGATATAAGCACTTGGTAGTGGTGGGTCAATCCAATTAATCTTAAACAACGCCTTTATCATCTTTCAGATTCCGTAAAATAGTAAAAGCTGTATCTGATCTGATATTCCAATAAATCCCAACTCCCATCTATGATTATAACAAATAAGCATTTGTGTTTGTAAACTCTTGGTAGCTGTTGCAAGCCCAACATGTACACCAATGTGCATAAACAATTTCAATTTAAAAATGTTAATAATCACACAAATTAAGCTGCAATTCAACATTTATACAAATATTGCGATAAGGACGAAAAAGAAAATTAAAAACAATGAAATGAAACATTCAATTGCTTATAGATCTTTAAAAGAAAGCTTTCAAACCAGTTCAAAATGCAAAATCCTACAAAAAAAAACTACACAATGTAATATGAATAATCAGTTACCCCAGCTTAAAACTAACAAATATATGAAGCAGCAAAAACCACACGCAATGGACAATCGTGATGAGAATCACAGCTTAGACAGAAGTTTAGACAAACATAATGATGAAAATGAAGGCGTTAAAAATAGTACAAGTATTGAAAAGCAGCTGGATAAAGAAAATTATATCAAATTCAACAATTACGATAATGACAACGGAAATGATGATAACAATAATAAAACCTATGGCAGCATAGTTGCACATGATGAAGCAGATTACAAAAGAAACGATGTCCAATTACAAGCTGAAAGATATAATAGTTTTTTAGATGACTTTAAGGAAAATCCACACACGACACCATCAAATGATGATGATGGCAATAGTCAATATGAGCAATCCTTATTTGCATCATACAATCTGTATCCATTGCACATCAACATAAATAACCAGACAAGTAAGATAATATATATATATATTCGACCATTGTAAAATATTGTACAGACTAGCCCCAAATCATTAATTTTCGTCCCGAAATTATTAACAAAATCAAATCGAAATTTGGCACTTGTCTTAATTTCGCTCGCAGCTGATATTCTTTAGGATTTTTAATAACTAATTGAAATAACTGATAGCTTTTAAAATGTTGCATCAAAATTTCCCGTTTGTCCTATCCGCCTAATTTTTGGTGTAAACAATTTTTGACCTCATTAAAGCAGGTGTTAAGATCATTTCACCGAAATGAACTTAACACCGACCTAGAAGCATGAAATTAAGCATACATGGTCCTAAGTCTGTTTTTACACAGGGCAAGTTTTCTTGCCGCAAGTCTGAGTTTATAGGAGAGAGAGGCAAGAAGAAAAAAGAGGGGTACACGCTTGCTTGTACTGGCAAGTATCTTCAATTCTCTCTTGTTTTCTCATTTTCAGTATGGCGTCTATTAGGTTTTGACATACAAAATTGAACACAGACTTGCTGTGTGTAAACAGACGAGCAAGTTTAAAAGAGAATCGAAGAGACTTGCTTCAAGTAAACTTGCCCTGTTTAAAAGCGGTCTAAGTGAGTGAAAATTCAAGAGAGAATATTACTTTATGTATTTTGTTCACTAATGACACTAGCACAGTGGTGCGCAAATAGGGGGATTTAATTTGTGTGCATGGTTGGGTAAAAAATAAAATATCCGCAACAACATCAAGCAACTGAATGAAATATTTGTATTTTTACGCTCTATTAAGCTCTATTGTTTACATTCGGGTTATGTATGTGTAAATTGACGAAAATCTTCGTAACCTGAACAATATGAACGCGAACCAGTGCACTAGAAACATGTAATAAAGCTTATATGAATCCGATTGAGTGGGAATCCACTGTAGGAGCCTTATGTTACTTTTTTTATTCTTAAGAAACATGATATTAAGCATATATGGGACGAAGTGAGTGAGAATCCTAGGGGGTACTTACAGTACCTTTTCTTTGTTCGAATGGTACTTTTTGTAATTTCTTCACCAATGAACCTAGAAACATGAAATAAAGCATATATGGGATGAAGTGAGTGAGAATCCTAGGGGGTACTTATGGTACTTTTTCTTTGTTCGAATGGTACTTTTTGTAATTTCTTCACCAATGAACCTAGAAACATGAAATAAAGCTTATATGGACCCGTGTGATATAACTTAGATCATGAGTGATTAAAAATTCAACGCGGAGACTTTATGCTACTTTTTCTTTATCCTAATGGTACATATTTTCTGTATTTTATTTACAAATGAACATAGAAACTTGAAATCAGTGAGTAGGAATCAACAAGTTGGTATTTTATCGAACTTTTTATTTATTCTAATGGTACATTGTTAATTCATTTATAGTAATTAGTAGGGTGATTGATTCATTGACATTTTTTGGAAACCGGTTTTCGGTTTCTTCGAAAAATTGCAATTTAATATAAACCGGTTTCGGTATTTTATTAATAACCGGTTAACCGTTTTTTTGGAAAAATATGAAAACGCCTAGGAATAAGAAGAAACAAATATTTATTTATTAAAATAATAGTTATTAAAACAAAAACAGTTCATGGAAAAACATACTTATGATTAAGAATATACGTGTATTCTAATAACAAAAAATAAGCCTTTTGTAATACTCTTACTTTTTAATGCGAATTTTGATTACTTCTTTTAACGTTCACAAGGTATTCGGGTAAAATTTTATCCATTTTGAAATTTAATTTTTTATTTTTATTATATTTTATGAATTTTATTTTGATTTTTAATGTCAACAGCTACGTTAGGTTTTTAGAAGCACAAATTGGCATAAAAAATATCTACAACATCTTTTGCACTTAAGGTATTTGGGTCATATTTGACCTGGAGCTAAAATCTGTAATATTTGTTAAGCACAATTAAGTTAAATGTTTTCAGAGCTTTGGTAGCACTACTATATATTTATATATATTTGTCTCTTTTCATCATATTTGCTGAACATTAACTTGTAACCGATTTAACCAAAAAAAACCGGTTACAACCGGTTATTAAAATCCGGGACGATCACCCTAGTAGCCATATTTGGAATTCGGAAAAACAATTACTTTTTAAAAATATTTATCACTTTTTTTAATGTTTTAAAATTCCATTCTATCTGTCATCTGTTTTCTAAAAAATTTAAAATTCATTACAATTATATTATTATACCCTTTACCTTCGTGAGAAGGGTATATATAAATTTGTCATTCCGTTTGTAATTTCCATAATATAATTTTCCGATCCTATAAAGTATATATATTCTGGATCCTTATAGATAGCGGAGTCGATTAAGCCATGTCCGTCTGTCTGTTGAAATCAATTTTCTGAAGACCCCTGATATCTTCGGGATCCAATTCTTCAATAATTCTGTCAGACATGCTTTCGAGAAGTTTGCTATTTAAAATCAAGGAAAAAACCAGGACAACCTCGATTTTTTACCTATTTTTTGACCTATATCTGGATTACTAAGTCATTAATATAGACAATATGGATATCTAATGATAGTTATTTAAAGACCTTTGCAACGACGTATATAAGACCATAGTAAGTTGGACCTACAATGGGTCAAAACCGGATAAATTTTTAACCAGATTTTTTTTTTTTCACCAAAAGTTTTTTTCGCTAAATATTAAAAAAAAAATTTAAATTTAAAAACAAATAAAAAATATTTTAAAATTTAAAAAATATAAAAAAAATTTTTAATAAAAACTTTTAAAAAAAAAAATTCGAAAAATATTTTTTTCCAAAAAATGAAAAAAAAACAACTGGAAAAAAAATAAATTTTGTTTACCTAAAATTACCTACAAATTTTTATTTTGAAGTATAGTTTGGTGAAGGGTATATAAGATTCGGCCCAGCCGAATATATCTCTGTTACTTGTTTTTCTTTAGTTTTTATAAAGCTAGACATTGAAAATGATCTTTCAGTCGGTGTACTTGTAGGACATATAGTTAACAAAGCATTGAATAAGTTTTTAAGCTTTCCAGATCGCTTGTGACATTTCTCTAAATATAAAATGTCCTCTAAGATAGTTCTTGAGAAATCGTACAACTGATGGAGTTAAACTGAGACATCGGGTCGGCACGTGACGAAACATTTCACTGCATTCTAATATTCTAGTTCATTTCTTTTAGACTTGAAATCTTCTTTTTTGATGAGCTAAATTCATTAAAAACCTTGATTACAATATTTTCTATATCGAGTTTTAAAACCCTCAATCCATTTTCAATGTCCTAATATATCACGACTCAGCGGCTCGGCTTAACCGACTCTTAGGTACAGGGTTTCCAGATTTTTTTGTGTCTTATCCCCAAAAAATTATTTTTTTATCCCCAAAAATCCCCAGTAAAAAATATTAAAAATATGAAATTACACTATAAATATAAATCGAAAGAAATGAAATAAATATCTGTTGCAGTAAGCAGGGCAAGTTTTTCAAGCATGAAAAATAAGCTTTTGCATATTTTATAAATTTAAGAAGTGATTTTTTGCTGATCCTTGCATAAATGTACAGATTACGCACTTCGACTATAATTTGGCTCCTCTAAAGAGAGGAAAATTAAAATTTAAAAATTTTCAGTAGAGGCAAAAAACTGTTTTTTACAACGGTATTTTTGGCGAAACAGTAGAGAAAATGATGTAAGATTATTACAGTGGGTGAAAACTTAAAAATTTTGAGTTGACTCTCTTTAGAGGGAGGAACCAGTGCGATATATATGGTAAATAAAAAATTTAAAAAAAATGTTCGGGAAAAACTAGCTTTATTTTGAAAAAATATCTTGACAATCTTAAAATGCATTCACATGGGGAGAATGTAAATTTTACTTCATTAAAAACAAACGAGATCAATTTGTGTAATTCTGTAAAGCATTAAAAATATGAGTTGTCTTGCAGCAAGGTCTCTTATTAGTATTGTAAAGTCGATACATATTTTTCGAAACTTATTGAAAACGTAAATTCGTATTTGTTTTTTTTCAAACATATCAAATTTGCGAAATTAAAACAGTTTATATTTTGTCTTGAAAATATAATTTTTTAAGTAGCGAACGTAAAAGTTACCTGATAATGGTTTAAATATAGCTAAGATAGAGAAGTTTCAATGAAAAATCTTATGTTATGTTTCTATTTTAGTTAAACAATATTTGAATAGTTAAACCTAGATGATCTAGCTATGCACAGTGGTTTAGAAACTTTTTTTTTTTTTTTTTTTTTTTTTTTGGAAATAATTCGGTATCTCGGGATCTATTAGATTTCACATGGTTGGAGCTGAGGTGTTTTCGAATTAATTTACAGTTGTTCAGCTTCCTACGCACTGGCCCCCATTACCCGTATATTGTTACCCGGAATTGTTACACTATCTTCAGTTACTTATGCCTAATAGCTAATTCATTTTATTGAAATTAACAAATTTATCCAATGTATCCCAGAGACCAAAATATAGATGTACAGATTTATTTCCAGTTTTTAAATTCTCTTACACTGCCGTCAATTTTAATACATTGATATATATGTTCTATTTTAATATTTAGGTGAGAACATAGACCGAGAAGAGGTTCAAGATATTTTATTGGCTGAGGGAGATGGTGAAATTAAAGGCGTGAAGGAGACCGATAACAATAGCGAAGCGAGATCGTCATTTATTGATAATGATTTGGTAAATAATACCAACCAAAATAAATTGCAATTAAATGATCGGCAAGAAGAACATAAAAATAATGATGCTACACTGACAAATAAGGAAGCAACGCACACACAACAACCCATAGAAGCATATGTAGAAACACAGGCCCTAACAAACCAACGGCATCTTCTTAAGGATTTTGAACAGCAGATAAACGTTCATAATCATTTCGATGTGGCCGGTAACCTATGTGCGGGGACCATGGGTTCTTTATGTGATATGGCCGAATTTTCAAAATTGGAATGCAGTTTTCTTGGTGATTTCAAAGATCAAGAATATCTAGTTAAAAAATACTATCATCCTCTGTATGCTCACGGTGTTTGTCGGTGGCCCGGTTGTGAGTTGCCTCTAGATGATATGACTTCGTTTGTTAAGTAAGTGTATAAAGGAGGTTTAAACATAGCATATTCGGTCTTGTAAATATTTATAGGGAATTAGCTCGATTATAAAAAAAAAAATTTATAAATTTACAGACCGAAACAAGACCGAAAATGCTATATGTTCCTCAAAGGTATATATATATTTTTTTAAAATGGTTTATCATCATTTAACTTTATTTTTAACAGATTATTTCTCAGACTGACTGTATAAACATAATTGGTGTGACGGCTGTAGACAGGCATATATTCGGTAAAGTGAGAATAGCGTTCAATTTTCATTCCAATTGTGTTCATACACTCAAATTATGGCAAATTTTGAGTTTATTTGAGAATGTCAATACCAAGGCTAATTTATATATATTTATATAAATTCGCCTTAACCTATGTGTGACATAGTGAGAATTTCCATTCCAAATGTGCAAGGCGAATTTAATTATATGTGGGGCATTTCATGTCAAGTGAACCAACTTTTGAAATCGATGTCTTCCGATTGGGATTTTTTGATTTTCAAAAATAAGTCAAAATTTAAATTTTTTGTCTTGAGTTACAAAATATTTATTTTGATAGATATTCCACTCGCATCCCACTAAGCGACCAAAAGCCTCTTACAGGAATGGAACTAAGCTTTCTTTTGAGCAAAAAAAATTAAATTTGGAAAAAAAATTAAACACATTTTTTGATTTCGGAAAAAAATGTCGAAAATTGTTTATTTATTTTTTTAATTTTTATTTCCGAAAGATTGAAGAAATAGCTATCTAAACTATTTGGGATACATTTTGCTAAGAACAATAAGTAATAAGTTACATGGATGAAGAAAAAACACCTGCTTGTCCAAAATGTAAAATTTTGACCCCCTCTAACTCAGAGAGTTCTCGACCGATCTTGTTGAAAAATTGTGCCTGAATTACTATCCAATAGTGCATATATATGGTGCATATACCATCCCAATCAGAAGACATCGATTTCAAAAGTTGGTTCACTTGACATGAAATGCCCCATATATTTATATAAGGCAGAAATCACATAATCGAAATAGTTAATTTTTTATATATGGAGTTTGACATTCGCTTAAGTGGCGAATTATTGTTTATGTATGAAGTTTGATATTCGTCATAGCAATGGCCTTAACGCAAGGGCTCTACAAATCGACTTTTAAGTGGGAAAAATGTCGAACAATCGACCATATATTTTTATACCCTTCACCATGAGTGGAAAGGGTATATATAAGTTTGTCATTCCGTTGGAAATTTTTCAGTACCTAGAAAATTTTTTCTGTCCATACACAACTTGGATGGATGTACATGTGTATGTTCTCCAATTTTTTTGTTTCTTTGTAAACAAGGCGAATTTTTTTATGTAATTTAAATTAATATATCTTCACCTAAAATTCAAAATAACGTAACATCACTTTTTACAAGATTATAGAAGAAGCAAAAAACGAAACAAAATTTTCAAATTTGGATTACAATAAAACTAGAAATATATTTTATAAAAAAGTACACTTTTCAAAGTACACTTTATGATATGCGTCTTACGTTATTTTGAATTGATGTTTTCTAAAACCAAAATAACGTATCATCAATATAAATTTGTATAAAAAAACAAGTAAGAGATCTATATTCGGCTGTGCTGAATCTTATATACCCTTCACCAAATTATACTATAAAATAAAATTTTAAAAATTTTAATTTTTTAAAAATAAAATTTTTTCGAAATTTTTTTTTAAAATTTTTTCCAATTTTTTTAATTTAAACATTTATCTTTTTTAATTTATTAGTGAAAAAAAATTCGGGTAAAAAAATATTTTTCCCGATTTTGACCCCTTTGTAGGTCCAACTTACTATAGACTTATATACAACGTTGCAATGGACTTTGAAATATCTATCATTAGATATCCATATTGTCTATATTAATGACTTAGTAATCGAGATATAGATCAAAAATAAGCAAAAATTTGCTGATTTTAAATAGGAAACTTCTCGAAAGCATGTCTGACAGAAAATTGATTTTAACAGACAGACAGACAGACAGACAGACAGACAGACAGACAGACAGACAGACAGACAGACAGACATGGCTAAATCGACTCCGCTATCTATAAGGATCCAGAATATATATACTTTATAGGGTCGGGAAATTATATTGTGGAAATTACAAACGGAATGACAAATTTATATTTACCCTTCTCATGAAGGTGAAGGGTATAATAAAAAAGTAGTTTTTTTTTATAGAAAATGTTGTTATACACAAGATTTTCTATAGAAAATGTTGTTATACACAAGATTTCCTATAGAAATTGTTGTTATACACAAGATTTTCTATAGAAAATATTGTTATACACCAGACTTTCTAGAGAAAATATTTTCTATAGAAAATGTTATACACAAGATTTTCTTTAGAAAATATTGTTATACACAAGATTTTGTAGATTTTTTTTTTTGTAGATTTTTTCTATAGAAAATGTTGTTATACACAAGATTTTCTATATAAAAGAAAAATTTTTTTCTGCAAAAATATTTTTTAATCTTTATCTTAAGGTTTACTTTGGTGAAGGGTTTATAAAATTCGGCACAGTCGAATATAGCTCTGTTACTCGTTTACATTAAAAAAAGATAAAAAGTACATTAAAACAACGATTAAAGTCGGAAGGTAAAAGGTACGCGGTAACCTTATCTTAACAGCTGATTATTAGTTAGAAAGTAAAACTCCGAACAAAAATATAATTCGCCGTTCATGTAAAATTCCATATATAAAAGAATATATGAATTAACAGTCACCATATTTTAAAATTAAAATTTCAATTTTTGCAGTTATTTTTGTAAATAGTAAAGCCAAATCTTTCCCGATTTTTTCAAACTATTTTTTGTTATTAACATCAAAATTATAAGTACACGGATTTCTACAAACTACACGTATTATTGTAATAAACCTAAATACATGAAATTAATCATATGGGCAATTCCATGTCATCGTACGTGACATTTGTACGCCTTTAGATTGGAATAGATTTTGCAAAAATAAGAGTATCTGAAAAATAATTTGGTCTTTATGTTCCATTCAGAGGGTACTATATTTTAAAGAAATAATAAGTTCTTTCGAAACATTGTTGTCCAAAATATCGAGCGAAATAAATTTTGAGGTACATGTAGAAATATGCGAAAATTTGCGAATCCTGAGAGGCGTTAGGTTTTCTTTTAATTTCTTACACTAAACCAAATATTTTTCATTTACAATCCGCCATATTTAAATATAAATAATCTTTGGATGATTTTATAATAAATACAATTTAATATCGTACGTGACATACTGCCTAAAACATACCAATTAAATTAAAAAATTAAATAAAGTAAGTTTAAACTATTATTTTTGCACTTAAAATGTTGTAATAAGCTCTAAATACTTTCACATAGAAACATTTTAGTAGTTTCTCTTATTAAAATCATCTTGAAAAAAGGTTTCAAGGGTTTTTGTTTTTTCAGTATTGCCCATATGTGACCCTGTGTGATGGAGAAGTCTCTAGGGGAATAGATTATATATAATTTGCAGAACTTTTCCTTTATTTTAATAATAATACTAATATTTGTCTTGAATTACCATTTTAAATATTTGGGGGATTCACACGGTCTGCTATTAGGTCATAATGTCCTAATATATTATGTTAGTGTAAACAAATTATTGTTGTGTTTCAAACAAAAAAAGTGTTATATTATGACAAAACAATAAACATACATAGTTCAAAAAGTCTTCTTAGTTTGAAACACAAGAACAATTTTTTTAATATATTGGGACATTATGACAGTATGACCTAATAGCAGGCCGTGTGAATCCACCAATTGTAATTGATAGACGACGCAAAATATTTTCAATTATTCACATTTTAACATTTTTGGTAACAAAAATAGATCAGCTATTTATGGACCGATTTGTTTGATTTTTAATAGAAAAATCCTAGAACGTTCTTCTGACATAGTAATACTAATTACATGTTTGTGGCCTTTAATATGTTGAATAAAACCAACATACGGACAGATGGACATATATATCTATGTCCATTTGTCTGCTGAAATCAATTTCAAGGCCTCTCAATGATACAAAAGTTTTTACCAAAAAATAAAAATTAAAAAAAAAACCAAATTAAAATTAAAACAAAACGGTTCAATAATTTGTTTACCAATAATTGGTTTTAAATTGTTTTTCTCTCAAAAAAAAACAAATAATAATAAACAATAGGTCCTAAATAAAGCAAATTTGACACAATGTTTTGAAAATCTAAACTAATTTAGCTATTTTTGCTTTATTTACGACTATTGCTGCAATTTACTTTTATAATTGTATTATTTATCTTATTTGGAAAACGTAAATCTACTACGTTTTCCAAATAAGACTAGCTTTTTAAAATATTTGCAAAAATTAAGAATTTTGTTTTATTCACAGTAATTGCTAAAATCGTTAAAAACGACAACAATTTGCTGAATAATCCAGCCTTTAAATAGAGAGTTATAGACAAACACTGCTTGTCTTTAGCATTCCATTTGGGTACTAATTGGTATTAAATGCCTTGTTTGGCATTACAACATTTAAGTTATACATATCAAAATATGTAATGATGTCTTTTTTAAACGTGTATAATTACAGTTGGAGTGTTATTGTTACTTATTTTGTATTAATGTACAGAGATTTTTAAAAATATCATGGTAATTTTATGGATTTTTTAAATTAATATAAAAAATAATTGTAATAGCTTGTTACAATTGTTTTTTATTATAACTTTTAATTTGATTAAAAATGTACACACAGATGAATTATCTCTATAATGATTGCGGTTCCAATTGTAATCAAGCTGTATGTTCAAATTTACATAAAGTTTTAACGTTAAAACTTGTATGGAAAACTCTCATTCTAAATGTATTTATACACGGTTGTTAACTTTTTTAGCTTTGCAGTAAACAACGAAAAATTTAGCAGAAAACAACGAAAAATATTTATGGAAAAGTTGTACAGGTATTGTATGCTAAAATTTGAATAATTATACTGATGTTTCATGTGGTATATTTATATGGATACAATTGGCCAATTCACAAGGTCTCTTATCATGTCATATTGTCATAATGTCCTATCATATCACGACTAGGCGGCTCGGCTTAACCGACTCTTAGACATTCGGCGTTGGTGTCTACTGGTTCGTTACGATAACACAATAAACATAGCAAAGAAAGTAGTATTATTTTAGGACATTTTTTGCTTGAAAAGCAATAAAAATCATTGTGAAATATTAGGACATTATGACAATATGTCATGATAAGAGACCTTGTGACTGAATTATAATTAAAACATCTTTACGATCCTTACCTATTTACACCAATAATTCATACAAATGTTGAAGACGTAAGTATTTTTTTTTACAATAAAATATTTTGTATATTTTTTTATGGCATCTTCTTTTCTGAAACATATCACTTCCCAGCAAAAATGTCGCCTACCATATAACCAGAAAAGTAGTAGGAATTTATTGAAATCACTTATTATAATTCTATTACGATAACTACTTATATTTGTTCGCAATTTTCCAAAAGTAAAAGTGTACGTAGAATAAACTTTTTTTTTAGCTGGTACATAATTCGCACCCATTTACATCAACTATTCTAGGAGACAGTCCCGAACTTGTGATTTTACCCATCATTTAGAGTGGGAACTAGTTGCTTCAATAGCTACGTGACTAGTTATTTTAACACGTGGATGTCCTAAGCCCTTGACCCTTTTTGATTACAATGAGACTGTCTAATAGCTGGTGCAAAGTAGTCAACGCATTGGCTTCACATACTGGTTAAATAGCGTCAGTTACCTTACTAGCTACCTAACTGGTAACTTGATCAGCTACATAACTAATTATTTTAACATTTGCGAGTGCTAATTGGTCTCAAATAGTCAGCTAAAAGACATATCATAGGAAATCCAACAAACGATAGCTTGTAAAGAAACCTTTCTTCGACAACTATCCAATGGGTTGCTTCTGGTGGGTAAAATAACTACTTTCTAAAGTGCAGTACAAAATAAACGTTTAAAGTGACTTCACTATAGGTTACTAATAGACACAAAAGTGACTATTGACTACATGCTATGTTACATGGGATATCTGTATACTTAAACAAAAATAAAAATTAACTGTATGAGAATTATATCAACACAATTTGTATAAAACCAGTTAGAACGAATTATTCACAAAACGTTTAAAGTTACTACACTCCAGATTACTTAGGGACACTTAAGTGACAATTGTCTTTGCGCTAGATTACCTGGGGCGTATAAAGTAACCAATTGTCTTCTCTCTGCACTACAAATGGGAGCTATGACTAATTATGGACCGATCGTCACAAAATTTAGTAATGGGAGATAATCGGCTTATATAATACTTATTTGTGCTGAATTTGGTTTGCATATCTATATAAATAAGATATTTATGAGAGCTTATCTATTTTCAGATAGAGCAATCCCGTGGGGGCTAGAAGAAATAATGAACTGATTCTAACCAAATTCAATAGACTTTGTCCTTGGGGAAATAAAAAAGCTTGTACCAGTTTTTTTTTTCGAATTATCTTTGAAATTGCGACCTATAGTTTGATTACTAAGTTTACATGGAGTCGCTTTTTCGACTCAGAAAGTGATCCTGAGCAGATTGGTATACTTTAATGTGGGTGTTGGGACAAACGTTACAAACATCAGTACTAACCCAATATAAGTAGTTTATAAAAATTTTTGTTGTGTTTCAAACAAAAAATTTCTAATAAGACTTTTTGAACTATGTTTATTGTTTTGTTATAAAATAACAATTTATTTAAACTATAATAATATATTAGGACATTATGACCGTTTGAATCCCCCAAATATTTCACTTTTCTAGATAACTTAAGGCCCAACTATAATATACATACACTAGCTTAAGTCAACTTAAGCAATTGTGCAAATACATATAAAACGTATGTGACCAACTATGATGTACTTAAGAAAGTTTCGTCAAATTTTATTCGCTTAAACAAAGAGCGTTTGTTATTTTTTAACAAGGAAAATAAAGAAAAAAATGAAAAGGTAGAAGAAAATGAATTTATTTTGCTAAAATAATAAGAAATACTTATTTTTATACCTTTCACCTTCGTGAAATTTGTCATTCCGTTTGTAATTTCCACAATATAATTTTCTGACCCTATAAGGTATATATATTCTTAATCCTTATAGATAGCGGAGTCGATTCAGCCATGTACGTCTATCTGTCTGTCCGTCTGTCTGTTGAAATCAATTTTCTGAAGACCCCAGATATCTTCGGGATCCAAATCCTCAATAATTCTGTCAGACATGCTTTCGAAAAGTTTCCTATTTAAAATCAGCAAAATCCGTCCATAAATAACGGAGATATGAGCAAAAATCGGAGACAACCTCTATTTTTGGCCTATTTTTGATCTCAATTACTAAGTCATAAATATAGACAATATGGATATGTAATGATAGATATTTCAAAATCCATTGCAACGATGTAGGCTATACAAAGTTGGACCTACAATGGGTCAAAATCGGGAAAAATATTTTTTAACCCGAATTTTTTTTTTACAGAAAACATTATTTTGTAATAAATTTTTTTCACTAATAAATAAATTTTTTTTTTTTAAAAAATTGGAAAAAACTTTTAAAAAACAATTTTGAAAAAAAAAAAATATTTAAAAAATTTTTTTTTTTAAATTTAATTTAAAAGTATAATTTGGTGAAGGGTATATAAGATTCGGCACAGCTGAATATAGCTCTCTTACTTGTTTTAATTACGTATTGAACATAAATGTGCAAATGGGGCTAAATTGTTTTGAATGCATGTAAGTACATTATAGCCATCTAAAAGTTTCTTCGGATTTTCTTAAGCATTTGACTGACGTTTCGTTGGTGTTTGACATTACCTTAAGCTAGCTTATGCATATTATAGTTGGGCCTTTAACGAACACATAAACGGCAATGCACAACTAAAATAATACGTTATTGAAATGGCAATTCTGCTTAAAATTTAAGAAGTTAGTTCACAAGACTTTGTCAGTTATTAAAACAATTTATTTACTATGCAATGTGCCATAAACTCGAAATTTGGGTTTTTAAATTATGACGCTGTTGCAGCAAATGAATGATATTCATTTCAATAACTTATTCAAAATTTCCTATTGCAAAATTTAATACAATTAGCATATTATTTATTGTACTTTTCAGATTCGTGAACTTTCTTTAAAGTAACGACTTTTGATTCATAGTATTTTTTCAAATTCTGTACAACTTTTATTAGTTGATTGTTATTATTAGCTTCACACATTTTGCTTGGGTCCAAATATTTAGGGGTCCTTAATAATTGAAAACATTCTATCCACAGCTGCACTAGTTCCTAGCAGACTTAAAGCAATTTAAACAAGTTTTAAACTTTCTGTAAAGAATATTGATTCTGTACTTAGAAAGCTTACAATAAGAAAATAAGTGTTACCATTTATTTTCAAAGTTCAGTATGAATAGAACAATCACTGCACATTTCAATGCGTGAAATAAAATTTTTTTATGCAGTTAAAAATTAAGATGACAAAAGATGGCAGATTATGGAAAAAGATGACACAAATTTTATAGATGAGAGACAGTTAAAATAGATGATTGTCCTCTAAAAAAGAGGACGTATGAACACCTTATTCTAGACGACGCAAAATATTGTCAATTATTCATGTTTGAATATTGAACAAATAAACAAGTAAGAGAGCTATATTCGGCTGTGCCGAATCTTATATACCCTTCACCAAATTATAACTTAAAATAAAATTAAAAATTTTTTTTTTAATTTTTTTTTTTTCAAAAGTTTTTTCAAATTTAAAAAAAAAAAAAAAAAATTTTAATTTATTAGTGAAAAAAATTTATGACAAAAGAAAGTTTTTTGTCATAAAAAATTCGTGTTAAAAAATATTTTTCCCGATTTTGACCCATTGTAGGTCCAACTTTGTATAGCCTTATATATATCGTTGCAATGGACTTTGAAATATCTATCATTAGATATCCATATTGTCTATATTTATGAAAATATGCCAAAAATAGAGGTTGTCTCGGATTTTTGCTCATATCTCCGTTATTTATGGATGGATTTTGCTGATTTTAAATAGGAAACTTTTCGAAAGCATGTCTGACAGAATTATTGAGGATTTGGATCCCAAATATATCTGGGGTCTTCAAAAAATTGTTTTCAACAGACAGACAAACGGACATGGCTAAATCGACTCCGCTATCTATAAGGATTCAGAATGTATATACTTTATAGGGTCGGAAAATTATATTGTGGAAATTACAAACGGAATGACAAATTTATATATACTCTTCTCACGAAGGTGAAGGGTATAAAAATCATATTTTAAATTTTTTTGTAAAAAAAAAAAATGAATAAATTGTGCATACTGCTCATAGCTCAGCTATTTATGGACCGATTTGGTTGATTTTTAATAGTAAAATCCTAGAACGTTCTTCTGATATAGTAATACTAATTACATGTTTGTGGCCTTTAATATGTTGAATTCAACCAACATACGGACAGATGGACATATATATCTATGTCCATTTGTCTGCTGAAATTAATTTCAAGGCCCCCCAAATAACTAAAGAGAATGAATGATACAAAAATATCCACAAATGACTGAGCTATGATCAACACAATTTTTTAAAAATTATTTTTGTCAAAATTTACAAGATATTAGCTAAAAATAATAATTTTTCACAAAAAAAAAAAAAAAAAATAATTTAAAACAAAACGGTTATTCAATAACTTTTTTTTACTAAAAATAAGTTTTAAATTAAAAAATAATAAAATAAATAAATAACCAATAGTCCTAAATAAAGCAAATTTTAAACAATGTTTGGAAAATCTATTGCTGCAATTTATTGCTATAATTGTATAATTTATCATATTTGGAAAACGTAGTAGATTAACTACAAGTCTTTTAAAATATTTGCAAAAATGCAAAATTTTTAGATTTTTGTTTCATTCACAGTAATTACAACAAAGTTGTAAGTAAATCAGAATTGTACGATACGACGACAATTTGCTGAATAATCCAGCCTTTAAATTGAATGTTATAGACAAACACTGCTTGTCTTTAGCATCCTATTAAATGCCTTGTTTGACATTACAACATTTAAGTTATACATATCAAAATATGTAATGATGTCTTTTTTAAACGTGTATAATTACAGTTGGAGTGTTATTGTTACTTATTTTGTATTAATGTACAGAAATTTTTAAAAATATCATGGTAATTTCATGGATTTTTTTAAATTAATATAGAAAATAATTGTAATAGCTTGTTACAATTGTTTTTTATTATAAATTGTAATTTGATTAAAAATGTACACACAGATGAATTATCTCTACAATGACTGCGGTTCCAATTGTAATCAAGCTGCATGTTCAAATTTACATAACGTTTTAACGTTAAAACTTGTATGGAAAACTCTCATTCTAAATGTATTTATACGGGTATTGACTTTTTTAGCTTGCAGTAAACAACGAAAAATGTTGCAGTAAACAACGAAAAATATTTATGGAAATGTTGTACAGGTATTGTATGCTAAAATTTTAATAATTATACTGATGTTTCATGTGGTATATTTATATGGATACAATGTAAAATTTATTAAACTGAATTATAATTAAAACATCTTTACGATACTTACCTATTTATACCAATGTTGAAGACGTAAGTATTTTTTTTTTTTTATAAAATATTTTGAAATTTTTGCTGATATTTTTGTTGGCAATATATTTTGTATCACTTCCCAGCAAAAATTTGGCCTACCAAAGAACCTGCAAAGTTGTAGGAATTTATTTTTTCAGAAAAGAACATATGCAGATGATATATAGATTTTAGTAGGTGATAATGGGAATGGTATGTCTTATTTACGTAGATATAACATTGTGTGTTGAACCTACTGAACTTGTATCTCATTATAGATCTCTAGGATTTTATCTAGATAATAATTTATATTTTGTTGTTCACATTGGCCATATTATAGCTAGGAGTTCATTTACCTTGAAAAGGTTTTATACATTATGGTCCTTAATCATAGTCAAAAATAAAGTAAAAATAAGTAAAGATCTGCAATTAAAGTAATAAATTATAAATAAAAATTTGTGTGTCTTACCACAATCGCAAAGAAATTGAAATTGAAATTGCGGCAGACCAAAACAAAATGAAAAGGGCAGTTCATAAAGATAGAGACAAATAGAAAACGAGATTATTTTCTGTCTCGTGACACCTCTATATATACTCTGTGCTTTTGACGTTAAAGTCGATTTTAAATATAAAACTAGCTGAAGCTGTTTTTAACTCATTTAACCACAGCATCAGCTGATCTGTGCCATGTAAAAAAGTTCGACAAAATAGCATAAATTTGAAAAAACCGGGCCAACCTCGATTTTTGATCTATATCTGGATTACTAAGTCATTAATATAGTCAATATAGATATCTAATGATAGATATTTCAAAGTCCATTGCATCGTTCTATATAAGGCTATAGTAATTTGGACCTACAATGGTTCAAAATCGGGAAAAATATTTTTTAAGCCGATTTTAAAAAAACAATTTCAAAATTAAAAAAAAACTTTTTCGAAAAAAAAAAAAATTGGAAAACAGTTTTGAACAAAAATTATTACTTTTTAAATTTTTAGAAAAAATTTTGTTTTTAAATTTTGAAAAACAATTTTGAAAAAAAATATTTAAAATTTTTATTTTAAAGTATAATTTGGTGAAGGCTATATAAGATTCGGCGCAAGATGTGTCTTTGGTCTTGCATACAGTTTAATTACGGTCTCTATTTGCCCTGTCATGGATTTTACAAGATGTTCAGTTCCATCTTTAGTAATTTCCCTTCCCCTCTTCCTTTAATGAGGGTTCAGAGTTCGTCCTTGGATGAAATGCTTCGTTTTCTAATATTCCGGTCTAAAATTTCCCACAGGCGCTCTATTGTGTTAAGCTTAAGAGACTGCGGACTGCTTAGGCACGTTATACAATAGACACTCCTTAACAATTCTGGCAGTGTTCTTTGGGTCATTGTCCTGCTGAATGACCCATGGAGTTACAAGACCTAAATTTTCAGCACTTACTTTCAAATTGTCATTTAAAATGTTTAAGTAGTCTAGGCTGTTCATTGTACTTTCATTAAATACAAGATTGTCCCAAAATCAAGAAAAATATTTTTTAACCCGAATTTTTTTTACCAAACTATTTGTTTTTTCATACATTTTTTTCACTAATATATTACAAAATAATTTTTTTTTTTTTTAAATTAAAAAAAAAATCGGAAAAAAATTAAAAAAAACAATTAAAAAAAAAAAATATTTTGTTTATCAAAAAATATTTCAAATTTGTATTTTAAAGTATAGTTTTGTGAGAGGTATATAAGATAAATGAATAATAGTAGAATATTAGTTAAGCTTTGTATAGACGGTTGTCAGATCTGGCAATGTACTGACAATCAAACATTGTTAGCAAAATAAATTATCAGTTCAGGCGATTGTAAGAAAACCTTAAAAATTTATTGCCAGACAATTTATCTGACAACAATAATTGTCAGTTTACTGCCATACAACTATGGCAACAATTTAAAGACCCGTTGTTAGGCATTGCCAGAACTGTCAAATTATTTGAAACAAACAATTTGAGATGGTGTATTATGTAAGAGTCTGACAAAAATGTAAATAAAACTCATTAATTAATTTGTATATCTGCCAAAACAATAAAAATCATAGTCTGACAAATATGTCTGACAAAAAAAATAACAAATATTTCTGCCAAAAAAAAAAAAAAAAAAAGAAATCAAAGTCTGACAAATATTCTTGACAAAAAAAATCAAAAAATAACAATTATTTCTGACAAAAAATAAAAATCAAGAATTTAAAAAGCATGTTATTTTATGAAAATATAGTTGAAAACAATCAAAATGGTATACTTGACTTGACTCTCCGATATTTTCTTGTGATGGCTTTTTTCCTTTGAAATTTCAAGAATAATTATTATTTTCGGTCCCTGTGCATTAGTGTCTTGGCCTGACTTTTTCCTTCTGAATTTTTCCGAATTGCAATTGAAAGAGGTGCGGAGATTTTCCCATTTTCCTTTGCAATCGTTAAAATTTATCTGGATTGAATTTGCGCCATCTTGCCATAAAATATCTTTGGGCGCAACCAGCTTCCCATAAACTTCGCCGTGACTCAACTTCCCCGATAAGATTGATAATATTTTCGTTTGGGTTTGCTTTTTTACCACCTTGATTGAAATGTCGCTATACATTTTCTATTTAATTTGCTTTACAATTTTGTTTCTCTTTTATTTTTTAATATTATAAATAAGAACTTTTGTTTATTTTTAATTGGTCTGACAATTATGCCATCGTCAGATATATAAACTTCGCACATCTAACAATAAAATTTCACCACATTTCCTTAAAAAAGATACAAAAAAACTTAAATTTCCATTTAAAAAAAAGCTGACAGGTGTTTGGTACTTTTTCGAAATTCGAATATTTTAGGGGAGAAAACGGGATAAAACTATATTTTGGTACTTTTTTGGCACCCTATGTATCTTTTAAACCAATAAACATAGGAACAAATTTTAAACCTTGTTCTTTACTTATCAAAAAATAACAAATATTAATTTGGTACTTTTTGTAAATTCGAAATCTTAAGGGAAAAAATTGTGATTATTATTGTTACATTTCCATATATTTTTCAATAAATTGACACAGACATTTTATACAGAAATTTATTTGAATAACATTTTATCACCTTGATGGGGACAAAAAAGTACCAGAAAGGGTAAAACGCGAAAATACATTTAATTTGAAATTATTATTCCAATTTTAATAAAATGTTTAACTTTGTTTCCTGGATTCATACAAAAATTAACTAACCAAGATGTATATTGGACCAAATTTTTTACTTTTTTTAAAACCTATTTTTTTCTTGAGCACATTAACACAGATTTGAATCGTTTGAGACATGTCTGTAGTGCAAACAATTTTGTCAAAATGGAGTATTTTTATATTTCAAACTTTATGGGTGGTACTTCAAGAAGTACTTTTTTTAATATTTTAAATTATTTAACTAGGTATATGGGATAATATTTAGGTACCAAAATGTAAGAACTGAACTATATGTGTTTTTTTTTCGTTTTTCTAATGGTACTTTTTGAATTTTCTATAATAATGCACCTAGAAACATGAAATTAATCATATATGCTCCTAAGTGAGTGAGAATTGTAGGCGATGACTTAATGGTACTTTTTCTTTATTCGAATGGTACTTTTTGTAATTTCTTCACCAATGAAAATTGAAACAGGAAATAAAGCTTATATGCATCCGAGTGAGTGGGAATCCACTAGTGGCTGCTTTATGGTACTTTTTCTATATTCTAATGGTACTTTTTGAATATATTTATAATAATGAACCTGGAATTATGACATTAGACACATAGGATTATGAATGAGTAAAAATCCGCAAAAGGTGTATTGTTAAATGTTCTATAATTAAGCATATATGGTCCTAGGTGAGTGAAAATTCAAGAAAGACCCTTTATCTAAGGTGACCACACCTTATTAATTCCTGTTGTTCCTATAAGGAGCATAGGGCAGTAACTAGTTCGTTATATTCGGATCTGTCGTATGCAATAGCATTAGTTTCCCTGACGGACTCATTTACCAATGTTTATCTTGAGGAGCTACCTTACAGACTAACGCGTTCCAAATTGTTGTATGGTTGAGCGTGTCAAACGCCTTTTCAAAATCTATAAAAAGGATATATAATGGAGATTTCCATTCAAGGGACTGCTGGACTATTATTCTGAGACAGTTGATATGGTCAACACAGGATTTTCCACGGCGGAAACCAGCTTGTTCTCTCCTCATACCGGGAGAGACTGCATCACAAAGCCTTTTCTTGATGATGTGAGCAATAACTTCAGTTACTACGTTCTGATAAGTCTCCTTTTTTCGTTACTTTTATGATTACACCTTTCAAAGGTGAATCTGGATAATAAGAAGACCAAAATCCATCCATGAGTTACTTTGAGCTTGTCATTGGATCGACCAGCAGCAATTCGGGAGAGATTTGTTGTTTTTCAATGCTTTAATAGCTTCACATATTTCGGGAATAGAGGGACATTCCGTGGTGATATTTTTGTTTACCTCATGTGACTCAATTTGGTTTTTGACGATATAATAAAAAATTATTAATTAGAAACAACTATTGAAAAAATGGAAGTATAAAAAGTAAGTATGAAATTGTTTGTTTTTTTCTAGTTCATATTTGTCTTTAAATATTTTAAAGATAACAACTACCAATCAATTTTAATTTCTTTGTTAGGAAATATCCTGAAATTGCATTAAACAAATCCCTGTTTGTAGCAAATAAGGTTTATATTGTGGGTATATGGGCAGACATTACAACAAAACTAAATGGTTTGGGACCGCCCCAAAGAGAATAAGCAAAATGGAAAGGGTATGTAAGTGCTGGCTGAGTTAATAGAAGAGAGAGGAAGACAAAGACAAAAATCTTTCCAATCTCTTATCACTTCTATAAACTCAAGACTAACAATATAAATATGTAAATTTACCCATGTTCAAATATAGAGCCATTTCCGGAAAATAAATTTACAATAATCTTACGACTTATGTTCTGAAGGTGGGTATATAATTTAATACTCTTATTAGTTTCGTTTGGGCAGAGAAAAAAAAGTTGTCGGACAACCATCAATATTCCAGAACTATTGGAGGCGATCCTTATCAACATGATGCACTGTCTCCATTTGAAGAAATGGTAGACGAAGCCATTAATATACGATCAGATATCTATCAACTATCTATAGACGTTGAAAAATTTGTACAACCTCCTGTAATAAAAAAATTAATTCTACAAGTGATTTACGGAGCGAACAGGTTAATCAAGAAAAAGACCTTATCACATGTTTAGACTTAAATAGATAGATAGATATATAGATAGATAGATAGATAGATAGATAGATAGATAGATAGATAGATAGATAGATAGATAGATAGATAGATAGATAGATAGATAGATAGATAGATAGATAGATAGATAGATAGATAGATAGATAGATAGATAGATAGATAGATAGATAGATAGATAGATAGATAGATAGATAGATAGATAGATAGATAGATAGATAGATAGATAGATAGATAGATAGATAGATAGATAGATAGATAGATAGATAGATAGATAGATAGATAGATAGATAGATAGATAGATAGATAGATAGATAGATAGATAGATAGATAGATAGATAGATAGATAGATAGATAGATAGATAGATAGATAGATAGATAGATAGATAGATAGATAGATAGATAGATAGATAGATAGATAGATAGATAGATAGATAGATAGATAGATAGATAGATAGATAGATAGATAGATAGATAGATAGATAGATAGATAGATAGATAGATAGATAGATAGATAGATAGATAGATAGATAGATAGATAGATAGATAGATAGATAGATAGATAGATAGATAGATAGATAGATAGATAGATAGATAGATAGATAGATAGATAGATAGATAGATAGATAGATAGATAGATAGATAGATAGATAGATAGATAGATAGATAGATAGATAGATAGATAGATAGATAGATAGATAGATAGATAGATAGATAGATAGATAGATAGATAGATAGATAGATATATTGATTGATAATAGAAAAATTTAATTTAAAAATAAAAAGTAAAAATTAAAAATTTTCCACACTTGAGCCCTCGTTAAGTTTGAAATCAATGTTTTTAATTTCCACAATATAATTTTCCGACCCTATAAAGTATATATATTCTGGATCCTTATAAATAGCGGAGTCGATTAAGCCATGTCCGTCTGTCTGTCTGTTGAAATCAACTTTCTGAAGACCCCAGATATCGTCGGGATCCAAATCTTCAATAATTCTGTCAGACATGCTTTCGAGAAGTTTCCTATTTAAAATCAGCAAAATCCGTCCATAAATAACGGAGATATGAGCAAAAATCCGAGACAACCTATATTTTTGGCCGAGTATAGCTCTCTTACTTGTTTGGTATTATAATACCAACGAGCACCTTATTCTTGATTGAGTCTTTACTAAAAGAGTACCATTATAAGAAATTTCCTTTACATACATTACGTACATTACATACATTACATACATTACATACATTACATACATTACATACATTACATACATTACATACATTACATACATTACATACATTACATACATTACATACATTACATACATTACATACATTACATACATTACATACATTACATACATTACATACATTACATACATTACATACATTACATACATTACATATATTACATACATTACGTACATTACATACATTACATACATTACATACATTACATACATTACATACATTACATAAGGTAATTTTATTAAAGAAAATATCAAATAATACTTGGGTTAAACGTTTTAATGAAAAACGTGTGTTAAGAATTTTTCGATCTCAGTCCTTATTTAAAAAATAAAAATTAACAAAAAAAAAAAAAAAATAAAAAAAAATAATGACCGATTTCAATAACTCTCCCGAAAGATGTGTTTTATGTTTGGATCAAAAACGTTCCACAGTTCGCATACAATGTGGACATTCTTTCTGCTGTAGCTGTTTGGATGTTTACAAATCGTACAGGAAATATCCCTGGGCACATAAATGTCTCATTTGCAGAGATATACTGAAGGAAAAGCGAACGACCAAACGCAAATATTCCGAAATTAATGTGAGTACTGAAAGTACTACCAATAACTTAAGTACTGAAATTGAAAATCATTCAAGGCTAATTTCAACCATCTGTAAATCACCAACAAATTAATATTTTGGAAGAATTTATGGCATTGGCGGCTGACTACGAACATCGTGGAGAAGCTGAGAATAATATGGAAGATTTAACTCAAAAATACAAATAATAAGCATTTGCATTTAAATAGCAATTAAATTGCAATTGTTTAAAAAAAATCCAGAATATATAAGGAAACAATGAAATAAAAAAATAAAATAAAAATTAAAAAAAAAAAAAAAAAAAACAATAATAATAACAATGACCGATTTCAATAACTCTCCCGAAAGATGTGTTTTATGTTTGGATAAAAAACGTTTCCCAGTTCGCATTAAATGTGGCCATTCTTTCTGCTGTAGCTGTTTGGATGTTTACAAATCATACAGGAAATAAACCTGGGCAAATAAATGTCTCATCTGCAGAGATGTACTGAAGGAAAAGCGAACGACCAAACGCAAATATTCCGAAATTAATGTGGGTACTGAAAGTACTACCAATAACTTAAGTACTGAAATTGAAAATCATTCAAGGCAAATTTCAACCATCTGTAAATCACCAACAAATTAATATTTTGGAAGAATTTATGGCATTGCCGGCTGACTACGAATATTGTGGAGAAGCTGAGAATAATATGGAAGATTTAACTCAAAAATACAAATAATAAGCATTTGCATTTAAATTGCAAATAAATTGCAATTCTTTAAAAAATAATCCAGAACATATAAGGAAACAATAAAAGAATATAATAAAATAAAAATTAAAAAAAAAACAATAATAATGACCGATTTCAATAACTCTCCCGAAAGATGTGTTTTATGTTTGGATCAAAAACGTTCCTCAGTTCGCATAAAATGTGGCCATTCTTTCTGCTGTAGCTGTTTGGATGTTTACAAATCGTACTGGAAATATCCCCGGGGCAAATAAATGTCTCATCTGCAGAGATGTACTGAAGGAAAAGCGAACGACCAAACGCAAATATTCCGAAATTAATGTGGGTACTGAAAGTACTACCAATAACTTAAGTACTGAAATTGAAAATCATTCAAGGCTAATTTCAACCATCTGTAAATCACCAACAAATTAATATTTTGGAAGAATTAATGGCATTGGCGGCTGACTACGAATATTGTGGAGAAGCTGAGAGTAAATAAGCGTAATAAGCAATTACATATAAGGAAACAGAAGAATATAATAAAAAATAAAATAAAAATTAACAAAAAAAAAAAAAAAAAACAATAATAATGACCGATTGCAATAACTCTCCCGAAAGATGTGTTTTAATTTAAAAATTAAAAAAAAGTTTTTTATAAAAAATCCTTTTTTTGATTTTTTAAAGAATTTAATATTTGCCATACAAAAAATGTGAAAAAAAAATTTTTTTTAGTTAAAAATACTGGTATTTTTCCACAAGTATTTATTTTTACAAAATTAAAAAAAAAATTTTTAAATAAAATTTTCATTAAAGATGCAAAAAAAAAAGCATTAAACAATTTTTTTTTTCTTTAATAAAAAATTTTGATTTTTTTGTTTTTCTTTTTGAATTGTATTTTAAAGAAAATTTTCTTTAAACGATTTTTTTTTTGTTTAATTTTTAAAAATGTTATTTTGAACTAACTTATAATTGTTATTTTAACGTATACTAATTTAAATATAATACTTCTTATAGAAGAAGTGTTGTTTTTTAAAAAATACACAAAATTAATAAAAAAATAATGTTACTTAATATAATTTAGGATGAATAACAAATATTGAAGATAAATTTAGGAGACTATTGCTGTGGACGCCTTTGGTGAATTTATCTATAAAAATTAAAACAAATATTTAAGATTATCCATTTTTAGAAAATAGTTATACACATTCTTACAACCCTTTGCTTTATTTTCGGCTGATCTTAATGGATGGATTTCTTGGCTCGAAATGCTGAAGTAACCAGTTTGGTGGAAACCTAAAAATTAAAATAAAATTATTAAAAAATTTTTGAAAAGAAATTTGTCAAAATTTAAAAAAAATCTCTAAATTGTTTAAAAATAGTGGCCCATAATCATAGTAAAAAATAAAGTATATTTTAAGAGAAATAAAGTCGTCTTTACTTAAGAGTGGACTTTAAGTCTACCATAGACAAGTTAAAGTATACTTCTGACTGTAAATATAAAACTAGCTGAAGTTGTTTTTAACTCATCTAACAACAGCATCAGCTGTTCTTCGCCATGTAAAAAACTTGGACAAAAATTCAAAAAATGTTTAAGTTACAAGATATTGGCAGAGATTTTGCAATTATTGAATATTGAATCAATAAAATTAGTACCAAAATAGAATACATTTGATATTAATCTTTCCTTTTCTATTTTTCCACCACAAACTGTTTTTTTTCTTTAGCTTCCCGGTGACATTTATTGTTTGTCACTTTTTTTTTTAATTTTCTAAGTCAGCTGTTCAGCGATGCCACTTGTCTATATTTTGTTGTATATTGTATGAAAAGATTTTCTACATTTGAGGTGACACCCAGTTAAAGTCGGTTCAATTTAAAACAAACTTTAATTTTGAATATAGTTGGGAAATAATAAAAAGCGGGTTTTTATTTTAAAGTTGTTTTTAAAAAGAACCGACTTTATTGTTTGACTATGATTATGGGCCAATAAATAAAAATTATTTTACGTAATATAATTTAGGATGAATAACAAATATTGAAGACAAATTTAGGAGACTATTGCTCTGGACGCCTTTGGTGAATTTATCTATAAAAATTAAAAAACGTACTTTCAAAAAAAAAAAAAAATATATATAAAAAAATTAAAAAAGCAACTATAGCTATTTTTTTTATTAATAAAAAATTTTGTTAAAATAAAAATCGAAAAATGGAAAATTTATCAAAAGTTCTCGAAAAACTGAGAAATAAAGAATTTTTGAAAAAACAGAACTTTATCACAAAAATAAACTTTTCATTACTTTTAAAATTTTTTATTAGTTTAAATACAGGTACTTACTCATTTTAAAGATTAGGTTCGACCTGTGTAGGAAGTTAAATTCAGCTAATTTCAATAATTTTGCACGAAATTCCGAAACTTCAGTTCATAGTGTAATGGAAACCTAAAAATTTAAAGATATAAATTTTTAAAACAATTATCAAAAATTTTCAAAAAACAATAAATTTGTAAATTTTAAATATTACCAAACTGTTTGTTTAACTTTCTGTTTAATAAAATATTTAAGATTATGCATTTTTAGTTAATACGTTATACACATTCTTACAACCCTTTGCTTTATTTGATCTTAATGGATGGATTTCTTGGCTCGAAATGCTGAAGTAACCAGTAACCAGTTTGGTGGAAACCTAAAAATTAAAATAAAATTATTAAAAAATTTTTGAAATATAGAAATTTATTTATTTATATTTTTAATTTTTTTTAATTAAAAACAAAATTAAAAAATTTTAATTTATTAGTGAAAAAAAATTGATGATAATAAAATTTTTGTGGTTAAAAATCAGGTAAAAAATTATTTTTCCCGATTTTGACCCATTGTAGGTCCAAATTACTATAGGCTTATATAAAATTTTATACATCGTTGCAATGGACTTTGAAATATCTATCATTAGATATCCATATTGTCTATATTAATGACTTAGTAATCAAGATATAGATAAACAAGTAAGAGAGCTATATTCGGCTGTGCCGATTCTTATATACCCTTCACCAAATTATAATTTAAAATATTTTTAGGTAAACAAAATTAATTTTTTTTTTAAATTTTCTAAATTGTTTTTTAAAATTTAAAAAATTTTTTTTTTCAAAATTGTTAAAATTTTTTTTTTCGAAATTGTTTTGTTTTATTTTTTTCCAATTTTTTTTTAAAATTTTTTTTTTTATTTTTTCCAATTTTTTTTTTTAATTTTTTAAAATTTTTTTTTTAATTGTTTAAAATTTTTTTTTTTAAATTTATTAGTGAAAAAAAGTTAATGAAAAATTTTTTTTTTGTAAAAAAAAAATTCGGGTTAAAAAATATTTTTCCCGATTTTGACCCATATGTCCAAATTACTATAGGCTTATATACATCGTTGGAATGGACTTTGAAATATCTATCATTAGATATCCATATTGTCTATATTAATGACTTAGTAATCAAGATATAGATAAAAAATAGGCCAACAAATCGTGGTTGTCCCGGTTTTTTCTTTATATCTCAGCCATTTGTTCCCGATATATTGAAGTACCAATCATGTTTGTAAGTTATTTAGGGGCTACGGAAAGTTGATTTCAACATACAGTCGGATAGACGGACATGGCTATATCGATGTCGCTATCTAAAACAATCCTGAATATATATACTTTGTGGGGTCGCAAATGAAAAATATAGAAATTCCAAACGGAATGACAAACTTATATATACCCTTGCCACTCATGGTGAAGGGTATAAAAATATAACTATAACTTCTTTTATTTAAAATATAAAATAAGTTTTTACTTAAATGTTTATTTTATCATACAAATTTATATTGATGATACTTTATTTTGGCAGAAACTTTTCTATTGCCCCAAGGACGAAGGCTATTTGAATTTATCAGAAAATAGTTAAGCTCTCATAAATGTCTTAATTATGTAGAAATCCAAACCAAATTCATCACAAATAAGTTTTACCAAATTTAAAACCGATCGGTCCATAATTTACCATAGCTCCCTTATAAGGACTACTCTCAAAAAATTCACTAATGATCAATAATCTCTGAAATCTGTTAGTATCCAAATAAAATTCAACACAAATAAGTTTCGTATATATGCAAATAATGCCACCAAATCTAAAGGCCAATTCCGAAAATCACTTTAACGAGCATAAAATTAAGGTTTAGTAAAATATATTAAATACGTACCTTTTGTCCACTCTTCTTTTGTCCAAGATTGGTTAAAGTTTCTTTTTTTAATTTTCCAAATTTTAATTTTAACGTTAAATTCACTTTTTCGTGTTTTGCAGCTTCTTATATTGTACAAACTTTTCTCGTTACATTTTTTTATTGACAGATCGAAAACAAAGGCGAAATTAATTCGCCTTAAAAATATGATTGCCATCTCTTTAATAAAGAGTATAAACCCATAAAATATAAAATGTGTAAACCCAGTAGAAATGTAAATAAGTTAACACATAAACAAAAATTAATGTTATAAAAAATTCAAAATAATGAAAATAATTGTGATTCTAAAGTGGGTGTTTTATTATTATGATAAATACAAATAAAAATCCCCAAAAATAGTGTAAAATGAATACAAAATCCCCAAATTTTCGGAAAATCCCCAAATCCCTCCCCCCGAAAATTTGTCCCCAAAAAAATCACGAAATCCCCAATTTGAGGACAAATCCCCACATCTGGCATAAATTATCATAAATTAAAATGTCCACATTTTGTATTCCCACTCAACATCATGATTCTGAGTCCATTATTATAGAAAATGCTAAAGAAATGTACCATTAAAGTCACCTTTTGTGAATTCTAACTCATTCGGAATTATGTGTGCCTAATTTTGAATTTTTAGGTTTCATTTTATAAAATAGTCAAAAAGTATTATTAGTTGGAAAAAAGTACCTATGAGTCCCTTTTTAGATTCTTACGCGATCAGGATCATATACCATTCGAAGAACGAAAAAATACTAATAATTTTTGTATCCTCAGTGTCATATAGATGGCTTAGCGACTTACTTTACTCAGAAGCATATCAGCAAAATAAAATACTTCTTAGTTTGGTTTAGTTCTCCATTTTTGGTACCATAATACAATTGAGCACCCTATTCTTCATTATTTCTTTACTGAGAAGCATATTATCCAAATATAATCTATATAAGCTAACTAATTTAATATATTAAAAAAGTACCATTAAGAGAAAAAGTACCAATTTTCCTTTATCCTGTTGAACACCCGTTAAGTTTGAATTTTAAATTTGTATAACATTTCCTATATTATCAACTTTGTTTCTATAACACTTAATATTTAATAAATTATCACAAAACCGAACCGAAACCGATCGGTTTTCAATTTTTTAAAACCGAAACCGCGGTTATGAAATTCTTCGGTTTTTTGGAAACTCTACTATAAATGTATTTAAAAAGTGCTATTATAACAAAAAAAAAGTATCATAAAGTCTCCAATTTAATTTTTATTCACTGAGGAGCATATATTTTATATTTCTAGGTCCATTATTAGAAAATTCAAAATGTACCATTAGAATAAAGAAAAAGCGCCATAATGTTCCCAGTTATAGAATCCTACTCGCTCGAGTCCATATAATATTATGTTCATGTTTCTAAATTTAATTTGATATTTCTAAGACCATTATTAGAGAAAATTCAAAAAGGACCTTTATAATATTGAAAAAGTAGCATAAAGCCCCCAATTGTGGACTCCCAATCGGTCGAGATAATATAAGCTTTATTTCACATTTCTAAGTTCATTGGTGAAGAAGATACAAAAAGTACTATTCGATTATAGAAAAAGTACCATAAAGACTCCCCCTAGAATTGTCATTCACTTAGGATCATACACGCTTAATTTCATGTTTCTAGGTCCATTATTATAGATAATATAAAAAGTACCATTCGAATAAAGAAAAAGTACCAAAAAGTATCCACCTAGAATTGTCATTCACTTAGGATCATACATGCTTAATTTCATGTTTCTAAGTCCATTGTTATAGAACATTAAAAAAGGTACCATTATAATAAAGAAAATGTAGCATGAAGTATCCCCTTGAATTTTCGCTCACTTAGGACCATATACGCTTAATTTCATATTTCTATGTCCATTATTACAGAAACTTCAAAAAGAACCATTAGAATATGAATAAAGAAAAAGTACCAAAAAGTCTCCCCCTACAATTCTCACTCACTTAGGACCATATATGCTTAATTTTATGTTCCTAACTCCATTGCTATAGAAAATTCAAAAAAGTACCATGAATAAAGAAAAAGTACCATGAAGTGTCCGCTTGAATTTTCACTCACTTAGGACCATATACGCTTAATTTCGAATTTTTATGTCCATTATTACAAAAAAATCAAAAAGTACCATTTGAATATAGAAAAAGTACCAAAAAGTCTCCACCTACAATTCTCACTCACTTATTACCATATGTGCTTAATTTCAGGTTTCTAGGTCCATTGTTATAGAAAATTCAAAAAAGTACCATTAGAATAAAGAAAAAGTACCAAAAGGCAGCCACTTGGGGATTCCCACTCACTCGAGTCCATATAACCTTTATTTCATGCTTCTAATTTAATTGGTGAAGAAATTACAAAAAGTACCATTTGAATAAAGAAAAAGTACCAAAAAGTCTCCCCCTACAATTCTCACTCACTTAGGACCATATATGCTTAATTTTATGTTCCTAACTCCATTGCTATAGAAAATTCAAAAAAGTACCATGAATAAAGAAAAAGTACCATGAAGTGTCCGCTTGAATTTTCACTCACTTAGGACCATATACGCTTAATTTCGAATTTTTATGTCCATTATTACAAAAAAATCAAAAAGTACCATTTGAATATAGAAAAAGTATCAAAAAGTCTCCCCCTACAATTCTCACTCACTTATTACCATATGTGCTTAATTTCAGGTTTCTAGGTCCATTGTTATAGAAAACTCAAAGAAGTACCATTAGAATAAAGAAAAAGTATCAAAAGGCAGCCACTTGTGGATTCCCACTCACTCGGGTCCATATAACCTTTATTTCATGTTTCTAGGTTCATTGGTGAAGAAATTACAAAAAGTACCATTCGAATAAAGAAAAAGTACCAAAAAGTCTCCCCCTACAATTCTCACTCACTTATTACCATATATGCTTAATTTCATGTTTCTAGGTCTATTATTACAGAAAATTCAAAAAGTACCATTCGAATAAAGAAAAAGTACCATAAGTACCACTCTGATAAAGAAAAACTGCAATAAAGTCTCCCCCTAAAATTCTCACTCACTTATTACCATATATGCTTAATTTCATGTTTCTATGCCCATAATTAAAGAAAATTCAAAAAGTACCATTAGAAGAACATAAAAGTACCTATTGTTCAGTTCTCACATTTTGGTACCTAAATATTATCCCCAACTCCTAACTCTAACTTCACTCAGATACATATCAGCTAACTTTAATGTCGATAAGTGAAATAATTTAAAATATTAAAAAAGTACTATTAGGAAAAAAGTACCAAATCCCCCTTTTCCTCCTTGAACACCCCTCAAGTTTGAAATTTAATAATATTCCATTTTGCCAAAATTGTTTATGCTTAAAGACATTAAATCTGTGTTAATGTGCTCAAGAAAAATAAGTTTTAAAAAAAGTACCAAACTGTTTTCCCGGATTTGGACAAATATACAACTTGGCAGTCGAGTTCCAAATAGCACTCTGTTGTTAATTTTTGCATGAATCCAGGAACCAATGTTAAAAATTTATCAAAATTGGCTTAAAATGTTAAATAAAATATATTTTTCCGTTTTTATCCCCTTTTTTATCCCCATTGCGGTGTTAAAATTTTATTCAAATAAATTTCTGTACCGTGGTGGGAGCTTAAAATAAAATATTCATATGTCTATATCAATTTGTAGAAAAACATAGTTTATGAAAAAAGTACCAAAAATAAACACAATTTTTATCCCTTAAGGGTTCGAATTTCCAAAAAGTACCAAACTTATATTTTTTATTTTTTGATAAGTAAATAATACGATTTAAAATATGTTTCTATGTTTATTAGTTTAAAAGATACATAGGGTGCCAAAAAAAGTACCAAAATAGAGTTTTTACCCGTTTTCTCCCCTAAAAGGTTCGAATTTCGAAAAAGTACGAAACACCTGTCAGCTTATTTTTTAAATGGAGTAACATGCAATTTTAAGTTTTTTTTGTATCTTTATTAGTTTCGAAGATATAAGGTTACCGAATTTACCCGTTTTTAAACTTTTTTACCCTCTAAAAGTTCGAATTTCCAAAAATCCCTTCTTATCGGATCGTTTTGGGGTGGGAGGAACCCACAGTTAAAATTTCATGATTCTAGCTTCAGTCGTTTGGGCTGTGCGATGATGAATCAGTCAGTCAGTCAGTCAGTAACGTTACTCTTTTATATAACAGGTGGCGCAAAAGTAATCCTCCTATCAGAAAATGCTATAAATTTTGCCGATTATTGGTCAAATAAATAGTCAGCAATATTCCGCGTTCTGGAGCAGTGTAGCGTAACATTGTTTATTAACGTGTATTTCGCATGTGTTTACTACATGGAAGAACAACAAAAGCATAGAAAAATATAATCAACCAAGAGAAAATTTTCCCATGGCACCTAGATGAATGTATATTTTTAAGATATCATCTTATTTTCAACAAAGCCAATACAGCCCAACATATTTTTAAATCCCTCTTCAATCAATTATCTACGAAATTAAAATTGGCAAATATATTCGAGGCCGATGCTGAAGCTGAAATTCAACCGAACCAAACACGTTATCTGTACTGACAGACGCTCCGCTACGCTCAATTCCCGTAATAAGAATGAAACAATAATCTCTATACAGCAGTTGCTAATTGAAATAAAAAATTGAGCAAAAATCGTATTGATACCAAGTCACATTGGCATTTTGGGGAACGAGGTCGCATACAAGGCAACAAAAATTACCAGTATGCAGCCAACATATCTTCATATACCATAGACAAGGGGCTATATCTCAAGATGCACGATACAAAATTTAGAATTTTCCATTCTCCAAAAATGGAGAATTTTCCACATAGAATACCACCACTTCAGACAAGTTCTACAAACGCCTAACAAACACCTGGCTTACACACCAACACCTATTGTCAAAAGATCCACAACCTTTGTGCGCCTTTTGCAACAATACTCCATTTACAACACCACATCTTCTCTTAGACTGTCGAACGCTTTATAATGCACGTTTTAGAATATGTATCACTCACATTCCGAGCAAAAAGAACTGCTCATCTTTTGAAAAATTTTTTTTGAATATAAATTTATTCAAAGTATTGACCGTTGTTAATTATGACCTTCTCCTATTTTTCTGGCAACAAATGGATTCCGAACCAAAAGAACTGCTCATCTTTTAAGGGCAAAAACGAATCTAGCTAATATCGGATACTCCATTCCAAAGTGAAGCGTATCCCAGAAAGAGCGTTCTGCATCGATCAAAATAAATATTATTCAGAACCACTTCATTCTAAACAGTTTTTAACAGGTATTGCAACCTGTGGCCATTGCTACAGGTTCCCCGTGATGGTCTGCAAGCTTCTTGGTCTTCAAATTTTTTTATTGGGCCTGGGCGATCTTAGTCTTTCGTGTTAAAATCAGCACTTCTGAACCACACAAACCTTCTCTCGCGCATTGAAATCGATGGAACACATTCACCATAAGCCACTCTTTTTCAAATTAAGGAAGTAAAGCCAAACTTGTACATATAACACTTTGTTGGCAAAAAACTCCACATTATCGAATTAATTGAATATTATAGTGTTGTTTGCACTATAATATTCAATAAGTAAGTGAGAATAAATGACAGATATGTATCCTTTAAAATGACATATAAGTTATTGAAAACAAAAACCGAGTTGAAAAGATTCTCCATCTAATGCAGCGATAGGCATTTTAATACTACCAAAATTTGTCATTGTGTGAGTTATTTTTTTGCGCTCTGCTACTCTCTATGCACTGAGCGAAATGGATGTAAAAGTTTGAAGTGGTATTTGTTGAATAAAAAGTGTACGTGAAGTTATTTATTTATTTTCTTTCACTGTAGCCGAGAGAAAAAACAAAAACAATAGCTGAAAAATCAAGCAAAAACCCGCAACACAACCTACCTGTATCAAAGCTCATACGAGACTGACTAGTTTGATTTGTATTTTACAAAATAAAAACAACAACAATTGCTGAAAAAACAAGCATAAAAGCGTACACGACCAACCTGCATCAAAGCTCATACGAGACTGATTGGTTTTAACTTTTTATACAATGTGTGTGCTTGCGTACGTATGAAAACAAAGAGAAGAGAGCTCATTTGAGAGCTCAATGCCTTTCGCGGATCTAATGTGAGTCCCGCATTTTTAAGACTATATTCTGCTTTTACACAGGGCAAGTTTTCTTGCCGCAAGTCTGAGTTTATAGGAGAGAGAGGCAAGAAGAAAGATGAGGGGTACACACTTGCTTGTACTGGCAAGTATCTTCAATTCTCTTTTGTTTTCTCATTTTCACTATGGCGTCTATTAGGTTTTGATATACAAAATTCAACACAGAATTGCTGTGTGTAAACAGACGAGCAATTTTAAAACAGAAACGAAGAGACTTGCTTCAAGTAAACTTGCCCTGTGTAAAAGCAGACATAACAGTGATGTTCATGACATACAACATTCATCGTTAAGCAAGCGTTGAAAACACATGCGGCGAACTATCGTCATTTTTTTCAGAAATCGTAAAGCATTGTTGTTGGTTGTTTTTGGACGAAGCATAGCAAACACATGGTTTTCAATTAAAGTTGAAGACAAAAAAACAAAGTCAGCAATAAATAACAAATTTAAGAGAATTTCGGCCGTATTCTAAACTTTTTTTTATTTTGTTCTTATTTTAAGTTTTTGACATTATGGTTGCTGGGTAGCTCTCTCACCAATACATCTTAATTTTTATTTTTGAACACCACTGATTTGATATTATATTTGCCCACCATATTTTTAAGGTATTGCGCAGTCATCTGTTTGTGAAACTTTGCAGTTTACGTTTAATGGTTTGGTTTACCCACCATGTTTCGGAGCCATATAAAAGTATTGATTTTATACAGGCGTTTTATATGTGTACTTTTGTTTTTGGCGAAAGGGCGTTAGATGTCCAAACGTTTCTCAGATTGTAAAACGCTGGCCTTGTCGTATGTATTCGCATATCTACGTCGTCAGTTGCGCCACCGTCGTGTGTGATGTTGCTTTCAAGATAGTAGTAGTTATTTGCATGTTGAATTGGGTTGTTGTTTAGAGTGAATGTTGTTGGTTGAATACTTTTTACTGCGATGCACTTTGTTTTTGATGCGTTTATACGTAAACCAAATTGTTCTGCTCCTAGGGACAGTTCATTAATCATTCTCTGCATGTTGTCTTTCGTCGTGGCAAGTAGTACGATATCACCAGCGTATTCTAGGTCTTCAAGATGCTGGATTATTTTTTATTGGATATCCATGTTTTGGTCATTGGTATATGCAAGAATAACATCAAGGAGCGGAGAGTGAAGACATCCTTGTTTTACACCGCTTAATGCATTGAAAGGTTGAGTGATTTTTCCAAGGTGCAGTACGCTCATTTTCGCATTGGTATAATGGGCTTTGATTAGGTTAATTAATTTCTGCGGTACGCCTTTACTTTCTAAAGCTCCCCATATTTTCCTCTGTTTATCGCATCAGAGGCCTTTTCAAAATCAATAAACGTTAAGTATAGCGTTGTATTATACTAGTTGCATTGTTCTATTTAGTCTACATAAGAGCGTTTGGGGAGGAAGCCATGCTCATCCAAAGGTTCAAGCGTACGGTTAAGTATTACCTTGTTAAATATCTTACATACAGAGGGTATCAATGCGATACCTCTTCAGTTACAGCATGATTTTAGATCTCCTTTTTTAGATATTTTAATTATAATATTTTAAGAGCGGTTGGGGAGCCAGCCAGCTTGTTCTTTTCGGAGATGCTCATCCAAAGGTTCGAGCGTACGGTTAAGTATTACCTTGTTAAATATCTTACATACAGAGGGTGTCAATGCGATACCTCTTCAGTTACAGCATGATTTTAGATCTCCTTTTTTAGATATTTTAATTATATTTTTTCCATTCCTGGGGGATAGTATCAGTCAGCCATATTTTTTTGAATAGAGGAAGTAGTATTTCAGCGATGGATAGGTTATCGGCGGATAAGTTATCGATGCCGGCATCTCTTCAATTGTTTAGCTGTGTAATGGCTTTTGAAATTTCGTGGAGAGTGGGGGAATCTATGCAGATTGTTGTTAATGGAAGTGGGTTTCTGGTATTGGTTGCTTCATCACTTTGAGAGTAGTTGCCTGAATTACAGAGATGGTTTAGGGTTTTCTTAAAATATTTATTCCATATTTCTTTCCATTTTTATCTTTCATAGGTATATTTGTGTTGGGTTTTTTACCGGAAAGTTTTCTGGTTACGTTGAAAACGGTTTCTAGGTTACCTTGATGTGTAGCATTTTCAGCTTTTGTGGCGAGGACGTTGAAATAGATTATTTTATCGTTTCTCGCTTGTCTCTTAACTTTCATGATAAGGTTTGATAGTTTGGCTTGTAGCTCATTTTTACGAGAGGGGTCTTTTTCTGATAGCATCGATGCTTTTACTCCGTTCCTCCAATACGTTCCAAAAGTCAACGGACAGCCATTCTTTATTTTCCAACAATTTCGTTAGCGGAGTCACTGATAATGGCCTTAAACTTCATCCATTCGTCATCTATGTCAGAGCTTAGCTGAGAAATTGGTGGAATATTTTGATGTTTTTCAACAATGCAATAAACTAATCTTCTATTAACGTCTTCGGCTTTCAGCTTGTTATACCCTTCACCTTCGTGAGAAGGGTATATATAAATTTGTCATTCCGTTTGTAATTTCCATAATATAATTTTCCGACCCTAAAAGTATATATATTCTGTATCCTTATAGATAGCGGAGTCGATTAAGCCATGTCCGTCTGTCTGTCTGTCTGTTGAAATCAATTTTCTGAAGACCCCAGATATCTTCGGGATCCAATTCTTCAATAATTCTGTCAGACGTGCTTTCGAGAAGTTTGCTATTTAAAATTAGCAAAATCGGTCCACAAATGGCTGAGATATAAGGAAAAAACCAGGACTACCTCGATTTTTTACCAATTTTTTGACCTATATCTGGATTACTAAGTCATTAATATAGACAATATGGATATCTAATGATAGATATTTCAAAGACCTTTGCAACGACTTATATAAGACCATAGTAAGTTGGACCTACAATGGGTCTAAATCGGGAAAAAATTTTAACCACATTTTTTTTTTTCACCAAAAGTTTTTTTCGTTAAATATTAAAAAAAAAAATTTAAAACTTTAAAAAAAAAATTTTGAATTAAAAAAAATTTTAATTTAAAAAAAAATTCGAAAAAATTTTTTTTCCAAAAAATGAAAAAAAAACAACTGGAAAACAAATAAATTTTTTTTACCTAAACATATTTAAAATTTTTATTTTGAAGTATTGTTTTGAAGTATTCTTGTAATACAGAAATTATCAATTTGGCTCTGAATGGTACCTAGTGTGTCTCTTGATTGCCACGTCATTTTGCAAGTACAGCAAGTTCATGTGCCGCACATGTTTCGACAAACAGAACGCCGTTCTCATTTCTATCACCCGCATTGTTTATTCCCATGATTCGTTCAAAGCTTTCATTTTGGTGACCGATGCGCGCGTTAAAGTCACCCATTAATATAAGGATATCGTTCCTATCAACTTTGTACAAAGCGTGGTTTAGTTGGTCGTACTTCTGTAGGCTCGTAACATTGAACAATTGTAATTTTACCGATACTGCTGTTGAGCTGGGCTGCTATAATTCGTTCGCAAATTGTCGACCAGTTTATAAGGGTGTTTTGTAGTCTGTGATTTATAAAGATTCCTACTCCATGTGTATGAGCTTCTCCTTCTTTACGACCAGAGAACAGTATGCGGTTACCCAGAGAGCTTGTGACTATATCAAAGCTTAGACAAAACTCCAAAAATTAACAGTTATTTAATATTTTCTTACATTTCTTAGAAATATAAGTTTTTCATTACTTGTGTAGTATTCTATATCTTGTTCTGTATGATGGAAACACGTCCAAAATACGAAACTGAAGCAAACGCTCTTTATATAGAATGCGCAGGGACCGATAGTAATAATTATTCTTGAAATTTCAAAGGAAAAAAGCCATAACAAGAAAATATCCGAGAGTCAAGTCAAGCATACCATTTTGCTCGTTTTCAACTTTTTCATAAAATAACATGCTTTTTTTGTTCTCGAATTATTCGACAATAACTATTACGTACGTATGGAGCGTGCCACGCCCAATATCGCTAAGCCGCTCATTTAATTTTTTATCATATGGGAAGTGCCACGTCCAATATTATCAGTTCGTCCATTATTTTCTCGAAATTTATATGCAAATGGTTGTGTTACCACCGCTACGGAGTTTGATGGTGCCGTAAAACATTTGGCTAACATCTTACTTACAAATTATTATATTTTAAACTTGCAAGTGGCAGTTAGTCGCACTTGAATTAAAATAATAATTTTTCCAAATTTGTATAGGGAACTGTATTATAGAAGTAGATAACGATAGAATGGTTCAATGCCACAATAAATGTGTTGGTGTGGGTGATAGATATAGTTAATGATATGAGCAGGAACTGCACAATATACAGCGAAGTACAGTGCACACAAAGATACTCTATCCCCAATGTCAACTTATGGTACACCACCAATGAAGCAGGTCGATGACTGTGGTAGACAGTCGGGTTCATACCATAGTACACAAAGCACAACGACACCACAGGCAACAGCCATAGTAATTGCAATATCACCTAGTGGCTTAATGACTGTATCACAATCTGTGCGAAACAATGTATGCTATATACCAACTAACAAACCTCCCCTGTATACGTTAGCTGCAACGACGAATATATCATGCAGCTATCAAGTTTTGTCATGCCCAGCAGAGATGCAGAATTCAATATTATACAACAGAAACGACAATACAGGATATATGAGCAAGCAAGCAAGAGCATGCACGGACACAGCAAACAAATTTAACTGTTTTTAAATTTTAACACGACAACAATGCTTCAGCAACAAATGCCACAAAGTATTTATTTTAACCGTCAACATAGTTAAAGAACGCAAGTCCAAGCAACAATCGACGAGTCGTTATTGTTATTCCTCCTACTTAACGAAGTTATTTTATTGACACAACTACAAGTTTGCCAACGCCACAACAGTTTGCTGGAAGGCAAGTACATACTATGATCCAGAAGTGTGGCCAATATTTATAAGCAGTTTTGACAATTCGACAGGTGTTGCTGGGCACTCTAATGGGAAAACTTAATTCGTTTGCAGTAATGTTTGAAAGGTAAGGCACGCTTGTTCGCAACAACAAAAAATTAAAGGAACGTTATTATATCAACAATCGACGTGATTATAATAATTCAACAGTTATTCCTTCTACTCAACGAAGTAATTTTGTAAGGTTTGAAGCTGGTGTAAAGCCCACATAAATTTAAATACACTTTTCTTTGTTCTTTTCATAGTTTTTATTATTAATTCTTATCTATAACTTATTGAGCTACAGTGCAAATTGAGTGTTTCTTTATTGAGAATAATTTTCAGCTGATCCGTGAACTACCACTCCTGCCCACTAGTTCCATCTCTTATAATACCCTAGGATGAAATCCAAGAATATATTCTTGTTCCTTATTTTTCCGAGTGTTACTTCCAAGTAAAGTATCTTCGACTATTGCCCTGTTCTTCGGCCTCAACGGATGTAAATCTGGCTTGGGTAAGGCAATATGTAACTGATTGCTAACCAGCGCCCTGTTCTCTGTACCATGATCGGTGATACCAAATCCAATGTATTTACAACCCTAACCCTCTGTAACTTGTTTATTTTTTATTCTTACCGGCTTTCATTGGTTTAGTTGGTTGTTGCCTTTGGCCCATTATTTAATTTTAGCTCGCCTACGTTAGTCATGCGAGAGCTCTTTTCACCTTCCTTACGTAATTCCACTATGACTGGAAATATTAACCGGTTGATGCGATGTGGACCTGCGAACTTTAGATCGGGTTTCACTGCGAAATTGTCAGCTGAGCTGGACACTTGTTGCTAATTTGCCAATACAAGTTCTCCTACCTTGGGTTCCATCTCCTGCGTCGTAGTTTATAATATCGTGCTCGTATTTTCCCGCTGACGAGGTTCTTTCTCACTAAGCTACATATTTGTCTTAACATTTACGCGGCTCTTGACCAGCTGTTCCCGTTCCTGATTTGACTTCATACTTTTATAGGAAAAGCTGGGCTATACTGCGTTGTGTCTTAGTTTGCTGTGAAGAGTGCCATTTCCGGCAAGACTTTGTGTCTTCTGGTTGTAACCTGCGTACTGTGCGAACATGATTATTACCATGCGGTTATTGCTGTCTGTTGAATTTTCTTGGGCGTATTCAAGATATTAATCTCTCAGAGGTATCCACGAAACATTTTGCTGGTAAATTGCGAGCAGTAATCAGCTCAGATTGTGCGATTGAAAAAGGCTCAAATCTCTATCCATCATATCATCATATAAGAAGGATTGTTTGCCACCAGTGGACACTATTCCAATCGCATCGATTTCGGCAGAGGTACTACTTCAAGATCTACTTAATCATACAGCTCAGCGCTTGCTACTGTCATTTAAAATAAATGATTTGAAGAAATATGGAAACTGCAAGTAAACTCTCTTTTACAAATGGGGATGTGATGGTTCTTCTGGAGAAAATCAATACAATCAATATGTATGTGAATAATGATAAGCATAATTCTCGTGGATAATTTGTATTAATGAGGTGAAATATTTCTTATAGGAAAAATTAAATAATTTCATCAACAGGGTATCAATCCTCCGCAAACTTTCCAACGATCAAGCAGACCTTGAAGATCAAGATTGTCAAAATCCATCAGAAAATCAATCCTATACAAAACCAGTCTTTGAAGATGAGAAAATTTTTTTTACAGGGGAATCAGTACTTCCCTATATCGAAAGAATGATAGTTGGTAAGAATGCAATACTTTTGATCTACACTGGAGCTTTAAAAAGCAACATTACAAACGTTATCGCATTAAAGAATGTTAAAAAATTACAGAACCCTTTCTTATTAAAATCAATTCACGGAGTGAAAACTTTAGTGAAAGTCTTTAATAGAACTGAAACTTTTTTTATTCTTCCGAATTTATCTTTATTTTATGGCATCATTGGATTTAGTTTCATAAAGAGCATAAAAGGAGTTTAATGTAGGTCGTTTTAAATATTACGAGCTGGATACGGTTATTGCTTTAACAAGTGACTTTTGCATTGCGAAAAATGTTGAAGAATTTTTCTTAAAAAATAACTCGGGCGTTTTCGCAATCCAAATGAAGCGTATGGTAAGCAAAATTCCAGATATCAATCCTACCCCATGATACACTTTTGAAGAACGGCATAATAAGACCGTTCAGATATCCGTACAATAGTCCGGCTGGGGTTCAGATGACCATGGAAAACTTCAGTTTTTGACTTCACGAAGCTTAACTCAAAAACCATTCCGGACAAGTACTCCATGTCTCATCTATTATCCTAGAAAGCCTCGGATAGTCTAAATTTTCACAACTTTGGACCGCGAAAAATCCGACAGTGGAAAATACAAAATTTCCGTTTGCCATTTGGCCATAAAAATGCGCCAAGTATTTTCTAAAGTATACATTGACGATATCATAATATTTTCCGACTCCGAGCAGAAGCCTATTGATGATGTCGATGGAATACTGATGAAACTCTACCACGCAAACATGAGGGTGTCATTGGAAAAAACAACATTGTTCAAAAGATCTGTCCAAAGAAAATCAGAACCATCGTAAACTACAAAGTCCCTGATACACTAAGAAGTCTAAGAATATTTTTACGATTGACGGCATACTATAGAAAATTTGTGCAGGATTACGCGCCGATTGCGAAAATAGGCATGTTTGTATCAAAAATTCGAAACACATTAAAATATGCTTGTACGAAGACGCCATAAATTATTTCAGGAAAATAAAGAAAATCGGATCCTCTGAGGACGTCCTTCTTTTGTATCCGAACTTTGGAAAGCCCTTCGATCTCACAACAGACGCTTCGTCCCATGCTATCGATGCTGTCGTTTCACAGACTGGACGTCCCATTACAATGATATCTCGAACACTGTCCCCTATCGAAGATAACAACGCAACAAACGACCACCAACCCCTCACAATTTCAATCTCCGACTGTTACGGAACCACTGACTGAAATCTTCCTCATGAACAGCGGTTATTTGGTTTTCGGCAATTTGATTTATTAATAGTTTTCTATGAATGACTGTTTTTGACACATGTTTTGTAAACCGCTCCTTTGTCCTCTTCTTCATATTTTTCCTTGTCAATTGGAAAAACTCGAACGAGCATAATTTTCTATTTTTTGTCGAAGAAGTAGGTTCAAAGCTGTGGTAAGTGTTTTTTTTATTAATTTATATGTACTCCTTTCTTAACTATTTATCGAAATAAACGTTATCACAAATATAACTAAATTGTGTTTGTATTTGTTCAAGTGTCCCAGCAGTTAAGCAAGTAGTCAATGTATCCCTTATAGACAGTAATTGGCACAAATGTCTTATCACTTGGCTGACCCCAATTTCTATATTTTGGTCATTTGACACGTATGTGCTCTTTGTAGTACAGAGAGAAGACAATTGGTTACTTTATACATCCCAGGTAATCTAGCGTGAAGAAAATTGTCACTTAAGTGTCTCTAAGTAATCTGGTGTGTAACATTTTGTGAGCAATTCGTTCAAACTGGTTTTATACAAATTGTGTTGATATTATTCTCATACAGTTCATTTTTATTTTTGCTTAAGTATACAGATATCCCATGTAACATAGCATGAAGTCAATAGTCACTTTAGTGTCACTTAGTTACCTATAGTGAAGTCAATTTAAACGTTTATTTTGTACAGCAGTTTAGAAAGTAGTTATTTTACCCACCAGAAGCAATCCACTGGAGAGTTGTCGAAGAAAGGTTTGTTTACAAGCTATCGTTTATTGGACTGGCTCTGATATGACTTTTAGCTGACTATTTGAGGTCAATTAACACCCGCACATTTTAAAATAACTAGTTATGTAGCTGAACAAGTTACCAGTTAGGTAGCTAGTAAGGTAACTGACGTTATTTAACCTGTATGTGAATCCAATGTATTGACTACTTTGGACCAGCTATTAGACAGTCTCATTGTAGTCAAAAAGGGTCAATTGACCCCCTGCTTAGGACATGCACGTGTTAAAATAACTAGTCACGTAGCTATTGAAGTAACTAGTTCCCACCCTAAATGATGGGTAAAATCACTAGTTCGGGACTGTCTCCTAGAACTGCTGGGAAATTAAAAAGATGACTTGTACGCCGGAGTCCACTTAACCTAAGCCAGTGCCGACACTATTATATCTGATCCGCTTGATCATGAAATAAATGTAACAAGTGGTCACAGTGGAAATATAGCAAACACAAACATAACTGTCAATGATTTTACTACAACAACAATCGCTTCACGCAATAACAAGCTTCACATATATCGACAACATCAACCGCCATGACATCTATGCAGCCTATTCATATGTAACGATTGTTGTTGCCAAGGCGAATTTATATACAAGGTGGTGTCGGTGGCGAATTCAGGAAAATTCGAGCGAATTCATTAATTTTTTATATATGGAGTTTGACATTAGAAACAATGAGAGAGTTGTTTCGAATGTCAAACTCCATATATAAAAAATTAATGAATTCGCTCGTATTTTTCTGAATTCGCCACTGACACCACCTTGTATATAAATTCGCCTGGGTTGTTGCTTAAAAATAAAATCTGAAAAAACACTTATAATAGTTGAAAAATTAAAAAAAATGTTAAAAGTGTTGAGTTATTGGAAAGTGTATATAAATTGGCCGTGAGAACACAAAAGAGTGAGTCCAAGTTGAAGCATCGTTAAGCAAAGACAAATAAACTGCCTTTAACTGTGCTGTGCATTATAAAGTGTAATATAAGTGTGTACATTATAAACGTGTGTGTATTAAAAGCTCACAGTGACTATTTAAACTGCTGTTGTAAAAATGTTAATAAATAAAGAGTTGTTACAAATTTTAAACTACTAAACTAAAGTCTCAAGTAAGAAGGCTAGTATTTGTTGAGCACCAAAAGTTGCCAACGCAGACTGAGGATTCAGTATGGGCACGTGAGGAAGAGGAGGATTGTATAGACAATGGTTTGTTGGTGTTGGAACCAGCGAAAAATGGTTATGTAAAGACAGAGGCCTTCGTTGATCAGTGCAACGATGAAGTGGTTCCTGTTGGAGTGCTTGGTCTTTCCCGAGGTGAAAAGGTAATCAGGCCGGGTTCCAGGTTGGGTGAATGTGCTTCAGCAGAGGCAGTAAAAAATTGTGAGGGTTCGTTCGTTTGGAATAACCGACGACCGGATGAAAGCCAGATACAGCACACAACGTAATAAAGGTTTGTCTTTCAAACTACAGAATTACTGGAAAGGACCACATATGGTAGTAGATAAATTGGATGATATGGTCTATAGAATACGGAAGTGTGGGAGACCGATAGCGAGAATTAAGGTTGAACATCTGAAACGACTAGCTGACCACTGGAAAGGTGAATCTGTGCCTATTCGGGACGAACAGGCTTAAGTGGGGGACAGTGTTACGAATGTGCAATAGCGATTTGAATTTAAGGACTGCCTGCAACATTCATCATGTTTATGAACACGTCCAATAGCGGAAGCTTCTACTTATCAACAATGTTGATCGCATGCGGTTATTAGGATTGTTTATAAGTGTGGCAACACTAAATGTTTAAGCTGCTAACATTAACATCGAAAGCTCTAGAATTCGAATGTTCTAGTGTCCGTTAGGAGCATTGTAGAAGATTCCCGAGAGATGGCAGTGAGTGTATAAATAGTGGCAGAGCTGGCAGTCGTGAGTTTAGTTGATCATTGTCGCTGTTAAAGTTAACATCAACTGTCTTGTATGTGTATACTTGTACATTATAGAGTGTGTGTGTGTATTTCTGCGAATTGATATACGTGCATAGAGACACTGTTGTTGGTGTACATTTAAATAAATAAAGAGTTGTTACAAATTTTGAACTACTAAATGGCTTTTATTTGCAATGAAAAGTATCCAGTTTATTCAAAGGAAATAAACCCACGTTTTTAAAAGGTAAAAACGTAACAATATGTTATACACAACTGCTGATGTGTTTAACATATTGTTACGACAAAAACTGATGTAATAAATACTAACCTTTTGGATCTGAAGGAAGTTCAACAGATAGTTACTGAAGTAGGATCGCTTCCTTATAGTAATGAGGTGAAAGCTATGAGTACGGAAAGCCAAGTATATTATCAAACGGAACATCCCTATTATGTGTTCTGTCAATACCAAAAGTAAATGCAATCAAATATGACAGAATTTTAGTAAAAGCTGCGATAATTCAAAATCGACAGCTTGATTTAAGATACAATACAGTGCTCTTAAACCACGAAAATATTTATGGTATCAAGGACAGTTGTTCTACAATTAATAACACTACTATTTGTGCCCTTAATCAACTGAAAAAGCTTGATGATGATAATTGCCTATCAAAGATCTTAAGGAGTATTAACGCAAACTGCACTTTCCTCTCAAATAAGGAAACAGTAATAGAAAAAGTCACCAATTTGCAGGCTCTTCCTCCTTTGTTAGCAAACATATATGAAAAGGAGCGTAAACTGGATGTGATTTTTTTACTTGAGCTTCATGAAAAGAATATCAAGCATATCGATCTTTTGAAATATCTTGTATTACAAACTATTGAATTCCTTTTATTTGCCTTTTCTGCTGCGGTCCTGATAATTCTATGGAGAAAAATTGTTGTATTAGAAATATATATATTTAATAGATAAATTAAATACTTACCAAACAATATGTCCATAAATTAGGGAAAATTTAGAAGACTCAATTTGTTGTGCGTCCCATCCAAATTAAAAAAAAAACTGTTTTAGGCCCCGTTGTCCACAAATTGTTCTTACTGATGCGATCTACATATGTGAAAATATAAGAAATATATTTTTCTTTTCCTTCGTTAAGCAATTTTCAACCTTTTTAATTTCATTTACAGATGAAATTGGATACATTTTTGTTTGGGAACATTATTTTTGAGGCAGCTCTTCATGGCAGTGGTATTTTCAGCTGTTACATCTAATGTAATGGTATTTTGGTTTTTTATCTCTAAATATAAACATTTAGGTTAAAAGAAAAAATTTATTGTAAATAATATATAGAATTTTACCTGTTATTTCGTTTTATACTGTTTGTTTGTTATTATCGAATTCATTATTTATTTTGTTAACATTTTCTGAAAAAAAAAAATCATAAAAAACAATTCAGGGATAAAAATATTTTTACCTGATAAAATATCAATTTTATTATGCGGAACTACTATTATCTTTAACAATTCTTGGGAGTCACATTTTTTTATTCTGCTTGTACATATTGAAATCTTTAAATAATAATATTAATTTAATAATAAGATTAGAATACCATCACAATTATGAGGCAGCAACATCATTTTTTCCACTTCTTTTAAATTAGAGGTTTCTACGTTATCGCCCATTTCGAGTTTTTTTTTTAACAATTATGTATTTAATTTTTAGTATTTTGCACTTTCAAGAATATTACAGTTAGCGATCTTTTTTGTTTTAATAAACACAACAGTTGGCATAATCAGTGTTATCAACTTTCAATTTTCAAAAAGCTCAAAAATCTAAGTACTATACATAATATGGTTTTCCTTAAAGAAAAATCTTTTAACATTATATTAATATTGAAATTAATTTTTAAATATGAAATTGCTTTACAAATTATACGTAAAAAAAACAAATAAAAAATTAAGTTTCATTAAAATTCCTTCATAGAGTTTAAAACAATGGTGCCCAAGCCCTATACTCTTGGTGCTCATTTGTTTTTGTAAATGCTCTTAGCTATTGGCTGTGTGTTTCTATACTCAATGTATCACTTAGCACTAGCAATATGAAATACACAAACAACTTTGACTTGTTTGTTTTTTTGTCGATCTTCACTGTCTTCACTGCAACAACACTTTCGTATGCTTTGCTGGTAAACATTGACGACAGCGATCATCAATGTAGATTTTGTTTATCGTATGGTATTGTTTAAAAATGTGTGTATTTTTTTCTTTATTCTTTGTATGTTTTGGTTTTTACAACAAAAAAAATTGCATACAAATTAGTTTTTCTTTAAATGTATTGGTGTTTGCTCTTCCATAAGGAACTTTTGGGCACCCCTGGTTTAAAAACAGCGAATGCGCTTTTTAAAATCCGCTAAGTTGTCAACTCTTTTTACTTTAAAGTAATAAATAAATTTGTTAACGAGTATATTAACCCTCTGTGATACACATGTTTTATTGTTCACATTAGTAACACATGAGGCCTGGCCAGACCTAAAGCTATAAAAAAATATAAACAAAATTTTATTTAATTTTATTTAGTTTGTCAACTTTTTAGCAAACTAAAAAAGAACACACAAAGACTATTTCAACGAAAAACAAGTAAGAGAGCTATATTCGGCTGTGCCGAATCTTATATACTCTTCACCAAATTATACTTTAAAATAACATTTTTTTTTTTTAAATTTTTTTTAAAAGTTTTTTCCAATTTAAAAAAAAAAATTGTTTAAATTTATTAGTGAAAAAAATTTATGACAAAAGAATGTTTTTTGTGAAAAAAATTCAGGTTAAAAAATATGTTTCCCGATTTGATCCATTGTAGGTCCAACTTTGTACAGCCTTATATACATCGTTGCAATGGACTTTATAGTATCTATCATTAGATATCCATATTGTCTATATTTATGACTTAGTCATCGATATATAGATCAAAAATAGGCTAAAAATTGAGGTTGTCTCGGATTTTTGCTCATATCTCCGTTATTTATGGACGGATTTTGCTGATTTTAAATAGGAAACTTCTTGAAAGCCTGTCTGACAGAATTATTGAAGATTTGGATCCCGAAGATATCTAGGGTCTTCAGAAAATTGATTTCAACAGACAGACGGACATGGCTAAATCGACTCCGCTACCTATAAGGATTCAGAATATATATACTTTATAGGGTCGGAAGATTATATTGTGTAAATTACAAACGGAATGACAAACTTATATATACCCTTCTCACGAAGGTGAAGGGTATAAAAATATAACGGCAAAAACGTGATGAGAACTTAGCTTTTATTTTACCGTAAATAGCTGATTTTGTTACTGAAAACTTTTGTGAATTTGCAAGAGGGTACCTGAAAAATCAAGTCTCTAGCGATAGCACAAAGACATTTAAATTGCAAAACAAATCCAAAAAAGTCTGGCCAGACCTATGTGTATGTGTAAGGGTTAACATGGACACAATATACAAATTTTAATATTATACATAAATATTTAATAACTGTAATGTTATTTTGAATGTTTATTGTAAGAAATAAAATTAAAATCCTCGCTCATTTTAGATCCTAAAAAATTTTAAATTATAGTGAAATATTAAAATTTCTATATTAGAGTTGAATGAGAGTATTGGATGTGATTTTTTATGGGTTCGCTTATGTTAAATTTATTATAATTTAGAAAGGTATTTTAAATGAATTTGAGTAAATAAGTACTAAAGAACTCATGAAAATATCCATTCTTCTTGAACAACTTATTTTTTTTTTTTTGCAGGGTATATACTCGTATGTAGATATAGAACTACGATTGAACCTAATATAGACTGTATAAAGACCTACGATTGAAGCTAACATATGACTATGTAATAACCTATTAAAATACAATATGAAAATATGACTGTTTAAAAACCGAATATTAAGGCTAAATTATGTCTTACTATTATAAAACATAAAAAACACAGATTTTGTAATCCAATAGAATAATGTATGTACTATAAAATGTACCATGTAATATAATGAATGTTCTTTTAAAATAATTTTAGGCATCTCAAAACTGAACATTGTTTAGACGATCGATCAACGGCACAGGCTCGAGTTCAAATGCAGGTTGTTTCACAGCTCGAGATGCATTTGCAAAAGGAACGTGACCGTTTACAGGCCATGATGCATCATCTGTATTTGACAAAACATTTCGTAATGCCTGAGGATACACAGGTTCAAGTATTTTATTATATATGAAAACCCCAATGCTAATGTTTACAATTATTGGCTATTTCTTTCACTATTAGGAAAACATATCACATATCCGCTATAAAAATGCTATTAGATCAGTATCTACCACACCGGATTTAAATAAATGCAATAGTAATAGTAACGATAACTCTGATGGGGCAAGTGATCTGCAATCGTTGCTGATAAATTCTGGAAATATGAATGCCACAAGAAAACGAATATGTGACAAGAGCCCATTGACATTAGCAGGCGGTAAGTTGTAGATACATGAAGGCACATGTTATCAAAGTTAAAATTTTTTCAAATAAATAACGGATTATTGGGATATTTTATATAATAGTCTAACCCTAGAAAATTTGGGTCAAATCGGATAATGTTAAATTGTGCCGCATGGAGTATATGACGATTGGAAAACGATGCCAATGTTTTTTTCGTTTTTAATAGGATTTAAAAGACTACTACACGGTGGCGCAAAAGTAATCCTCCTATCAGAAAATGCTATAAATTTTGCCGATTATTGGTCAAATAGTCAGCAATATTCCGCGTTCTGGAGCAGTGTAGCGTAACATTGTTTATTAACGTGTATTTCGCATGTGTTTTCTACACAAATGTCAAAACAGAACTGACATTAGGGGCCAATCGCAAAATTTATAGCATTTTCTGATAGGAGGATTACTTTTGCGCCACCTTGTAGTAGCATTATTTACAAAAAAATCAATTTGTGTTGATAAAAGAATTGTACTAAGTAAAATATGTGCTAAAAATTAACTATTTTAAATAAATGGATTTTTTAAATATCGAAAACTACTTTTTGAGAAATTCGGTAAACTTATTTCGGTAACAGTATTTTTTGTTACACACAGCCTCAAAAGTTAGTAAACACCAGTGAATCTTTTGATGTTTTTGAGGCTGTGTGTATTTCGGTAAAGTTATTTTAATGACAACCGTAAATTATGTATGGCTTTAATGACATGGGTGGTATATAATCGTTTTAAAAATGTGTATTTTCATAATTTAAAATTATTTATCGAATAGTGGCAACGGCATTTAAGCTACAATGGTAATTGCAGTTATATAGGTAACGATAGCTTAGCGGAACAGTAATGGAGCTGAAAGGTTACTGCAGAGCTTAGCGGTAACCTTGTCAAAAATTCTGTGACGTTGAAAAATTTCATTCATAAAAATGTATATAATAAAACATGGTCATTTGAAAAAAAAAACTAATCTAAAAATTTTGTTTGCCTTGGTTTTGCAAAAAGTCATCCATTATTTTATTTATTTATTAAAAATTTAAACATTTGTAAAAGAGGTTTCATATATATAAATTTAATTTATATTTTCCCCTACACCATTCAACAGTAATTCAGAAAAAATCAATTGAAATGAGATTATTTAAAATTGAGAAAAGTCCATTTTAAATTGAGATTATATTGTTATAAATTTGCAATAACGATTCCAACAGCAGAAGCTTCTACTTATCAACAATGTTGATAAAATGCGGTTATTAACATTGTTTGTAAGTATGGCAACACTAAATGTTTAAGCTGCTAACATTAACATCGAAAGCTCTAGAATTCGAATATACCAGTTTTTACGGTTAAGAACAATCTAATCTACTCGGATGAAGATGACAGTGTGTATAAATAGTGCGGTTGCAGTAGCCAGAGAGTTTATCATAGGCGCTGTTAGAGTTAACATCAACTGTCTTGCACATTTAAATTCTTATATAAAGATGTGTGTGTATTAAAAACACATAGTGACTATTTAAACTGTTGTTACAATTGTAAACTTATTTTATTTGCAATCAAAAGTATCCGGTTTAACTTCACCAGTGCAAGAAGGCGGTTGTGTTTTCTCCTGTAACATTTTTTAGAGATATAGAAAGTCATATATTATCAAAAACTGAATTTTGTACAATAGAAATAATAAACCGGTTTCAAATATGGCTTTAGCTGAAAAAACGATTAATCGGTTTTTCATTATATGCAGTATTATATCAGTTTTTCTTTATTTTTACTAGAACAAATAATACAAAAAGTTAGAAACATTTTTTTATACCCTTCACCTTCGTGAGAAGGGTATATATAAATTTGTCATTCCGTTTGTAATTTCCACAATATAATTTTCCGACCCTATAAAGTATATATATTCTGGATCCTTATAGATAGCGGAGTCGATTTAGCCATGTCCGTCTGTCTGTCTGTCCGTCTGTCTGTTGAAATCAATTTTCTGAAGGCCCCAGATATCTTCGGGATCCAAATCTTCAATAATTCTGTCAGACATCCTTCGAGAAGTTTTCTATTTAAAATCAGCAAAATCCGTATGAGGAAAAATCCGAGACAACCTCTATTTTTGTTGCCTATTTTTGATCTATATCTCGATTACTAAGTCATAAATATAGACAATATGGATATCTAATGATAGATACTTCAAAGTCCATTGCAACGATGTATACCAGGCTATACAAAGTTGGACCTACAATGGGTCAAAATCGGGAAAAATATTTTTTAACCCGAATTTTTTTTCACAAAAAACATTCTTTTGCCATAAATTTTTTCACTAATAAATTAAAAAAAATAAATTTTAAAAATTGAAAATACTTTTAAAAAACAATTTTGAAAAAAAAATTAAAAAATTTTTTTTTTTTAATTTTATTTTAAAGTATAATTTGGTGAAGGGTATATAAGATTCGGCACAGCCGAATATAGCTCTCTTACTTGTTTCACTAATAAATTAGAAAAAAAAAAAATTTTAAATTAAAAAAATTTTTTTAAAAATATTGGAAAAAACTTTAAAAATAAGAATTTTTTAAATTTTATTTTAAAGTATAATTTGGTGAAGGGTATATAAGATTCGGCACAGTCGAATGTAGCTCTCTTACTTGTTTCTATAATAAAAAAATGTTGGGGACAAAATTGAGGATTTCAATATTATCAAGAGCATCGGAGACACTATATCATCGAGATGTGCCCATCGAAAGCCAACGCATACGAACATCAAATTCTACAGCTGGCGAAGCAACTGATGAACGCAACGATCGCCTAAAAAGTCAACGATCTAGATTCTAGAGCCTTAAGTCGTATCAGAAGTAAACTTACGTTCATTGATATCAAGAGCTACAGAGACAACAGATGATCATACACATCGCACAGTGGGGCAAGTGAAAAAAAGTTAAAAAAAAGTGGAAATAAATCTGTAACTTCTAAACGAATAGCCTAATTTTAATAAAATTTCCCACGGCTATAGAAGAAGTGTTGATAAGTTTAAGTTTTGAATTTGGACTTATAATAGGGGTGACCGTGCTACAATGGCCCAAAGTGGGGCACCTTGTGTATATCAATAATTAAAAATCATACGAACATATTGCAGTGGGGATGATTTAGTTAATATAGGTACAATGGATCAGGTTTGTCGACACTGTTATGTGCTAAAGTATAAAAACAAAACAACTGGAATGTGCTGCCCGATGTTCATATTTTGCCAGTTTAAAATGAAGAACCGAAGTTTGTACAAATTTATTATATGGGGCAAAGCGAAATGTTGAAAATGATCACTCTGTATTACGACAAGTTAATCCAGCAACCAGTAAGTTGACATTTCGTATGATCTTATTCTACGTGATCTAAACATAAATTAATTTATTTTTATTTATTTTTAATTACAGATGTATCCACAAGGAAAAAAGTGAGTGCTATACTTCAAAATTCCGTGAATCACATTCTTAATTGCTGAGAGTTATTTCAGCAGTATATTGTCGTAATGTATGCCAAGATTGAAACGGATCAAATATTATAAATACATCATAATCAAGCCAAATTACGAGCAGACTATTACCAAAACAGAACTAAAGTAATAATGTCAACAAGATAAATTATACTGTTAAATTAAGAAATAAAACAAATAGATTTTTTATATAAATTACAAAAACTTTTTTTTTGAATAATCCTTGAACATAAACATATAGTTGGAAATAAAATGCCAGACAAATAAAATAAAAATATATTTTATATCCCCAAAATAAAGTTCGGTTCATTAATTATGTATCAGAAATGTTTAGAACATTAACTTCAGCAATACGAACTGTCATAAATCTTATACTAGAAACGAAAATTTATAAGGCTATACAAAGTTGGACCTACAATAGGTCAAAATCGGGAAAAAACATTTTTTTAAACCCGAATTTTTTTTTCACATAAATTTTTTCCACTAAAAAATTAAAAAAAATTTTTTTTTAAAAATTGGAAAAAACTTTTAAAAAACAATTTTGAAAAAAAAAAAAAAAATTTAAAAATTAAATTTTTTAAATTTTATTGTAAAGTATAATGAGTTGAAGGGTCTATAAGATTCAGCACAGCCGAATATAGCTCTCTTACTTGTTTTTTTTTTAATTTTATATAATGGAAGACTTTTTGCAAATACAAGGCAGACAAATTTGTATGTTGAGTTTTTAATAATTTGTATAGTTGGTTTATTTTTTCAGGTCTGCCATACATGCTGGAAAGAGCTGGACTTGATGTGCAACAAGGTAAATAAAAAAAACAGCTTTTGAAAATCTTGTCAGTCAGAGTCACCTCGAAATATAAAACATTTTTTGCAAAAATATTTATGATATTTTGCAACGAATGTTTAATATCATAACAGACAGTAAGGAGATGTAAAAATATTGAGTATTTCGGTGCTGAGTAGCTACTCAATAAGATAATTTTTTTAAGTGCAATATACTCAAAAGTATCCACTCAATACTTGTGTTGAATTACCTGTTGCTTGAAAAACAATCGAAACATTTTATACAAAATTTCAGTAAATATTTGTAAGAATGAATATATTTTATTAAATAAACAACTACTAAAGTATTGAGTAGTATTGAGTGCTCAATTCAAAACTCAACTTACTAACTGGTAGACGAAAAAATATATGAAATATTTCACCAACTATTGAACACGTTTTTTCTCTGAGCACAGAAATCCAGCGAAATCGTGAATTTTATAAAAATGCTGATGTACGACCACCGTTCACCTATGCTTCACTAATTAGACAAGTAAGTACGTGAACCGGAAACTGAGTTCAGTCTGAATTACAGAGAATGAAAAAATAATGTGATTTACTACATACAACATTTTATTGTAACAAATCATTTTTTTTTTTCAAATTATTTTTAAGTCGATTATTGAGTCACCCGACAAGCAGTTGACGTTAAATGAAATTTATAATTGGTTTCAAAATACATTTTGTTATTTTCGGCGCAATGCTGCTACTTGGAAGGTATGATATACTTAAAAAAAGTCTTTCATATAACACAAATATGTTTTATAATAATTTATTTATAACAAATTAGTGGCACTTATACAGATTTTTTAGTTTACTCATTAAATATTGACACAATTGCATCCTTTGTTGAAAGCATATAGAAAATTTTCAAAATTGTCTATTTTGAACCAATAATATAAACTCAGAAAACTTTAAAAATAATTAATAAAGAATACAAATACTTCTGTAGAGCATATAAAGTTCTGCATATGTTTAACATTGAATTGCGTAAGATCGTGACAAGTATCACACCCCTGCACAGTGGAGGAATCAAAATGGTATTAAATCTGTAATTACTGAACAAATAGTACGACTGTAATAAATCTTCTCAAGACTGAGAAGGAGAATAGCTCTATTTTGATAGAAGCGAAATTAAAAACGATGTAAACTTTTCGTTTTTCAGCCGATCAATAATCTAATAGTTGAGGTTTTAATATCACAAATTCAATTTTGGTCGTTTGGTTTGATTGTTCCCATTTTTGTCCCATTTTGTTAGACCACGATATCTCTGAAATTATAAGTATACTAGCTGACCCGACAGACGTTGTCCTGTCCAAATTAGAAAAAATTAGTGTGTTCGATTCAGTGATGTTAACTTTTTTGTTTCGATTTCCGTACAGCCCTAAACAAATTACTGTTTTTTGGGTAAAATTACCGTATACAAAGTCTTGTACAAAAATAATAATATTTTCTTACAATTTTGTGAAAATGAGCGAATTCACATAATTGTGAATAAATTCGAAAAGAATCCATAGATTTTTATGATCGATATATCATTTTATTCCTATTAAATATGGCTTTGCGATAAATTCATAAACCAGAACAATTTCTGTCGTTTTCGATTTTTCATGATTTTTTTAAAACAAAAAAAATTGTTATTTTCACGTAAAAATTATATTTTTTGCTTCAATTTGTTACTATAACTCCGAAACTATTGTGCCGATTGAAACGCAATATATAGGTAAAAATTTGTACATAGCATAGGGAACATGTTTTTAAAATTCAATCAATCGAAAGAAGAACATTAACTACTCAATTGTATGTATACCAAACAAAAAACTAAAATTTTGTGAAAATGAGCGAATTCACTTAATAATGAATAAATTCGAAAAGAATCAATAGACTTTTATGATCGATATATCATTTTATTCCTATTAAATATGGCTTTGCGATAAATCCATAAACCAGAACAATTTCTATCGTTTTCGATTTTTCATGATTTTTTTAAAACAAAAAAAATTGCTATATTCACTTAAAAATTATATTTTTTGCTTCAATTTGTTATTATAACTCCAAAACTATTGAGCCGATTGAAACGCAATATATATGTAAAAATTTGTACATAGCATAGGGAACATATTTTCAAAATTCAATCATTCAAAAGAAGAACATTAACTACTCAATTGTATGTATATCAAACAAAAAACTAAAATTTTGTGAAAATGAGCGAATTCACTTAATTGTGAATAAATTCGAAAAGAATCCATAGATTTTTATGATCGATATATCATTTTATTCCTGTTAAATATGGCTTTGCGATAAATCCATAAACCTGAACAATTTCTATCGTTTTCGATTTTTCATGATTTTTTTAAAACAAAAAAATAGCTATTTTCACTTAAAAATTATATTTTTTGCTTCAATTTGTTATTATAACTCCGAAACTATTGAGCCGATTGAAACGCAATATATACGTAAAAATTTGTACATAGCATAGGGAAAATGTTTTCAAAATTCAATCAATCGAAAGAAGAACATTAACTACTCAATTGTATGTATATCAAACAAAAAACAAAAATTTTGTGAAAATGAGCGAATTCACTTAATAGTGAATAAATTCGAAAAGAATCCATAGATTTTTATGATCTATATATCATTTTATTCCTATTAAATGTGGCTTTGCGATAAAGCCATAAACCTGAACAATTTCTGTCGTTTTCGATTTTTCATGATTTTTTTAAAACAAAAAAAATTGCTATTTTCACTTAAAAATTATATTTTTTGCTTCAATTTGTTATTATAACTCAAAAACTATTGAGCCGATTGAAACGCAATATATATGTAAAAATTTGTACATAGCATAGGGAACATGTTTTTAAAATTCAATCAATCGAAAGTAGAACATTAACTACTCAATTGTATGTATATCAAACAAAAAACAAAAATTTTGTGAAAATGAGCGAATTCACTTAACTGTGAATAAATTCGAAAAGAAGACCTCGATTTTTATGATCAATTTCTCATTTTTTTCCTATTACATGTGGCTTTGCGATAAAGCCATAAACCTGAACAATTTCTGTCGTTTTCGATTTTTCATGATATTTTTAAAACAAAAAAATTGTTATTTTCACGTAAAAATTATATTTATTGTTTGAATATTATAACTCCGAAACTACAAAGGCGATTATATCGTAATATATAAGAGGATTAAAGGTTATGTAAATCTCAACTTTTCTAAGTTTATTTTAATACCAATGGACTGAGCCTGACCTTGTTTGCGTTAACATTCATTATGTGGAGAAACATCTAACAAAATTTATAATTTTACTTAAATATATATTTTTTTAAAACCTATCTATAGAATTTTCCTACGAAGACAAAAGGCATATACAAGTAAATATGAATATGTGTTAAGTAAAACTGAGCTTTTATTTTAATATTTCTTAAAATATGTTATTTTGTTCCTAAATTTCCTGTTCTAGTGGCCTGAGACACGTTAACGGCCTGGAAAATTTTTACTAACTTTAACATTTTTTAACCAATTTTTGCCCTTTATATTTCATTAGAACGATGATTAGTACACATTTCTATTAATTTAAATTAAATTGCAAAAGTAACTTTTATAACTTTTCATTTTAATTTTTCTTTTTACTCAAACGAAAGCTTAGGTGTTTTCCTTTAATAGCTTTTTGTCGCTTAGTGGGATATCTATCAAAATAATTGTTTTGTAACTAAATTTTTTTTTTCAAAATGGACCATTTTTTTATTTTTTGTTGAATAGAAAGCTTAAGTGTTTTCCTTTAACTTGAAATTGCTTATAAATCCGCTCCTACTTATAACATTAGACTCAGTAACGATTTTTGAACCAATTTTTTGAAATCGTTATAACAGCTTATCTGTAGGTGTGCCAAGATTTTTTGGGTGCTCGTGACCCCAGCCGCTCTCAGCTTAACTTCTTCTATAGCTGTGTACATTTTTATTAAAATCTATGTTTACGTTTAGAAATTACAGATTTATTTCCAGTTTTTTTTTTTGAATTCCCCCACTGTGCTTTAATTTGGATTTAATTAATTTCCAAAAAAAATTGTCATTGTCTGACTTAAATAACTAAAATAAATCTTGACTTTAGTTATTCGATGTTTTCAACAAAAAAAAAAAAAAAATATGCAAATTTTTAAGAAATATATTCTACCCACTAATTGAGTGAAAATGATTAATGGTCCATGCATATAACAAGAATCATCTACCATTATTATCCTAAAACTGAATTATTGTTTTAAAATTAACCAAATTTGCAAAGGTCGGTGAATTGAATAAACGAAATAAAAATAAATATAGTGGGAATTTAAAATTTTCTTATTATTATTAAGAAATATTTAAAATCCTACCAGTTTCATATTAAGCAAGTCGAATTGTTATATTCGGCTGTTTCGAATTTTATATACCCTTCACCTTAGTAAATAAGCCGGTATTTGTGAAAAACCTGTTTTTTACAACTCCCGTTTTAATGAGAAATTTAATGCTTAATGTCTTGACTATATACCACTTTCATTTAGATATTTACTACAGACGGACTAAATCAATTCTTGCTATCTATAAGTGTTCAAAATATACATATATAGATTATGGGGTCTCAATTAAGAATTATAGATGTTACCATTTAGGGTGAAGGGTATAAACTAGTAAAACAAAAATATTGGAAGTATCAGTGTTGTCAGGATGGCATCAAAAAGCTCGATCTCCTGAAAAAACTTAAACTCGCGTTCTTTGAAGTAAGATTTCGAAGAAAACATGTATTGTTTGATTTACAAAAACAAGAGTTTATGAGTTCCATCCCGCTCTCAGATAAATAAATTTTTTCTAGCTTTTTTTTCAAATGCGTTTTTAATGTTCTATAATCGCACTAAAGTGTTACGTTAAGTCAACATTACGGTTACATTACATCAACGGTCGGCTAACCAAGCCTTAACTGCTTTAACTACTTTACACACAATAGAAACTATCAGCTGTTCCGTTCCGTTAAGGTTACATTACATTACGGTCGGCTAATCCACCCTTAAGTCATCTTACTGGTAATCATGGCCAAGGCGTAATTTTTAGTTTATCATTCTTGGACAATGTTGCTTTATATACATTTAAGAGCTATGCCGAGAACCAGAGTCATTTATAAAAACGTAGTTTATTGGCTTAGAACTTCATTACCACATGTATCAAAATTGAGTAATAATCAGTGTTCCCCTGTGTTATTAGATAGCAATCTCCTATTGCAGCAAAAAAGCAGGCGATTGTGTTGTCCTCTGCTTATTTATAGAACATCGCCACTACTTTTCTTTTAGAAACCGGGTTATTTTAAAAATTAAACTAAATCGGTTAAAAGTCCAAGAAGATCTAGCTTTTAAAACTGGCAACACTGGTCTCCATTAAAAACCAAATAAAAACAAGCATTATAATATTGTTCATTATAATCATGTTACGTATTTATTATTTTAATTTTATTATATAATGTAAATATTTATTATTATTTGTTTTTTAGTACCTATAATCGCATGTGCATGTTTAATTTATATACTCGTATGTGTATGTATCAATATTATCCGAATAATTTTATTAAAAGTAACATAAAAAATATTTGGAATATTGTATTAGAATGCGGTTAGACACAATTTATCATTGCATAAGTGTTTTATGAGGGTTGAAAATGTAAAGGGCGCTGTATGGACAGTCGATGAGTTAGAATTCTACAAACGCCGACCACAACGTTCAACGACTGCAGCTGCGGCCGCCGCCGTTGTATTTGCTTCATCGTCCACATCATCATCGTCGTCTTCCACAGCGAATGCATCATCTTCCTCTTCAATTGTTGGATTAATGAACAATAGTAATGTTTTTGGTTTTGGGTATGTTTTCAACTCCCACGTACGTCAAATTTAGACAACTTATTTTTTATTACAAAAAAAAAAAAAAAACTAAAATTCAAGAATTTTTCTTCTTGTATCTTCAAACATTTACTTACTATATTTTTCTTAATAATAAAATTTTTTTTTAATATAAAACAACCTTTATAGTTAAACACTACTAAATTTTTAATAATTATTTGCTACTAATTTACAATGATAAGCTGCTGAAGGTCGTTCCCACAACACGAACTACATGCGTATTAAATATGTAAAATGGCGACAGCCTCAAAAATGAGTAATCACCACAAATTATTTCATTCTTTTTAAGATAGTGAAAATCATATCCAATTGGGCTGAATAACAAATTTGGTTCTAAAAAAAAGAGATATAAGTCATGATCTTAAAAAAATTCACTGGTGTTTGATGAAATGTTAACTGGATTATCTTACCATAAAACCAGGGACCGTAACAATTATGACTTTTTTCATAAAATTTAAATTTTTCCAAGTAGAAATTAAAGTTGGGTTAGTTACAAGTATCGCAAAAACTTACTTAAGCCGTTATCAGTAAAAACAGAACCTGATCATGATACAATGACTACTAAATAAGATGCTATATATCAGATAATAAATAAGTTCTAAGAAATACAGAAAAAATGTATTAATCATTGCAAAGCTATTTAGTAATTATCGTTATCAATTTTTGGATGCTTCGTTTCTGCATTATTTATTGAAACTGTTCATGGTTTGAAATACTTTTTTTCCATAAAATAATGAAAATAGTCAGTCGCGGGTGTACTACGACAGTACTTTTGAATATGACATGTACATTCACATTATATTCTGTATCCCTGGTTTACAAATTTCTTGGTCAGTTATCATATGTTTCTGAATTTCAACTTTTCACATACCAAAGTAATTTTTTTGGGCATTTACAAACGAGTCACAGATTTCCTGTAGCGATTACAGATTTCCCTGTTTTGGTATTTACTTCCTATTTTGATGACCTAGCCGACCTATGGATAAAATGTTAGATTAAAGAAATTTGAAACTGAAACATTTTAAGATTTACAAGTGTCTAACTCACGACACTTGTAAATCGAATTTTCTCGTTTTTTTTAACAACTTTTTCTTATAAATATAAATTTTTTCTATAACTGCATGAATTTAAAAAATTTTTTTCTTTAATTTTTTTTCTATATCGTCAATTTCATTAAATTTATTTGTCTCTCTTTTTCTTGTATTCTATTCTATTTAATTTGTTTCTTTTTGCTATTTAAATTATATTTGTATAATTAAATCTAAATATATAAAAAAAAACAACAACGTTTACGCTTCCTAACTGGGTCTTGGCAATGCCTCTGATTTTTAAAAAATAACACATTTATGGACATTTAAATAGAATGCTATACGCACTAATTTGTCATTGCATAAATGCTTTGTACGTTACGAAGATGACTTTGGCTCCTTTTGGATGGTTGACGACAGTGAGTTTGTGAAAAGGCGTCACTTGTCGAGAGGCCGTCCGCGCAAATATGAGCCGTCTTCATCGCCCAATTCAAATTCGCAACAGTTTGGCAGCACGATTGCCTCGACAGCATCTAGCGATGTAGTCGATGGCGGTAGTGTTGTCAACGACCAAATTGCCAACAGTCCAGATTCATCAACTACTGCTGGCTCCTCGTCGCAACGTCAACGATGTGCCAACAGTAGCAGTAACCTGTACCACAGATATGGCAACAATAAATGCGATGCAAGTGAAAGTAATGGTGGTAACGACGACTACGATATCTGCGAAGTTAGCCAAAGAAGTCCAGCCGGGTGTCAGACACACACGCACAGTAGTGGTGCTAGTAATAGTAAACAGTACTGTGGCTCAAAGCAACGTCCCCAGCTGCAAGGTTCGATTATAGGCATTGCAATAAAAACGAATTTAAATTCACTAATCGATCACAATCACATGGCGAGTCGAACGAACACCGCTGGTGGCGGTGTTGTAGCTACAGGAACTAATCCTGGCGTCGGCGGCATTGGTGATATTGGCTCCGTTGGAAGCTTAGACGTTGATAACCATAATAAGGACCCTTTAAATATTGTCACTAACATGGCTGTTGAAACGGATGACACTAATGGTTACGATTTCCATACACAGTAAGCAAATATATATAGCAGAAACAATTTGTTATTTTAAATTTTTGCTCTTTTATTAACTCTTATTATTGTAGTTAAATATTATTACTCTTTTCTTAAATGTTTATATTTTCAATATATACTCACATATTCAATTACTATATCGCACGCACCTATATTAACTATCAATTTTAGTAATTTTTTTGTATTATATAAAATAAGGGTATATTTAGTTATATCTCCAATTAGTGTGACACTCTATTAATAGTCCAACTTTAAAAAGTTAAAAAGAAGTTCGAAAATTTTCCAACTTATTTTTCTGTTTTATTAATTTTTAGAAAGATCATTTTGTAAAGATACCATTACCGTTTGGGAAAACTAAAAAAATTTGTTTACAATTCCCCATGTGTTTGCCAATAAATTATTACTATTGTAATATTATTATATTTAATTATAATGGTATCCTAATTCACAGAGAATTATCTTTCTAAAAATATATTTACTTCCTAGGCCATACAATAAGAATTCAAACTTTATAGCTCAAGCAACCGAAACGAATAACGGTATCGGTAACGTTATTTAAATTACATCGGTATGGGTATACCGGTAGAAATCTAATATATCGGTATTTATACTGGTATTAAAATTAAATGCATCAAACTTAACAAAAAGTTAAACATTCTAAATATACGAAACGAAACACCAACAACAAAATACGCTATCTATAAGGATCCAGAATATACATACTTTATAGAGTCAGAAAATTATATTGTGGAAATTACAAACGGAATGACAAATTTATATATACCTTTCTCACGAAGGTGAGAATTTTAGATATTGTTGTCACCACAACCCCATTTTATGTTGTGGGTCCTCAGCAACCAGTGCAACAGCTGACACTGATAACTAACTTCTAGTTAGTTACAAATCTTTTTTTTGGGAGGAGTAAACAATTTAAGTAACTAGATGCATTTTTAGGCCAGTGTTCTAAAGGAAGTCTGAGCCACGAAGGTCCATGCCACCATAAGTCGTTTGACATAAGTGAGTCCACGAGATGTCAAATCAGGGGGGTTACTTTTGGAGTTAACATGAAACCAAGATTGACTCCCTACTTTTTGGATAATGGAAGAAACCCTATTTTCAATAAAAGTTTTCCATCGTTTAGGGGGTTTTTGTAACCACGCCAACCCTATAGTTAAATCGGTCCCTAGACTTGATTGGACATTATCAATCATTTTAGGCATTAGTAATGAGACAAACTTAACGGTAGCTACTTTCGTTTTAGCGACTAGGAGGTGGGACGAGTTACAACCTAAACTTTCGGCGCGTAAGTACAGTGTGGCATCACAGAAGCCGTGTAACTCGATGCTGGGCTACTGTCGATGAGTTTTCCGTTCGTTTATATATTCGATTATAAATATTAGATTTATGTGAAGGGACCATGACCATAGCTCCAATCCTGCTAATTTTAGCTCAGCTACTAGCAACTATAGGGAAGTAATTCTTACAAAGTTTGCAAACTCTTGCAGTATTAGTTCTCCAGATATTCGAAAATATCAAAATATTTACTTTGCATTGGAGGTTCACGTCATACATTACGTACAATGTCATCAATATGACTCATGAAAAGTATTGAGAATCACACTATTATAGTTCTCCAGATATTTAATAATGACACCATTCTACACCAAAAATATGTAGGGGTTCTGATATAGTAGTTCTGTTTTATTGAAGTTCAGAATATTCCGAAATACATATAGTTTATCTCGATCACTTGAAATATCGATATTCAAAAAATCATAAATATGTCGTTTTGAAATTGATTTTAAAATTATTTTCTTTCATTTAAAAGATATATACTTTACCTTTCAAATAGAAGAGACTTTGTGAAAATCGGTTGGAAAATGGCTGTGTTAAGGTTTTAGTGAAAAAACTATTTGAATTTAACGGTTTGTAACGGCTGTTTTCCACATACTTCATGTTTATCAAAATTTCCATCGGTAGAAACTTCTATTTATAAATAATGTTGATAAAATGCTGTTATTAACATTGTTTATAATTATGACAACATTATCTATGAAGCAGCTTTAAAAGTTAATCGGTGATCACTGTAGAAATATATAATGCTAGAATTTACTAGAAGATGAAGCTGTGTACATAAATAGTAACAGCATGTTCCTGAGGAGTATATCATAAGTACTGTTCGAGTTAACATCAATCGTATTACCGGTGTCTTTTTAAAGTGTGTATTCTTGTAAATAATAAAACTGTAATTGTATAAAATCAGAGACCAACCACTAAAATTGTTGTTGTATAAATTTAAATAAATAAAGAGTTGTTAAAATTAAAAAAAAAAAATACTTGCGCTGTTATTTGAAATTAAAAGAATCGGGTTTATTGAAAGGAAATAAAAAGGTAAAAACTTAACAATATTAAAGTAGCTTTTTAAAACACGTAAGTAAATTAAAACCAATTAAAAAATGAATGAAACAAAACAATTTAAACTACCTTAACTCAGCCATTTTTCATTTTTATTTTTCAACTAGCTGACCCGACAGACGTTGTCCTGTCCATATATTAGAAAAAATGTTTGTGTTCGATTTGTGAATTTGTGAGAAGCTGTTTGAATTATGAAAAAATAGTAAAAAGAGACAAACAACGTACTTTTAAATGATAATTTTTATTTATGTAGGTTTGAGGTGTGTTTAAATTACATTTGATTTGAAAATATGTACAATATATGGTGTTATACATTTTGATTGAAAGATCGATGTTCAGGAACCAATTAAAATAAAGAAATACTTTTTTCTGTTGCTTTGCAGTGATATCGTAGTTTCCTTCATTGCAATGCTTTATGATACACGACATTTTTAGTTTTGTTGCCTGGCGCGTAAATAAATAATGCTGATGGTGTTCCGACACGGGAACAGGCGACATACAATTGACCATGCGAGAAGCATGGATTTTCAAGGTTAATGCCGCAAACACGCAATGACTGCCCTTGAGATTTATTAATTGTCATAGCGAATGCAAGCCGTACCGGAAACTGCAATCGTTTAAAATCGAATGGCATGTCGGTTAGAGCCATTGGGATCCGTGGTATCAAAACGTCTTCTCCTTTGTACTTTCCTTTAAGTATTGTTGCTTCGATGACGTTGTTCATCAGGTTTTTTACCGCAAGTCGGGTGCCATTACAAAGACGTGGTTGGTTTATGTTTCGTAACATTATGATTACCGATCCGACTTTCAGTTGGAGATTGTGAGGCGGTAATCCGGGTAATTCCAGCGAGTTTAAAAACTCGGTTGGATAGTTGACAACATCATTTTGGGAAGTAACGGAATCCACCGATTTGTACGTCATCAATTCGACAGCAATTTCACCTTGAATCTTAAAATTCAATTCGTCGACATCAATGTTTTTCGCAGCCAATATAGCACGTTCGCTCAACCAATCATGATTTTTGTAATTTTGTGCAATGTTTGGAAATACCTTTCGGATTAGCTCGGATTTTGATTCGGTGAACTGACAGAAACCGGGGGGAAATTGAATGCAACCGGTCGAAATGTCAACCGGGATTTTGCCGTTGCCAATGTCCAGCAATTGTTTGGAAAATGCTTCTCCAGATTGATCGTTCTGCAGCTCGACACGCATGTTCACAGTCAATTTGAGTTTCTTGAAGTGTTTCCACAAAACGGACGACTTCAAACATGCATTAAGTTCATCGGCTGGCGTTGACCGTGGAATCACTGGCAATGTTTGCCGAAAATCCCCTGCCAACAGAATCATTGCACCACCAAAACGGCTTTGATTGTTTCGTAAATCTTGCAAAGTTTTATCTAATGCCTCAAAAGACTTTTTATGCGCCATTGTACACTCATCCCAAACGATTAGTTTGCTTTGCTGCAAAACTTTGGCCATTGCACTGTTCTTGGAAATGTTGCATGTTGGATTTTCATTGATGTGCAACTTCAATGGCAACTTGAGTGCTGAGTGGGCAGTACGACCGCCTTCCAACAACGTAGCTGCATTTCCTGATGAAGCAAGTGCAAGTGCAATATCATTCTGCGAGCGTATCGTGGCCAAAATCAACGCAATCAAAAAAGTTTTTCCAGTTCCACCGGGAGCATCCAAAAAAAAAATTCCTCCAGTTCCATCTTTCACAACTTTCATAAGAGTGTCGTATGCATATTTTTGTTGTCGATTCAACAGTGGAACGTTTGTTCGTACTAATTCCTTCAAGGCATCGCAATCATATTGTATTTCGCGTCGCAACTCTTGATTAAATACGTCGTGCATCGGTCGATTGGTAGCTGCCATGCCTAACTCAGACAATACCTTGTTCGCCATCATCAAGCACATGTCCTCAATTAAAATCAAAGCCTCGTTGTAAATTTCCTCATTCAGTTGCAAATTTGGATTTGATGTTCTAATACGCACCTGATGCAAAATATCATCACACATGGCATCTTTGTATTTGCTCCATAAATCAGTCGGTTTGGATGGGCAGCATGTTGAAACAATTATCGAAAACAGTGTTCGTATTTGATGAGCATTTGATGAAAGCACAGCATCTTCGAGGGTGCATTCCCAATGAGCGTCATTCTCCAACAATCGCAAGCGTTGACATGCTTCTCTATACGTGTCACACAATTCACCATTTATAGTTCTCAAATCTTGGAATGATGTTGGGCCACGAACGTTGACTAATAGCAAACGCAAATAGAAACACTCATCGTTTCTTGGATGAACTGTGTAAATACGACCTAATGCGTTGGTGGAAAATAAATTGGGGAAACCTGGAACAGGATTTCCTTGTTTCCGTCGTTGAAATTTCTTTGTCGATTGATTCCAAGTATAATATCTTGGCATTTCGGAGTATAGTAACGTTCGGGCAAATTCATCGTTCCTGCACATTTCAAAAAATCTGGTCAATGTTGTAGGTGGCGGTCGATCAACTCGTTGTAATACATTCTCCTCAGTAAAGTACACTCTTTGACCATTTTCCAAATGTACGGCTAAATGAATAACAGAAGGATGTCTTTCATGAATGCTAAATGAAAAAATGCGCCAAATTGCTTCGTTACTACTAACATAGCGGCCCATTTGAAATTGAGTGACTTCATCGATGGAATTCTCCGCACTAACTCCAATCACAGCCATGTCACTACCTTTGGTCACATATTTGCAGATGTATTTGATGGATTTCACGGAATGGCAAGATTCGACGTTGATATGTGCTTTGAATGTTTTGGAGAGTAGTGGCGAATACGGAACAATCCAACGGTTATCAATTTGAATGTCCTGCTGATTCACTTTCACCATTGTTGATCTTCCATTGTCAGCAATTGAACGGCGACGATACAGTGGGTAACCATCATTTCCGGTAATTGTTTCAGCTACTAATGGCCTTGGATAACGCTTCGAACATTTGCCGTCGACCATACACGGAGAAAGGATATTTAATGATCCACAGGGACCATGAATCATGTTTTTAGTAACAACCTCGTGCAAGCCTGGATCTTCTACTTCATCAGGAATTTCAGCTGATATCACATCATCGATTTCATTCGGTCTTATCTTCTCAATCAACCAAATGAGGATATGCGCGTGTGGTAGTCCGCGTTTTTGCCACTCTACTGAATACATCCAGCAGCGCGTCTCGCCGAACACGCGATACTTCACAATGAAATCCATCAGTGATTTTAATTTTTGTTTGAAGATTCTCGCGGTGACGTCATGGCGATCGATGGGTGATTGGCCAGGGAATAATTCTTGCCGAATTTCTATCCACTGTGGATTGCAAGTGAAAGTTATGAATAAATCTGCTGTACCGTAGTGTCGAACGTAGGTTATAGCATCCTGAGCATATTCATGCATATGGCGAGGACTTCCGACGTACGTTGCTGGGAGAATCGTCATCCGGCCGATATTGTGTGCGTTCCCGTCCACATTTATGGCATCTCGAAGGTGTATGTACTCTTCGGAACGCAGTTTTTTCTGGTTCAATCTAATGAATGTCAATCTTTCTGTTTCTATTTTTACATACATATCGACAGCATATTGGTGGAAAAGACGACGACATTTCAATATGTGATTGTCCTCATTTTCACGAACCATCAGTCGAAATGCATAATAGTTCATTGAACTTACTTTTTTGTTTGTTTCAGCGCCTGTACATTAATTTTCGCGTCAATAAAATTAATTGATCTTATAATAGAAAAAATATAGATTTGATATTCACCTGTAAGCGGATTTATCATTTTGATCGAGAAATGATAACCGTCTTCACCTTGCCAAAATATGATTGGATATTGTAACGCATCATATGATCGGTGAGTTTCGTACACACGCTGCTGCTGATTATTTCGTCGATGTAGAACGATATCACGTGATTCCAAATTTTCACCAACGACGACAATGGCGACATCATCAATTGTTGGTGCATTGAAACGTCTTGCGTGTTCTCCCGTAGGAGTCTTATCGGCTCTGATAACAATTTTGTGATTATCAGAGGGCATGCGGTCTAGTGCGGTTTTGAACAATGCAATCAATTGATTGTGTTGATGGAAAAAAGTTTGCAGTTGCTCAACAATTGGTCTTTTTACCGAACTGTTGTATGCACAACGCTGTTCTACTTCTTGTGGAGCATTGCCCATGAAGTAAATCTGCAGAAATTTATAGTCAGCACCCGGAACTGGCAAAAGCGAACCTGCTCGATGATATATTTGACCTTGAATCTGTAATGTTTAATTTACATAAGAAAACAAAATAAAATGCTGTAAGTGGTGAAATTACCTTGAAAGTAGGCATGAAATTATCCCGAATCACATTTGTTGCGCCAAATGAAGTCATTTGGAAACAATTGTTGTAGTTCTGGATTTGTGTTAGGAAATGCTTGGAATGAGCTCCTGTTCCAGAAACCAATGAGAGCAATGGCTCTGGTGGTGGAATCAACGGTGTCAATTTCACTTTGCCACTTGCGCAACACAATCCAGGAGTTTCATTTTTATATTTCAATGCCTTACAATGTGGGCACACAACGCTCATCGAACCAATAGCAACGGAATGGTCTGCACTGTAATCGACTGTCCTGTTGCAATGAAATGCAGCTCGATGAGTATTTAACGCAACATTTGTTTCTCTTCTTGCACGTACATTTGAATTAATTATCACTCGGTTGGATTCTATAGAACGATTGTGTCTCATTCGATGCATATCTACTTCGTTTGCATATTCTCTTTCTTCTTGTGTACGTGCAGAACGTGTTTGTGATAATCGATTTCGTTCAATTTCATTTCGCTCTTCGAGTTGTTCCGCAGTTTGATTAGATCGAAAATACGCTTGATTTGAAGCATTGCGAGTTCTGCGACCTAAATTGCTCCTTCTTATTGGCGGCATTACAATGCGATAGAATTTATTGACTTTGCTCTTACCTTTTAACCGTTTATAACTTCAAAACCCACAGTCTATAGTAGGTTAATCTATAAATTTGTTTGAGGTAACACGATTTAACTTATTTCAATTAATGAATTGATTGCAATGTACTTACAATGGAATCTTAATTCAAAAAAAAACTTATCACCGTTAGTTAACTTTTTTAGAAACACTTTAAACTTTTTTTAATTCACAATTAACAATTGCACTTATTTTATTTTTCGTCCACCGATTAATTTGATCAACAATTTGACAATAAGCAGTCAATCAACATTTGCACAAATAAATTGGAATGTAAATAAAAAAGTAACGGTATTTTCGGACAAATCGCGAAACAATACAAAAGTAATAACAAATGAGTTATTTACAACATAAGAATATCCCAGCAAAAACTTTACTTACAAATAAGCCGAAAAATAAGGAGAATTTGACAAATCGGTGCAGCCGTTTTCCGATTTTAGATAAATCGAAAAAAGTGGGCGTAAAAGTGGGCGTGGTAAATTTTTCTTTCAGTAAAAACTTAAATTAGATTACTACGATCATTTAAATAAAAGATTAGCCATATCGGTGCAGCCGTTTTCCGATTTTAGATAAATGGAAAAAAGTGGGCGTAAAAGTGGGCGTGGTAAATTTTTCTTTCAGTAAAAACTTAAATTAGATTACTACGATCATTTAAATAAAAGATTAGCCATATCGGTGCAGCCGTTTTCCGATTTTAGATAAATGGAAAAAAGTGGGCGTAAAAGTGGGCGTGGTCAATTTTTCTTTCCGTAAAAACCTAAGTTGGACTATGACGAACATTTCAGTAAAAAAATTGTCCAAATCGGTCTAGCCGTTCTCAACTGATGCAATTACCAACGAACGACAATTGATTTTTATTTATATAGATAGATAGATGAAAATAAACAATTTTGAAATTAGTTTCATAATTATTTATTTATGATGTTTTGAAGTTGTAACTATAAGAATACCGTTGCTTCAGTAAAATTAAGTGATCGAGAAAACCATAAGTATTTTCGTACTCTATTGACAACAACAAACACGCCTTGGCGTGATGTAGGTTGACCTGTAGGCACTTCAAGTGACTCTTAGCCTTCCTGGACCGTGCCGCCATCTTCCTACCACGATTGGTGCTGTATATCGCTGCTTCCTCTGCGGAGGCACTAAAGCCCTTTCGTGGCCTGCTACCATGGCTGCTATTATTGCCCGATTTTGGCTTGTTCGCTTGAGAACTAATACCTTTCCTTGAACTGGTGGGCTCCACAGAGGATCTTTTGTGAACAGTGTTGTCCCCTTGGTTTTGTCGAACCGCACCCGTTGAATTCGGTACGTCGTTCTTTAGCATGACGGGCTTGTTCATTGAACCAGAGCAAGAAGGTTGGTCTGTTCGCACTGTTGGACATTTAATGTCCTTTGTGCTAGACGCAGTTTGTCTTGGTCTGTCACTAACTTTTGCCCTCATGGGAGGGTCATTCGCTCCTTGTTGTAGTGTCGTAGGCCTGATATGCTCAGTGCCATACCCACAGCCAATGTGATGTCCCTTTTCCTTCAGTTTGGAGGCCGATTTTGGGTCAATTGCAAAGGTAATTTCAGCAATGCTGCCCTTTGCTGACCCGGTTCAGGACCTTCCAGAATTCAACAGTCGGGTCATCATTCTGACCTTCAATAAGGGATAAAATCCTACTGGTGGGAGTTTCAAGCGCCTCGGGAAAATATCCTACAAACGTTTCCGTCTTAGGTAACTCATCTTCTGCTATAACTTTTAACTCAGCTTCCTTCCAATGTTTCAGAGAGAGAACGTGTTCCTTGATCCATTGTGCTGAATCATTTCCCCTACAGTTAAATATAAGCCAGCCAGGTTAAAAGTACAGCCTGCAAATTGTGGTTTTATAGAGCCCTTTTTTAACTCAACAATTTTATCCAGGACTGCTGCATGTATAAGCTTTAGCTTATCAACAGACCATATTGTACTCGGGAAGTCTGATTACCCCAAGCCGTATAATTTGAGCCATATCGCTTTACGTGGGTAGAAAAGTCTTAACTGTGACTTTGGCATGGTGTATACAATTTATAAATAAGACACACATTTAAACACAACATAAAAAATATATTAAAAATGTATTAAATTATGTTTTTTATTGCTCCGATGACTGGTCCACAGAATACAATAAAAGAGAAGTAAGTATGTTTCAATTTCTTGAAATATCAAATCAATATACATTTGTTATATTTCCTTTAACAAAATATATTTTTTCTGTTTGATCTACAAACAGATTCCATATAATTCTCAATTTGAAAATTTGTTTATGGTTCTAATAAGTCTGTCATTTCTAACTGGCTGATCTGATTGGCATTAAATGTAACGTAGGCGTAGCATTGGAATATTCAAGTTTATTTTAAGATGATGGACCACAAAGACCCCTCAGAAGCGTAGCTGCGTAGAGCACCTCAGACATGCAAAATTTTTAAACACGAGTTTTTTTTTGGGGTTTGTTTAAAATCAAAAATTAAATATATTCTTTAAGCCCTCGATTAAGCATATAAAAAAGCGTTCTGGTGAAAAAGACAATGGATTTATAAACTGTTGGCCTGTTATTTAACGGAAATAGTACCAACTTGTGTTTAGCAGTGTTGCCAATTTGGAGATTTTGGAGTTATATACATCGTTGCAATGAACTTTGAAATATCTATCATTAGATATTCATATTGTCTATATTTATGACTAGGTAATCGAGATATAGATAAAAAATAGGCCAAGAATAGAGGTTGCCTTGGATTTTTGCTCATATCTCCCTTATTTATGGACGGATTTTGCTGATTTTAAATAGGAAACTTCTCGAAAGCATGTCTGACAGAATTATTGAAGATTTGGATCCAGAAGATATCTGGGGTCTTCAGAAAACTGATTTCAACAGATGGACAGACAGACGGACATGGCTTAATCGACTCCGCTATCTATAAGGATCCAGAATATATATACTTTATAGGGTAGGAAAATTATATTGTGGAAATTACAAACGGAATGACAAACTTATATACACCCTTCTCACGAAGGTGAAGTCGTACTTATACCCCTTGTGCTTTAAATTTTTAAATAGGTGTAATTCAAAAGAATGTTAGTAATACCTAATAAAAAAACCACATAGACTAAATTTTGTAAATAACTGTTACATTTTTTAGTAGTCATAATCAGATTCTTCAATTTTTTTCCATTCTATCATGAGGAAGAGCTTTAAACCATTCATGGTAAATTGATGGTATATAGCAAAGAAGATTCTGTAGGTTCTTGAACTTCTCGAACTTTATTGGTTTGACGCTATTTGGAGGAAGTTGTTAACGTAACTGCACGGCTTGGCCAACATTTCGAGCTTTCATGTTTACTTTGCTGAAGTTTTCTTGCTCATTCATAAGATCATCTTTGTATTAGAGGTTCCAAAGTTCATCATTCTCAAAGTGTAACCATTGCATTTTTTGGATGCGCGGTAGACTATTGGATAGGCTTAAGAGTTACATAGTCCTCATTTTGTATTGATGTTACAGTAAATTTGTTTACTTTAATTTGCCACAAGCTTCTTCCAATATTGAGGTATATACTTTTTTTTAACAATGTAGTGACTCTTATTCTGGCCACTGCAGTTGTTGCTATAAGCTGTAATTTGATTTACATTCTGATGCAAAGAGTTAATAATTTCAACAGGCACGAACAAATTACTTAGCAGCCACGTGAAGCTTGGCTTTTATTCCACATATACATATTGGCGCCTCCCGTTGATAAATTGTAGACACATAAGTTGTATGTCCAAAGTTGACGGGCATAGTATACTTGAGCGCATAACAGTACAGGAGTTGGCAACATTTTTTGCAAGTCGAAACAAATGGGTGTTAGTACAATAATTTGTTACAAACTTTTTAACCCTAGCTTTGTCCAAGAAGGAAAAAGAATTGCATTTGTCAGCCTTTTTCAAATGCAATTCTTTTTTCTTCTTGGCCGCATTTTTAACAGGGTCTGTTACACCATGCTCAATTGTAATTTGCAACTTATCACAAGTAACAGATGTGTCTGTTTGGGGTTTCTGGAAACTGATGATAAAACATGTGTTAAAAACGTGCATGACGTACTGTTTTCTGCAGTACGCGTACTTTTTAGTTTTTGTACTTTTAACTACATATCCCCTAAAAAAAGTACGCAAATGTACTTCTTTTTGTACTTTTTTTTTCTACCTCTATAAAATTACTTTCACCATAATTTTATAGAGGTAAACATGTCCATACAAAACAAGTTAGAGTGCTATATTCGGCTATGCCGAATCTTAAATACCCTCCACCTAAATTATAATTAATTATTATAGAAATTACATTGGTATAAACACTATAATATCCATATTCAGTGTTTGTTATTGATACTTAGCTCCGATTATGAAGATTGGTAGAATAGTAATGTAATACAGTAGTTTTCGCTTATAGTCTACAAATACAGTTGCACACTTTTTGTGGACTATAAGCGAATTAGGACTATAACCGAATTTCTTTTTAAGCCACTTTATGGATTATAGACGAATGCTGATATAATACACATTTTGGACTATATACAAATTATGTACTTTCTTCAATAAAACCACTTTTTTATAACAAAATAAATGTTTATATATTGTTAGAAAATCTAGTTTACACAGAAAATATTTTATTTCAAATATATAACATTTATAATTGAAATAACTACATATACCATTTCTAACAGAGTCTATAATTTTCTAATAGGAATAAAATGTACTATTTAACAATTTATGTACTTAATAATTGGTTAACATTACCGATTGGCTCAACATTTTCCTTATTCACCAGAAGCGAAGTAAAATTGTATAAAAATGGGCAAATATTGAAGACCCCAGATATCTAAGGGATCCAAATCCTCAATAGTTCTGTCAGACATGCTTTCGACATGCTATTTAAAATCAGCAATATCCGTCCATAAATAACGGAAATATGAGCAAAAATCCGAGACAACCTCTATTTGTGGCCTATTTTTTTTATCTATATCTCGATTACTAAGTCATAAATATAGACAATATGGATATCTAATGATAGATATTTCAAAGTCCATTGCAACGATGTATATAAGGCTACAAAGTTGGACCTACAATGGGTCAAAATCGGGAAAAATATTTTTTCACTAATAAATTAAATTTTTTTTTTTTTTTTAAAATTGGAAAAAACTTTTAAAAAACTATTTTGAAAAAAACAAAATTTTAAAATTTTTTTTTTAAATTTTATTTTATGGTATAATTTGGTGAAGGATATATAAGATTCGGCACAGCCGAATATAGTTCTCTTACTTGTTAAGTTTCGTTTGCTGAAACAGCGTCTTAATTTAAAAACCCAAATTTCGGGTTTATAGCACCATTGCATAGTAAATAAATTGTTTTATTAACTGAAAATGTCTTATGAACAAGCTTCTTAAATTACACGCAGGATAAAAACTTTTTGTCTTAATTTCATAACCTATTGTCTATTACTTTCAATAACATATTTGTTCAATTCACAAGGTCTCTTATCAGTCATATTGTCATAATGTCCTAATAAATCACGACTCGGCGGCTCGGCTTAACCGACTCTTAGGCATTCGGCGTTGGTCTCTACTGGTTCGTTACGATAAACAACAAACAGAAAGTTGTATTATTTTAGGACATTTTTTGCTTGAAAAGCAATAAATACCATTGCGAAATATTAGGACATTATGACAATATGACATGATAAGAGACCTTGTGAATTGACCACTTATTTTAGTTGTGCATTGCCGTTTGTGTGTTCAACATCGTTTGTTATCTATAAAAGAGACATATTTGGGAGATTCAAATGCTCTGCTATTAGGTCATATTGTCATAATGTCCTAATATATTATAATATTTTTAACATATTTGGTCAATTCACAAGATAAGAGACATGTCATATTGTCCTAATATTTCAGAATGGTTTTATTGTTTTTCAAGCAAAAATTGTCCTAAAATAATACTACTTTCTATGCTATGTTTATTGCGTTATCGTAACGAACCAGCAGAGACCAACCCTGAATGCCTAAGAGTCGGTTAAGCCGAGTCGGTTAAGCCGAGTCGTCATATATTAGGACATTATGACTGATAAGAGACCTTGTGAATTGACCAAATGTTGTTATTTTATGACAAAACCATAAACATAGTTCAAAAAGTCTTATTAGTTTCAAACTTTTTTGTTTGAAAAACAACAAAAAATTTTTTAAACTATCATAATATATTAGGACAATATGATCAAATAGCAGACCGTTTGAATCCCCCAATTGTGTTATGTGTTTGTTATTTTCTTTAAAAAATTTAAAAAAATATATCGGTTTAAAAACTAAAAATTTGCGATATATTTTTATTTTGTTTTATTTTACGTATATACATTAGAGTGCTCCAAGATTGTATAAACGGAAAAAATGTTCTGGGTACAGGCCGTCCCACCTCTGGAATTGTTCTATGTATTGTAGAAACACGTTGTGTAAAATATTAGGATGATAGGATAACGACGCTAAATTTAAAATTTTTTAAGTTTTTGTAAAAATGTTCCCATTGAATAATTACTTTTGCAATTTTATTTAAAAGAATCGAAATGTGTATGTAATTATCGTTCTAATAAGACATAAAAGACTAAAACTAACGTGTCTCACACTACTAGAACAAGAAATGTAGGAACAAATTTAACATATTTTGAGAAATATTAAAATAAAAGCTTTACTTGAAATATTTCCATATCTTTATAGGGAATAGTTATATGTGGAATAGCGTTTAAGCAAAGATAAAGGACAGATAAACATGAGAATAAACCGTAATTTCTAATCGGAATAATAAAATAATCTTATGGATATAGAAGTGTCACACTTTGCGGCTTTGTAAATTTAAATGTTAAACATTTTTTCAGTTTTTTTTTTTTTTAATTCCTCTACTGTGTAATGTGAGATATTCGACAAAAAACTTTACAAAATTTTAAAATCACTGGGGAGCCATTTTAACCAATAGCTTTAAAATGTGCCCCGTTTATTACTTATTTAGACTTGCATAATATATATTATAATCAAATTGAAGAACGATTTTTACTTATCTTATTGGTCCCTAAGGTTTGTATTTTCATTCACTTTTATTTATTAATATAAAATTTCTCTTTTTAAAATAATTTTTTTTTTTATTACTTAATTATTAATTATTTCTATTATTATCTTACTATAAAATCATACTATTTTTAGAATTTTATTAACTTTTTTTTAAACATTTAAACATTATTAAACATTGATTATAAATCTATATCTATGTAGAAATATTGAGATGTTTTGTTGTTTTTAGGCCTACTGCACAGTGGTACAAATGCTCAATTTAGCTGTAAAAAAGTCATACGTTTATAGATTTCATCAATATAAACAATCTTACAAAAAAATGACAGAATTTTTTGTATGTAAATTTTTGTTTGTTTGAAGCCTACAGACGGCGGAAGGGCTAGCCCGATTTTCCTGAAATTTTCACACCGTCTTTCTGTATGTGTGCAAGGAATTAAAGGCTACCTTTCATTATAAAATATAAAGTGGCCGAAATGCCACGACAACCTTAAAGATACAGCTTCTTCCTTACAGATTTAAAACACACATGTTCTGAAAAAATTAAAACAGTAATTTTAACTCTTACCTTTGTTATATTAATTACACCAATAACAATTTTTTTTAATTGTTCTTAATATTTTTTGACGTCAATTTCACTTGGGGCCGTTTTCTCATTATGTGATTATCTTTTTTCCCAACGAAAAACTGCAGATTAAAGAAATTTGGTTTTCTCAATGTCTCTTTTGCTTCTATTCTGTCGCAAAGCTAACCCGACCTCATCTGCCAATTATTTATTTATCGTACAGATAAATTCAATCAGCTGACTGCTGTTCATAGTTTTAATGTGTATGTGTTTTTGTAAACGAAATTAGATTTAAAAAAAAAGATTAATAGAGGAATTAACATTAATTTTATGGAGGATAAACTCGAAGAACATGAGTTTCAAGTAAATGCTGAAAGAGTTTATCAGGATAATGATTTTTTCAAAAGATTCCGGCTTTCGATGGCCACATTAAACAGCTGATTTATGTAAACATGTTGTCACTTGAAGGCAGGGTTCCCAACTTTCACATCTATTTTGAGTGGTATTGCCAACTGAAAATAACGTTTTTTGTCGGTATATTGAGAAAACCAAAATTGTTAACGGACAGTTTGTCGGCCTAATAAATTTATGTCGACATTTAGTAGCAGGCAGTTTGTCGATACATTGAGAAAATGGGCCTTGGACTGTTAAATGTCACTTGAGATATTTATTTTTTAACAAAGAAGCAATGTATCAATGCACAATTTTTCAGGTTATATATTTTTCAATCGGTTCAGAAACAGTAAATTCCCTTTTAATTGTATATGTACTCAAGGTTTATTACTTTGAGACTTCTTTTATCCTCAACCGAGTACCAACAAAATTTGTCTGATCTTTTGACCTATTTATGAGATTTCCATTGAGTTTATTTATACTTATACATTTCAATAATAGATATAGATTTTCCATTTTTTCTATTTACTAAATAAAAAAGCATGTTTATTTATAAATATAAATAAGAAAACTTTATTATAAATATAAATAAATAAATATATTTATAACTACAGGAGCATATCTAATGACGCCCTATTAAATTCACCTACCGGTAAAAACACCAACAATGGCAGATACTCACCCAATATACAGGTAATTGAGTTCCTCTTTACTTCAATGGCGGATGTTCATTCAGTGCTGCTTTTTTTTCACTACAAAATAATTTAAATTATATATATGAGGTTAAAACTTCACCGCTGAATATTTAAGTCCAACACCTGCCTCAATAGACGGCTAATATCGCATTTTTTTTTTGTACAATTTACCAAGGTTGGCTGCCGTTACCGCCAAGCTATCGTTACCCCTAAAATACCCTTTCAGCTCAACCACCGTTACCGAAATAACAGCAAATACCAGTACCGCTAAAATAACGTTACCGATAAAATCGTAATTACCGTTATCGTAATTCTATAAATAATTTGAAATTGTAAGAACACAATTTTTTTATTTTAATAATAGAGTTTATTGAATCTTCGGAATTTAAAATTTTATTCAGCATGAAATTACCGTTACCGCTAAAATACAATTACTTAAATAAGCCAAAATACCGTTACCGATATAATTCAAATTAACGTTACCGTTACCATTTTACCGTTTTGAATCGGTAGCCAAACTTACATTTTGTACTTTAGTGGTACTCATTTGTTACAATTTCCTCTATTATTTTTATTGAGTTACTTCATTTAATGTGTATTGTATCAATCAATTTTGTATTAATAAATATTTGAGTATTAGCCAATGTGATGAAACTTAAAGCAGATGAGAATACAAATATTGGTTCATTCTGATGCTGAACTAAATGAGTTTTGGCTCTTACCCTATGTCTCCACGTAGCAATTTTTATTGCTAAACACAAGCAAAAACGTCGACAGAACAACAGCACAGCGATTGCATTAGGTGGAGAAAACATTCGTCACAAACACAAAATTTTTAATACGAGAAGATCTATGAAAAACTGAATGATTTTTTCACAATTTCTTTGTTTTTTTTTTTACTTTTGGTACTTAATTAAATTAAATCTGTATGCATTAATCACACTGCATCATAGAAAGAAAAAATTTTAATTTAATGACAACTGAACTGACAGCATATTGCTTATAGGGGGGTCACACGGTATGTATTGCATGTGTTTTGTGACATGTATTGGGACACTTTTCCACATGTAAACATGAACATACCGTGTGATCCATATGAAACTTTGTGTATGTAAAATACATGTGTATGCCATATGACATTTTTGGTAATTAGAGCATGTTCTATTTCCTTGTGTTTAACATGTGTATTTTGAAATACAACACTGCGTGAGAGCAAAATAAAAAACACAAAACAAAAAAGAATAGAGAAAAATCATAAGAAAATAAGTTTCATTCCATTAAATATATATTTATTGTGATTTAAAAATGTTTTAAATAGATATATTGTTAAAAACAACAAACATATAAACTAATAGAGGTTATGTCACATGCAATTACATATGTACGTGTAAACGTGGAAATTATGAATCGCATGTATATCGTTAAATTTGACATACACATGGAATTCCATATGTATCGAATACATGTCCCAATACATATGGAATACATGCCGTGTGACCCCCCTTTTAGCAATAATTGCTCAAGCAATCGGTAGAGCAATCCTTGCGCAATAGATTGCTACATATGGCAATTGCTGTCTACACATCGCAAATTTTATGGACGCAATCAAATTTGACAATTGCGGCAATAAATATTGCTACGTGGAGACCTAGTTTAAACTTCGCATTTACCTTTCAAAACCGTTAGTTTATTTACTTTGAATAATCTGTATTACTTTTGCTGAAAATAAAAGCATAAAATTAAAATTTTACACAAAACAGTTTTAATCACAGATATATATATACAGATTCGTCAAAACTGACGTTTACAAAAGTGGTGTAACAGCTTTTCTTCATTTAACCCCATCGAAGAAAAAGGGTAGCCATACATGTATCAAAGTGGCATCATACATAAAGTGTGATGCCACTTTGATACATTTTAACACCGTGACGTATCTGCTCATCATCTGTGGTTTTAATAATGTTCAATTCACAAAATCCCTTGTATAGAGTGTATTATTTTAATAAAATACTATAGTGTAGGTTTGTTGTTGGAAATTTTAATATACAAATTAATTACACTTAAGGCTCCATTAGTCTTTGCGTTCTGTAACATTTTTGTTCTTTACCGTTCTGTAGCCTGTCATTTTGTAGTTAGTTTTTCCGTAAGAACGTATCAGCTGTTTTTGAAATAAAAACCAAAAAACCATCTTAGTGATTTTGTTACTATTTTTAGTGTTTGTTTTCTTGATTATTGGAAAATCGATTTTTAGAACCCTACAGCAGCTCGCTTAATGAACATCTCTGTCATTGATTTTCTGTACATTTTCAAAAATTTATATGTTCATTTTTAACATTAAGCTTTTTATTTTTAGAACATGTGGTCTTTTGGTACATCTTTGAGCGATGATGTTAGTTCCGCCGAATTTTCTTGTATAAATAATGATCGTTATCGTAATTTCGTGACCGGTTTACATTTGCAATCACTGACCCAGCGTCATCATCATTTTCACCAGCATAAATCATCAGCGTCGTCGTCTCATCGTGTTCATCCGAAGACTCAGCAGCATATTTCCAACCAGCAACATGATGTTAGGTTTGCAAACAAAAACAAGCAGGCAGGCGCAGATCCAGAGCAAATGTAAAGAAAAACTGTTTTTTTAAAACAATTACAATAATTTTCCTGGATCGGCGCCTGTGTTTAATACAATAAACTAAAAATAATAATTTAGAGATTTTTTGATATTTTTTTTGTTTGGCATAAACATACAATACAACGATTATTTTGATCACAGCTACATGACCACCGTTTCTGCAGTAGGCAACTTAAGCTAATTCCTATTTTCGTAGGCGACAATGAACAGATTTATTGAAACGCCAATCTTTAATGTCAGCTGGTTTCGATTTTTCTGTCGTTTTTATTATAATAAAGTAGCAGACTACTGGGCGACGATCGTTGCCAACGACAATTGTAGTCGTGTAGCCTATATGTTTACAGCATAATGCTCTATTCGTCTCCTAAAAATGTATTACATTACTCAAAATGTTATGTTCAATAAATAGAAAATTTTTTCATGTAGCGTAGAAGAAACGTTACAGCTTGATTACAATTGGGTACATAGCCATTCGCATCCAATGCACCTGCCAATGAAACCTCGCATAGCTATGGATGAGATATAGTTGATTTCGAGTTTTTAATTTGGATTTTGTATTAAATTAAAAACTTTAAATCAACTATACATATATACATTAGGGTGGCCCCGTTTGTATGGAGAAAAAATAAGGTATCGATGTTTCCGCCTAAAATGAAAATTTGATTCATTCTAAGACTACCTTTTGAAATTTTTTCGTCCTTGAGTCAATATTTGGCGAGCTGGATCAAAGGATAAAAAGGTCCTTTTTTGAGGTTTTTTACATTTTCTCCATATTTCTTCCAAAGGAAGTATATGTAAGTTTGATATCATATAAAAGGTCTTTAAAAGACGCATTCAATAGGTTATTAGAATCTTAAAAAAAAAAAATTAAAATTCAAAAACTTTAAAAATTTTCGACAAAATTTTAGTTTTTTTTTAATTTTTTCATAGAATTTATTCAAATAAATATATGAAATTCTTGATCATAAACATAATGTAATTTCACCGAAATGGTGAAAGCTTATAAAATTTGAGTTATTTTGATGCCCATTACATATACTAAGAATTGAGTATACAGAGATTGTCAGATAGGGATGAAATTAGGTTTAAACAAATTTGAATAAACATTGAACTGGACTGAATTTTAAAAAACGAGAAAAACCGTTTCGGTGAAATTACATTATGTTTATGATCAAGAAATTTCATCTATATATTTGAATAAATTCTATGAACAAATTAAAAAAAACTAAAATTTTGTCGAAAATTTTTAAAATTTTTAAATAAATTTTTTTTTTTTTAAATTTTTAATAACCAATTGAATGCGTCTCTCAAAGACCTTTCACATGATACCAAATTTACATATACTTCCTTTGGAAGAAATATGGAGAAAATGTAAAAAACCTCAAAAAAGGACCTTTTTATCCTTTGATCCAGCTCGCCAAATATTGATCTCAGGACGAAAAAATTTCAAAACGTAGTCTTAAAATGAATCAAATTTTAATTTTAGTCGGGAACATCCGCAACTTTAATTTTGGGGCCACCCTAATATACATCCATATATGACCATGCACTATTGTTTAATGCTCCATTAGTCGTTGCGTTCTGTAACGTCTCTGTTCTGTAGGCTGTTATTTTGTAGTACGAATTAGCTGTTTTTTAATCAAACCCAACTTGGTGATTTCCGTACTCTTTATAGTTTTTTTGTACTTAGTCGGTCAAAATATTATTGTGAGCATTAAATCATTTTTTTAAAGAAATAAACTCAGACGTTACAGTTACGTTACATCATATCACTATAAATGGTGGGTTAGCCGACCGTTGATGGAATGTAACCGAAATGTTAACCACATCACTCGCGCTGAAGGCAGTTTTCTTCTTGTGTTTGTCTGAAATCTCTACCTGCCAGTAACCACTTTGCAAGCCCAATGTGGAGAACCATTTTGTTTCAGCTAATGTGTCCAGGGTGTCGTCAATTCTTGGTAGCGGGTAGCTGTTTTTCTTTGTGACGTCTGGTGCTGCCATCTTTCTTTTTAACTAAAATAAAAGGCGAAGATGGTTCGATTAATCCATTCCACTCCATTTCGTAAACCAGCTCCTTCACCTCACTTCGTTTTGCTAGAGAAATAAACAGGGCGCCTGCTTTATTGGCCTCGCTTCTCCAGTATTTATTTGATGCTTTACAATTGCCGTTTTACCATGGCTTTGACTTTTTAAGGCGAAGACGGAGGTATGTTTCTTTAGAAGCTGTTTGGCTAGTAGCTCGTGTTCTTTGGTGGACTTATGGCAGGTTCTGGATTTTTCTCGCAATTGATTACTGCTTCTGCTGAAGCGCATTGACCTATTTCGGAATTTGGCCTAACGACTTTTACATAACTTGACAGGTTAAGCTTTCTGGACAAAATCGGGCCTGACGATAGACTGAGATGGCCTGGTGTCTATAGTAAAAACGTACTTCTGACCGAAGAAAAATAGCAATCTTACGGCTAGTGGGTACTAGCTGGCTTTACCTTGTTTTTCATTTAAAGCCTCTAATGCTGCCTCTTATATTTTACTGACTATATTTATCTCATTTTCACCTATAACCTCGATACTTCGCACTTTGCATACTTGCGGCTTAGACATTAATTTCACTGTTTCTTGTGCCAACGCGAAAGAAACGCCAATCGCATGTTTGTACATCACAGTCCCGAAGACCATTCACAGATGCCTCAATCTTGAAATGATCCAATAATGGATGGTTTTCGTTTGGGTATTTAAGCTGCATCAAACATTCGGTTTCCGTCGCAAAGTCTTGTAGCTTCTCATTAGGTTTTTGCACTCTATCACGCAATTCCATTCGGTAAATTTCTATCATGTATTGTCCACCATACTTACGTTGTAGAGCATGCATTATGTCATCATAACTATTTCTGTTACTTACAGGTATGCTTTCAAGAACTATTGCTGCGTTTCCTTTCAATGCACAAATCAGTTCTATAGCTTTTTATTCATTGCTCCATAAGTTTCTCTTGGCAACTGTATCAAATTGGAACTTGAAAACATTAAATGTAAATGTACTGCCATCAAAACTAGGAGCCTTTATTCTACTAGATGCTTCTAGAATAATCCGCACCAGACCATCTTGGCATTGAAGGTTATTAATTTTCATTTCCAGATCGAGGAATTTATTATCAACATCTTGGGATTGTTTTTCTAGACCGCTCTCCAATTCGGACAGTTTTTTATTGACGTCTATGGTTTGTATTTCTAGGCAGCTCTCCAAGTCGGATACCTTTTTGCCAATTGAATCCACTCTGCTGTTTATAACTACACAAAGTTCTTGAAGTTTATCGTCTATAGCTTTAGAAGTTTCCTGATATTTCGCTTCCTGCTAATGGCTGTTTCTATTTTTTCCATCATGGCCGCGAACATGTACTTAAATCCATGCTGCTTGTTGTTGCAGGGGTAGAAACTTCCATTTCTTCTTTATACTCAAATTGAACTCATCTATTAGTCTTTTTTGCAATTCTGCTTTATTACCGGCTGTGGGTAACTCCAACTTATTCAACTCTCTCTCTCGAGTTGTTCCACTTTAAGCTCTTTAAACTTCATGCTTATTATTGTGCAATCCCACTTCTGACAACAATTGTTACGTTTTCACCTTTTAAAAACGGGGTTTATTTCCTTTAAATAAACTGGATACTTTTGATTGCAAAAAAAAAAACCGTTTAGTATTTTAAAATTGTAACAACTCTTTATTTATTTAAAATGTACAACAACAACAGTTCAAATAGTCACACAGTGTCTTTCTACACGTTTATAAATTCGCAGAAATAAACACACAGACACGTTATGATGTACAAACTTAAATGTACAAGACAGTTGATGTTAACTCTAACAGCGCCAATGATCAACTCAACTCACGACTGCCACCTCTCCCACTATTTATACACACGCCATCTTTCGTCAATCTTCTACAATGATCTTAACGGACAACTAGAACATTCGAATTCTAGAGCTTGCGATGTTAATGTTAGCAGCTTTAACATTTAGTGTTGCCATACTTACAAACAATGCTAATAACCGCACGCTATCAACATTGTTGATAAGTAGAAGCTTCTACTGATGGACGTGTTTATAAACATGATGAATGTTGCAGGCAGTCGTTACAGACCGTTAAATTCAAATCGCTATTGCACATTTGTAACAATATATAAAATTGTAATGTCCAAGGGAATCCAAAGGGTATGTGTATACCGAAAAAGGTTAAAATCAGAAGACTTAAAAACTTGTGTTTTTCTGTGTTCTATGGTGAAATTCGTGATATGTAAGTACCAAATCATTGAAAAAATATCGAATTCACTTTTTAAAATATTTAATTTGTGTCTGTGATGCTTTTTATACAATACCTTTTTCAAAAAAGTTAAAATTGTTTATAATAAAAAATAGATATGAATCCACTATTAGCTCAATAAAAAAATTAATTTTAAAATAAAAATGCAAATACATATCTTGTAAACCATAAGTGTAACAGGTTTTTTGTAGAACTTAACTAGTAGATCAGTAATTTTACATATAACTGAGGTGCTTCCATTTGTGGCCTTGTGACCCCGACCCCGTTGGTCAAAAAGATGCCAATAAAATAGCATTACAATAATATAGCATTGAAAACGACATGTCGCTACATTTGATTGATAATTTTACTAGTGCAGGCCTTAGACAAAAATGTAATCAATTTTATTGTCTAAAATGTTTTTAGACAACTTGTTTATTTTTTTTTAACACTAAAGCCAAATTTGAACATATTCAAATAATTGTCCTTTTTGTTCACAGGTTGCCACATCTGGGAGGAAGTTCACGTTAGTGGACAAGGTATAAATCCTGAAAGCAACCCAACTGCAGCCAACTTCAAGCGAAGAACAAGGCTAGCAAATATCAATCGACACAGTCGTCATCCGTCAACACCAACTGAAAATTCGTATTATCGATCTAATCGATTTTTCTCCCGTGCAGTGTATTAATAATCAAATTAAACTGTTGAAATAATTATAAATACTATTTATAAATGTATACTTTTAATACAAAATTTTAAAACCCAGATAAAGAAAAAAAATATTAAAATTTTAAAATACATAACCCATAAATGTGTTGTTATTTTTCAATATGCTGTAAAATTCGGTTATAACGAACTTTATAAATAACTTAGGTTATTCATATCCTTTGCAAATATTTACATCCATCCACTTTTGACTGCCCTTCATCTATATCTTGAATTATGTAAATATTTAAATTAGAATCAAATCTACTAAAAAACTCGTTACTCCTATTTAAAATTAAAATTAATTTGTTAAACCTAGCTAATAGCGGATTCAAATCTTTTTGGAATTAACAACAAAGTTGTAAGTTGAAAAAAAAAAAATTATATACTGTGAGCGTCAAAAGAAACTGTACACCAGTGGCATTTATGTTTAAACTTTTATTTTATTATTTTTTTTATAATGTAACTTCAAATTTTTTTAGTTTTTATTTATTATATGTCCTTCTTAAACTTTTTATTAAAAAACAAAAACAAAACTTTAACAACAACAAAAAATATATAACAAAAACAAATAAATCTTCAAATTCCACGCGTCAAAAGAAACTGTACAACTATTTTGTACAACAAATAATAAGCAATTTTACAGTAAAAACCTTCCGTTATTTTTTTTTATTTTCTTTCATATGACAATTTAAGCAATATTAACTAATTATTAAAGATATTAATAGATTTGGTTTTGTCACAAGCAGTTCAAACAAGGAAACTTTTGTATTTTTTAAAAATGGGCAAACAAACTTCTTTGGATGTTCGTGAACTTGTGTTAAAATTTTACAAAGAAGGCAAATCTTTACGAGAGATTGGTGTAATAATTGGACGAAGTCACAACACTGTAAAAAATATAATTGATAAGTACCAAAAATTTTCAAATTTAGAAAATCGCCCTAAATCTGGAAGGCCAGCTAAACTAAACAGTACTCAAATAAGGTCCATTGTGCGACAAGTGAAGAAAAACCCAACGGAAAGTGCTGTAAAAATATCCGAAAATATTTCAGAATGCTCCGGTATTAGTGTCAGTGCCAGCACAATACGCAGAGCCTTACATGCAAATGGACTGCATGGACGAGTTCCAAGAAAAAAGCCATATATTTCACCAATCAATCAACGTCGGCGTCGGGAGTTTGCCAAAAAATACGAAAATCAATCTAATATATTCTGGAACAATGTGCCTTTTACTGACGAAAGTAAATTTGAAATATTTGGTAAGAAAAAACCAGTTAAAATTTGGAGAACGAAAAATTCTGAATTCGATCGGCAAAATGTAATGTCCACAGTAAAGCATGGTGGTGGGTCGGTGATGGTGTGGGGATGTATGGCAGCGAATGGTGTAGGAAATTTGGTATTCATAGAAAATACTATGAATAAAACAGATTATCTCAACATTTTAAAGGACAACTTGGCACAGAGCGTTGAAAAATTGGGCTTGGATCGAACTTGGGTCTTCCAGCAAGACAACGATCCCAAGCATACTGCCAAAATAGTAAAGGAATGGCTGCTTTACCATACTCCAAAACAGTTGGATCATCCCCCCAGTCACCCGATCTCAACCCCATAGAACATTTGTGGGAACATCTGGATCAACAAATAAGAAAAAGGGAAATTACAAGCAAGGATTCCCTCAAATCAGCTATAATGGAGGAATGGCTGAAAATTTCCCCTGAAGTTACTAGAAAACTTGTGGAATCGATGCCCAGAAGACTGCAAGCTGTAATAAAAGCAAATGGCAATCAAACTAAATACTAATTATTTTTAACTAACGTTATTATTTTAATGTAGAAATAATGTACAGTTTCTTTTGACGCGTGGAATTTGAAGATTTATTTGTTTTTGTTATATATTTTTTGTTGTTGTTAAAGTTTTGTTTTTGTTTTTTAATAAAAAGTTTAAGAAGGACATATAATAAATAAAAACTAAAAAAATTTTAAGTTACATTATAAAAAAAATAATAAAATAAAAGTTTAAACATAAATGCCACTGGTGTATAGTTTCTTTTGACGCTCACAGTACATATAATTAGCAGGATTAAGATTTGCATAAAAAACATTGCTAAAACACATGCCCCATAAATCGTAAAATATGTTTAAAATAATGCATTTATGCAGAAATATGCACTAAATATTTAAGAAAAGTGGTCAGTGCACACCAGAAGAACTGTAATGAACACATACCGATATTTATAATGGCATACAGATCAGCAGTTCACGACTCAACCTCTCGAACACCTGCGAAAATTGTTTTCGGTACAGAATTCAAGTTGCCTAATGATGTGGAGTTCGGTATTAAGCCCTCATTAACCCTTTCACGACCATAAGACAAATTTTTGAACAATTCTTGAACACAGTAACAAAAAACTGTAAATTTTCAATGACAATGAAAAATAAATGCTGTAACCGAACTTGTTTTAATCTAAACGCTTTAATAAGAGACACGTTTACGAACTTATTAAAATTAAAATAGAACCCATTCATTTTTTCGTTATTTAGTTATTCAATGTTTTTGTGTTGGGACACCGGAGTCCCCGTGGTCGTCAAAGGGTTAAAATGACCAGGGACAAAATGATGGTCAGATATTATCGAGCAGTAAACGCAAGAAAGGTTTGTCCCCCATACTACGAACACAGCGGGAAGGAACGTATGTGGTGATTAATAAATTACAGGCTTTAGTGGGGGGCAGTGTTACGAAAGTCTATTTCAGTTCAAATATAACGGTTTTAACGGCTGGTTTAAAGTTGCATTATGTTTCTCAAGCTATCTATTTGTGGTGACTTTCAGTTGTGGACAATGTTGTTTAAAGGAAATTAACATGACTGTGGACATTATTAACATATCTGTGGATAGTGTTAACATTGCAGTGGAACATTACAACATTTAATCCAAGCTTTAAGTTTACCGTTATAGATGAAAATATCTCCGATAATGCTAGAAAAATGTGGAAGGTTTCACTATAAGGTGAATTAACTAGGTGTAGGGTATAAAAATGCAATGCTATACCGTTATACGCTAAAGCAGAGTGATTGAAGATCACATAGCATAGCATTGTATATCATTGTGTATCGGTATTTCATTTACTTAAGAATCTTATTGAAATTATGATTGTTAATAAATAATTTGGTAGTATTTAAGATTTTTAATAACCAAAGATTTTATCATTCACAGATCATTACATCAAACTCAAGGCTACAATATCTACCATACCAGCCAAGAAGAACATCAAAAGTTATTGCTCAATCAACAGAAGCAACCACTGGCACAAGATATTTTTGGTGTCAACTCGCTCCTGACTAATACAGATAAATATTTCGATCATAATCTAGAATGTCGCAATGATGGCGAGGCCTACAATCTTGAACCGTTTAATGCACGGAAACAGCAGCAGTATCTAAGCATTAGACATCATCCTTATGCAACGTCACGATCTGAGCTATCATCTGAAGAAATGTCAAATAATAATAATAATATATTCATTCAACATAATCATAATGGGCACAAAATCGATGTGAAATATACTCCGCCCCACAAAATCATTTACAATTATGAATCACAAAGCATGAATGCATCGGATGTTAATCAAAATAAAAGATCTGCCGATAACAGCTACTCGAACACAAATCAAACACCAGACATAGCTGCTGAAGAAGATTCCGGTATTGTGGATTGTGAAGGTGAAGAAATTCAAAGAAAACGTAAAAAAAGTCGCATGGGCTCTTCGATGGACTACGAAGACGTTGAAATCAAGGCAGAGGCAGATTTAGAATTACGAAACATTAGCATGCCATTGCGTACTAAATCATACTAACAAGCGTTCATGAAATTAACAATTGTTTTATAAAATTTCAGACTTGATTTATGTTGTGCTTCAGTTGTGGTTTATGGCATATAAGTAAATGGTTTAATGTATGAACATTTATGAATCCAAATAATTTAGACCAGTGACAAATTGGACGAATGTATTATAACATGCATCCTTAACAAAATATTAAACTATTTTTAATTAATTTCTAATAAAATAAATAAATTACAATTCACCAATAAAAATGTTTAGTTATTAAAAGAGGACAAATTTTATACATATTATTTTTGGAATAACAGAGTACCGTTGGGTACAGAATAAATTCAGCGAAATCAACAGCCCTCAAATTATTCGGGAATACAATGATCGCATGGGTCGAGTAGATCTCATGGATGGTCTTTAGGGTCGATATCATATTTGAGCTAAGACTCGCAATATTATGATTAGGTTGTTCTACCATTTTGTGGACATGCATTCATTTTATAAAAACGTCCGCAGGCCGATGAGGCCAATGCTTCCAACAATGTGTCCGATTAAAGAACTGCTTTTACAGCTTCCAGATTTACGTGAGGAACTAGCTGCTGGATTTGTTTCCTTCAAATATACACGGTCTGAAGGACGACTACAGCCTGGCATAACACGTTTTGGGAAAAGAGGTGATCATCAAGTTGCTGATGTTCAGTTCGATGCTGACGATAATTTTCTTGTTTGGGTGTAGCGAAAACCCCCAAAAAATCGGTGTAAACATTTCCAAAAATGTGACACCCAAGTCGTTTGTTCCTGGCTTTATGTCATCGAAAATAATGCTAATTTTAACTTTGTTTGTTCCTTTCTCTCAATAAAATTTGTTTATATATAAAATTTACCTTGGGTGTCATATAACACATAAACTGGCAAGACCGCCTCTTTCGTGAATCTTCTACAATGCTCGTAACGGAGAAACTAGTAAGTATGTTCGAATATTAGAGATTTCGATGTCAATGTTAGCAGCGCAAACATTTAGTGTTGCCACACTTACAAACAATGCTAATAACCGCATGCTATCAACATTGTTGATAAGTAGTTTAGGATTTGTCATTTCGTAGTTTGTTCGAAAAGTTTTAACATAAAGTTATTAAATAGTAATGAGCGTTACGGAACATTTAACCCGCCAATGCACAGTGGGGGAAATAAATCTGTAACTTCTAAACGAATGGTCCGATTTTAATAATCGGAGGTGTTGATTTACATTGGTTAAGTAGTTTACCATGCCTCCAGCAGCTAAGAGGAAGGGCGAGAATCCGAGGGATGATGCGTCTGATACTGTCATCACCAATTATTCGGGAATACAACATGTAGTCAACAATGCCAATCAGTAATAGACGAAGCAGATGTATAGCCAAAAGCATCCACTAACTAATCGATTGACCCACAATCAGTATATTAAATACACAAACCGTACCCAAGACACATTTGCACTTTGGCAACACTATACAGCCTCCACAAATGGAAACCTTTCATTAGACCTATCTAACCTCACTTTTGGCCGGAGACACTGTTGGACAGCCCAGTACTAACACCGTCAGCCATCACCACCTCCAACAAGACCGCACTCACCGCCTTCATTTGGCCGACTTCTCGAACTGGATAAAGCTTTTTCCGCTCGCTCACCCTCTTCACGCCGGCACGAATGCAGCATCAGACACCTCCATACGTTCGGCAGCAGCAGTACCTGGAACTTTGACGGGAGCACCTGCTTTTTCTCATCCTCCATCATGGTGCTATAGAGCTCACTCTTAGTACGTCTAACACCGGCATCACACACATCGTTCGTGGTGACCTCCGAAGCCTCTAGCCGGTCTTATTGCCCACACGTGGCATATTCAAGAGATTAATAAAGACAAACTCTACTATCATATCAGCTAAAAAATAATGTTTTTTAACATACAATGGAATTACACATTTTGGGACATATACAGACGGGACTAGAAAATAATTAATTCCAAGTTATTGGTCACATGTAGAAGCTGGTTATCCGAACTATTCTTCATAATCCATTTATATCTTTTATATTGGACTTTTTCTATTTCGCTATTAAAAAAAAACGTTTTTATATTTTATTTTCCCATAGATGTGTAAATATTGGGTGTATGCCTTAAAAATGCGGGATCTTTAATAAATTATACGTCATTTTGAAGGGTAGATATTTGTCATTTGAACAAGAATTTTTTTTTTCTTCGACAATGTCGAATATTGTACCAACGAATCATCATATGCGGGAAGTTTTCCATTACTTCTTTTATTTGAAAAAAGTGCGGCTAAAGCACACCGAGTTCTTACCAAAGCTTATGGCAAATGAGTTCCATCGGTTTCATCGATCGGGAGATGGTATGTACGCTTCTGAAGTTGTGATTTAGACACGGAAGACAAAGATCGCCCAGGCCAGTCAAAAAAGTTTGAAGACTAAGAATTGGAGGCATTAATCAATGAAGATTATTTTCAAACTCAACAATAGCTTGCAAAATCATTGGGAGCTACTCAATCAGCAATTTCAAGACGTTTGCCAGCAGCACTAGCCATCTAAAAGCAAGGAAATTGGGTACCATTAGAATTGAAGCTGGGCGACCTTGAAAGACTATTTTACGATAAACTGAAGCATACGTGAAGCCCGGCCAACCAGCCGAATCGACAATAAATCCAGATATAAAATCCACTTTCCACTTTTTTAAGTTTTATGCCATAATCACAGATTATTGCCCTCTTTTCTCTAGGACCCCTTATAAACGTTTTATGACTGATTTTAGATTTTTCATAAAAATCGATATTTGGAGGGAAATATGAGTGATCACAGATTATTGCCCTTTTTTCTCTAGGACCCCTTATAAACGTTTTATGAGTGATTTTAGATTTTTCATATAAAAATCGATATTTGGTGGGAAATATGAGTGATCACAGATTATTGCCCTTTTTCATATAGGACCTCTTATTAACGTTTTATGAGTGATTTTAGATGTCTCATATAAAAATCAATATTTGGTGGGAAATATGAGTGATCACAGATTATTGCCCTTTTTCCTATAGTACCTCTTATTAACGTTTTATGAGTGATTTTAGATTTTTCATATAAAAATCGATATTTGGTGGGAAATATGAGTGATCACAGATTATTGCTAGTTTTTCTATAAGACGTTTTATGAGTGATTTTAGATTTTTCATATAAAAATGGATTTTTGGTGGGAAATATGAGTGATCACAGATTATTGCTAGTTTTTCTATAAGACGTTTTATGAGTGATTTTAGATTTTTCATATAAAAATGGATTTTTGGTGGGAAATATGAGTGATCACAGATTATTGCCCTTTTTCCTCTAGGACCACTTATTAACGTTTTATGAGTGATTTTAGATTTTTCATATAAAAATGGATATTTGGTGGGAAATATGAGTGATCACAGACTATTGCCCTCTTTACTCTAGGACCCCTTATAAACGTTTTATGAGTGATTTTATATTTTTCATATAAAAATCGATATTTGGTGGGAAATATGAGTGATCACAGATTATCGCCCTTTTTTCAATAGGACGTCTTATTAACGTTTTATGAGTGGTTTTAGATTTTTCATATAAAAATCCATATTTGGTGGGAAATATGAGTGATCGCAGATTATCTCCCTTTTTCCTCTAGGACCCCTTGTAAAGGTTTTATGAGTGATTTTAGATATTTCATAGAAAAACCGATATTTGGTGGGCTTTATGAGTGATCACAGATTATTGCCCTTTTTCTTATAAGACCTCTTATTAACGTTTTATGAGTGATTTTAGATTTTTCATATAAAAATCCATATTTGGTGGGAAATATGAGTGATCACAGATTATTGCCCTTTTTCCTCTAGGACCTCTTATTAACGTTTTATGAGTGATTTTAGATATTTCATGGAAAAACGGATATTTGGTGGGAAATATGAGTGATCACAGATTATTGCCCTTTTTCCTCTAGAACGTCTTATTAACGTTTTATGAGTGATTTTAGAATTTTCATATAAAAATCGATATTTGGTGGGAAATTTGTGTGATCACAGATTATTGCCCTTTTTCCTATAGGACCTCTTATTAACGTTTTATGAGTGATTTTAGATTTTTCGTATAAAAATCGATATTTTGTGGGAAATATGACTGATCACAGATTATTGCTCTTTTTCCTATAAGACCTCTTATTAACGTTTTATGAGTGATTTTAGGTATTTCAAAGAAAAACCGATATTTGTTGGGAAATATGAGTGATCACAGATTATTGCCTTTTTTCCTAAAGGACCTTTTATTAACGTTTTATGAGTGATTTTAGACTTTTCATATAAAAATCGATATTTGGTGGGAAATATGAGTGATCACAGATTATTGCCCTTTTTCCTGTAAGACCCCTTATTAACGTTTTATGAGTGATTTTAGATTTTTCATGTAAAATCGATATTTGGTGGGATATATGAGTGATCACAGATTATTGCCCTTTTTCCTCTAGGACCTCTTATTAACGTTTTATGAGTGATTTTAGATATCTCATATAAAAATCAATATTTGGTGGGAAATATGAGTGATCACAGATTATTGCCCTTTTTCCTATAGTACCTCTTATTAACGTTTTATGAGTGATTTTAGATTTTTCATATAAAAATCGATATTTGGTGGGAAATATGAGTGATCACAGATTATTGCCCTTTTTCCCATAAGACCTCTTATTAACGTTTTATGAGTGATTTTAGATTTTTCATATAAAAATCGATATTTGGTGGGAAATATGAGTGATCACAGATTATTGCCCTTTTTCCCATAAGACCTCTTATTAACGTTTCATGAGTGATTTTAGATTTTTCATATAAAAATCGATATATGGTGGGAAATATGAGTGATCACAGATTATTGCTAGTTTTTCTATAAGACGTTTTATGAGCGATTTTAGATTTTTCATATAAAAATCGATATTTGGTGGGAAATATGAGTGATCACAGATTATTGCCCTTTTCCTATAGGACTTCTTATTAACGTTTTATGAGTGATTTTAGATTTTTCATATAAAAATCGGTATTTGGTGGGAAATATGAGTGATCACAGATTATTGCCCTTTTTCCCATAAGACCTCTTATTAACGTTTTATGAGTGATTTTAGATTTTTCATATAAAAATCGATATTTGGTGGGAAATATGAGTGATCACAGATTATTGCCCTTTTTCCTCAAGGACGTCTTATTAACGTTTTATGAGTGATTTTAGATTTTTCATATAAAACTCGATATTTGGTGGGAAATATGAGTGATCACAGATTATTGCCCTTTTTCCTCTAGGACCTCTTATTAACGTTTTATGAGTGGTTTTAGATTTTTTGTATAAAAATCGATACTTGGTGGGAAATATGATAGATTATTGCCCTTTTTCCTATAGGACGTCTTATTAACGTTTTATAAGTGATTTTAGATTTCTCATATCAAATTCAATATTTGGTGGGAAATATGAGTGATCACAGATTATTACCCTTTTTAATATAAGACCTCTTATTAACGTTTTATGAGTGATTTTAGATTTTTCATAGAAAAACCGATATTTGGTGGGATTTATGAGTGATAACAGATTATCGCCCTTTTTCCTATAGGACCTCTTATTAACGTTTTATGAGTGATTTTACATTTTTCATAGAAAAATCGATATTTGGTGGGAAATATGAGTGATTACAGATTATTGCCCTTTTTCCTCTAGGACCTCTTATTAACGTTTTATGAGTGATTTTAGATTTTTCATATAAAAATCGATATTTGGTGGGATTTATGAGTGATCACATATTATTGCCCTTTTTGCTATAGGACCTCTTATTAACGTTTTATGAGTGATTTTAGATTTTTCATATAAAAATTGATATTTGGTGGGAAATATGAGTGATCACAGATTATTGCCCTTTTTCCTCTAGGACGTCTTATTAACGTTTTATGAGTGATTTTAGATTTTTCATATAAAAATCGATATTTGGTGGGAAATATTAGTGATCACAGATTATTGCCCTTTTTCCTCTAGGACGTCTTATTAACGTTTTATGAGTGATTTTAGATTTTTCATATAAAAATCGATATTTGGTGGGAAATGTGAGTGATCACAGATTATTGCCCTTTTTCCTATAGAACCTCTTATTAACGTTTTATGAGTGATTTTAGATTTTTCATATAAAAATCGATATTTGGTGGGAAATGTGAGTGATCACAGATTATTGCCCTTTTTCCTATAGAACCTCTTATTAACGTTTTATGAGTGATTTTAGATTTTTCATATAAAAATCGATATTTGGTGGGAAATATTAGTGATCACAGATTATTGCCCTTTTTCCTCTAGGACGTCTTATTAACGTTTTATGAGTGATTTTAGATTTTTCATATAAAAATCGATATTTGGTGGGATATATGAGTGATCACAGATTATTGCTAGTTTTTCTATAAGACGTTTTATGAGTGATTTTAGATTTTTCGTATAAAAATCGATATTTGGTGGTAAATATGAGTGATCCCAGATTATTGCTCTTTTTCCTATAGGACCTCTTATTAACGTTTTATGAGTGATTTTAGATTTTTCATATAAAAATCGATATTTGGTGTGAAATATGAGTGATCACAGATTATTGCCCTTTTTCCTATAGGACCTCTTATTAACGTTTTATGAGTGATTTTAGATTTTTCATATAAAAATCGATATTTGGTGGGAAATATTAGTGATCACAGATTATTGCCCTTTTTCCTCTAGGATCTCTTATTAACGTTTTATGAGTGATTTTAGATTTTTCATATAAAAATCAATATTTGGTGTGAAATATGAGTGATCACAGATTATTGCCCTTTTTCCTATAGGACCTCTTATTAACGTTTTATGAGTGATTTTAGATTTTTCATATAAAAATCAATATTAGGTGGGAAATATGAGTGATCACAGATTATTACCCTTTTTCCTATAGGACCTCTTATTAACGTTTTATGAGTGATTTTAAATTTTTCATATAAAAATCGATATTTGGTGGGAAATATGAGTGATCACAGATTATTGCTCTTTTTCCTATAGGACTCCTTATTAACGTTTTATGAGTGATTTTAGATTTTTCATATAAAAATCAATATTAGGTGGGAAATATGAGTGATCACAGATTATTGCCCTCTTTTCTCTAGGACCCCTTATAAACGTTTTATGAGTGATTTTAGATTTTTCATATAAAAATCGATATTTGGTGGGAAATATGAGTGATCCCAGATTATTGCTCTTTTTCCTATAGGACTCCTTATTAACGTTTTATGAGTGATTTTAGATTTTTCGTATAAAAATCGATATTTGGTGGTAAATATGAGTGATCCCAGATTATTGCTCTTTTTCCTATAGGACCTCTTATTAACGTTTTATGAGTGATTTTAGATTTTGCATATAAAAATCGATATTTGGTGGGAAATATGAGTGATCACAGATTATTGCCCTTTTTCCTCTAGGATCTCTTATTAACGTTTTATGAGTGATTTTAGATTTTTCATATAAAAATCGATATTTGGTGGGAAATATGAGTGATCACAGATTATTGCCCTTTTTCCTGAAGGACTCCTTATTAACGTTTTATGAGTGATTTTAGATTTTTCATATAAAAATCAATATTAGGTGGGAAATATGAGTGATCACAGATTATTGCCCTCTTTTCTCTAGGACCCCTTATAAACGTTTTATGAGTGATTTTAGATTTTTCATATAAAAATCGATATTTGGTGGGAAATATGAGTGATCACAGATTATTTCCCTTTTCCTATAGGACCTCTTATTAACGTTTTATGAGTGATTTTAGATATTTCATATAAAAACCGATATTTGGTGGGAAATATAAGTGATCACAGATTATTGCACTTTTTCCTCTGGGACCTCTTATTAAAGTTTTATGAGTGATTTTAGATTTTTCATATAAAAATCGATATTTGTGGGAAATATGAGTGATCACAGATTATCGCCCTTTTTCCTCTAAGACTACTTATTAACGCTGTATGAGTGATTTTAGATTTTTCATATAAAAATCGATATTTGGTGGGAAATATGAGTGATCACAGATTATTGCACTTTTTCCTGTAGAACCTCTTATTAACGTTTTATGAGTGATTTTAGATTTTTCATATAAAAATCGATATTTGGTGGGAAATATGAGTGATCACAGTTTTTTCCCCTTTTTCCTCTAGGACGTCTTATTAACGTTTTATGAGTGATTTTAGATTTTTCATATAAAAATCGATATTTGGTGGTAAACATGAGTGATCACAGATTATTGCCCTTTTTCCTCTAGGATCTCTTATTAACGTTTTATGAGTGATTTTAGATTTTTCATATAAAAATCGATACTTGGTGGGAAATATGAGTGATCACAGATTATTGCCCTTTTATGACCCCTTATAAACGTTTTATGAGTGATTTTAGATATTTCATAGAAAAACCGATATTTGGTGGTAAACATGAGTGATCACAGATTATTGCCCTTTTTCCTCTAGGATCTCTTATTAACGTTTTATGAGTGATTTTAGATTTTTCATATAAAAATCGATACTTGGTGGGAAATATGAGTGATCACAGATTATTGCCCTTTTTCCTCTAGGACCTCTTATTAACGTTTTATGAGTGATTTTAGATTTTTCGTAAAAAAATTGATATTTGGTGGGAAATATGAGTGATCACAGATTATTGCCCTTTTTCCTCTAGGACCTCTTATTAACGTTTTATGAGTGATTTTAGATTTTTCATATAAAAATCGATATTTGGTGGGAAATATGAGTGATCACAGATTAATGCCCTTTTTCCTCTAGGACGTCTTATTAACGTTTTATGAGTGATTTTAGATTTTTCATATAACAAACGATATTTGGTGGGAAATATGAGTGATCACAGATTATTGCCCTTTTTCCTCTAGGACCTCTTATTAACGTTTTATGAGTGATTTTAGATTTTTCATATAAAAATCGATATTTGGTGGGAAATATGAGTGATCACAGATTAATGCCCTTTTTCCTCTAGGACGTCTTATTAACGTTTTATGAGTGATTTTAGATTTTTTGTATAAAAATCGATATTTGGTGGGAAATATGAGTGATCACAGATTATTGCCCTTTTTCCTCTAGGATCTCTTATTAACGTTTTATGAGTGATTTTAGATTTTTCATATAAAAATCGATACTTGGTGGGAAATATGAGTGATCACAGATTATTGCCCTTTTAGGACCCCTTATAAACGTTTTATGAGTGATTTTAGATTTTTCATATAAAAATCGATACTTGGTGGGAAATATGAGTGATCACAGATTATCGCCCTTTTTCCTATAGGACCTCTTATTAACGTTTTATGAGTGATTTTAAATTTTTCATAGAAAAATCGATATTTGGTGGGAAATTTGAGTGATCACAGATTATCGCCCTTTTTCCTATAAGACCTCTTATTAACGCTGTATGAGTGATTTTAGATTTTTCATATAAAAATCGATATTTGGTGGGAAATATGAGTGATCACAGATTATTGCCCTTTTTCCTCTAGGATCTCTTATTAACGTTTTATGAGTGATTTTAGATTTTTCATATAAAAATCGATACTTGGTGGGAAATATGAGTGATCACAGATTATTGCCCTTTTTCCTCTAGGACCTCTTATTAACGTTTTATGAGTGATTTTAGATTTTTCATATAAAAATCGATACTTGGTGGGAAATATGAGTGATCACAGATTATCGCCCTTTTTCCTATAGGACCTCTTATTAACGTTTTATGAGTGATTTTAAATTTTTCATATAAAAATCGATATTTGGTGGGAAATATGAGTGATAACAGATTATCGCCCTTTTTCCAATAGGACGTCTTTTTAACGTTTTATGAGTGATTTTAGATATTTCATATAAAAATCGATATTTGGTGGGAAATATGAGTGATCACAGATTATTGCCCTTTTTCCTATAGGACCTCTTATAAACGTTTTATGAGTGATTTTAGATATTTCATATAAAAATCGATATTTGGTGCGAAATATGAGTGATCACAGATTATTGCCCTTTTTCCTATAGGACGTCATTTAAAAATCGATATTTGGTGGGAAATATGAGTGATCACAGATTATTGCCAGTTTTTCTATAAGACGTTTTATGAGTGATTTTAGATTTTTCATATAAAAATCGATATTTGGTGGGAAATATGAGTGATCACAGATTATTGCCCTTTTTCCAATAGGACGTCTTATTAACGTTTTATGAGTGATTTTAGATTTTTCATAGAAAAATCGATATTTGGTGGGAAATATGAGTGATCACAGATTATTGCCAGTTTTTCTATAAGACGTTTTATGAGTGATTTTAGATTTTTCATATAAAAATCGATATTTGGTGGGAAATATGAGTGATCACAGATTATTGCTAGTTTTTCTATAGGACGTTTTATGAGTGATTTTAGATTTTTCATATAAAAATCGATATTTGGTGGGAAATATGAGTGATCACAGATTATTGCCCTTTTTCCAATAGGACGTCTTATTAACGTTTTATGAGTGATTTTAGACATTTCATATAAAAATCGATATTTGGTGGGAAATATGAGTGATCACAGATTATTGCCCTTTTTCCTATAGGACCTCTTATAAACGTTTTATGAGTGATTTTAGACATTTCATATAAAAATCGATATTTGGTGGGAAATATGAGTGATCACAGATTATTGCCCTTTTTCGTATAGGACCTCTTATAAACGTTTTATGAGTGATTTTAGATATTTCATATAAAAATCGATATTTGGTGGGAAATATGAGTGATCACAGATTATTGCCCTTTTTCCAATAGGACGTCTTATTAACGTTTTACGAGTGATTTTAGATATTTCATATAAAAATCGATATTTGGTGGGGAATATGAGTGATCACAGATTATTGCCCTTTTTCCAATAGGACGTCTTATTAACGTTTTATGAGTGATTTTAGACATTTCATATAAAAATCGATATTTGGTGGGAAATATGAGTGATCACAGATTATTGCTCTTTTTTCTATAGGACCTCTTATTAACGTTTTATGAGTGATTTTAGATTTTTCATTTAAAAATCAATATTAGGTGGGAAATATGAGTGATCACAGATTATTGCCTTTTTTCCTAAGGAAGTCTTATTAACGTTTTATGAGTGATTTTAGAATTTTCATATAAAAATCGATATTTGGTGGGAAATATGAGTGATCACAGATTATTGCCCTTTTTCCAATAGGACGTCTTATTAACGTTTTATGAGTGATTTTAGACATTTCATATAAAAATCGATATTTGGTGGGAAATATGAGTGATCACAGATTATTGCCCTTTTTCCAATAGGACGTCTTATTAACGTTTTATAAGTGATTTTAGATTTTTCATAAAAAATCGATATTTGGTGGGAAATATGAGTGATCACAGATTATTGCCCTCTTTTCTCTAGGACGTCTTATTAACGTTTTATGAGTGATTTTAGATATTTCATAAAATCGATATTTGGTGGGAAATATGAGTGATCACAGATTATTGCCCTTTTTCCTCTAGGACCTCTTATTAACGTTTTATGAGTGATTTTAGATTTTTCATATAAAAATCGATATTTGGTGAGAAATATGAGTGATCACAGATTATTGCTCTTTTTTTATAAGACCTCTTACTAATGTTTTATGAGTGATTTCAGATATTTCATAAATGATCACAGAGTATTGCCCTTTTTCCTCTAGGACCTCTTATTAACGTTTTATGAGTGATTTTAGATATTTCATAGAAAAACCGATATTTGATGGGAAATATGAGTGACCACAGATTATTGCCCTGTTTCCTCTAGGACCTATTATCAACGTTTTATGAGTGATTTTAGATTTTTCATATAAAAATCGATATTTGCTGGGAAATAACGTCTTATTAACGTTTTATGAGTGATTTTAGATTTTTCGTATAAAAATCGATATTTGTTGGGAAATATGAGTGATCACAGATTATTGCCCTTTTTCTCTAGGACCTCTTACTAATGTTTTATGAGTGATTTCAGATATTTCATAGAAAAATCAATATTTGGTGGGATATATGAGTGATCACAGATTATCGCCCTTTTTCCTCTAGGACGTCTTATTAACGTTTTATCAGTGATTTTAGATTTTTCATATAAAAATCGATATTTGGTGGGAAATATGAGTGATCACAGATTATTGCCCTTTTTCCTCTAGGTCGTCTTATTAACGTTTTATTAGTGATTTTAGATTTTTCATATAAAAATCGATATTTGGTAGGAAATATGAGTGATCACAGATTATTGCTCTTTTTCATATAGGACCTCTTATTAACGTTTTATGAGTGATTTTAGGTTTATTATAGAAAATAGATATCTGGTGGGAAATACGAGTGATCTCAGATAATTGTCCTTTTTCCTATATTACCTCTTATTAACGTTTTATGAGTGATTTTAGATTTTTCATATAAAAATCGATATTTGGTGGGAAATATGAGTGATCACAGATTATCGCCCTTTTTCCTATAGGACCTCTTATTAACGTTTTGTGAGTGATTTTAGATTTTTCGTATAAAAATCCATATTTGGTGGGAAATATGAGTGATCACAGATTATTGCCCTTTTTCCTCTAGGACCTCTTATTAACGTTTTATGAGTGATTTTAACAGGAGATTCTTGTCATTGAACTTCCTACACATATTTCCAATGAAGGCTAATATTCAACTGCAGAGTCAATAGCAAAAAGCTGTGAAGTTCTTCTTTCAGAATAAGATTTGATGAATTTCTGTTTATGCTCATTAAGCTCAACAATAATCGAAAGAGAGATGAGATTATGAAAAACTATAGGTCCACATTCGATTTAAAGCTGTGTCAAATATTAATCACTGACATAGAATCATTGGCTGCAGCCAAGTTGCGGTATGCTTGTCGTAATAATAATATATCGAGAAATACCAATAGCCATTGATAACAAGGAAATTAAGATGACACTGAAAGACATGGATGAATGTTTTCCGGAGACAGGTTATTATTAATAATTCAGAAAATTAAGATTTGTTATTAAATTAAATATAATATCAACAGTTTAGATGAGAGCACCTTGTATGAATTCGCCTTGATGAGAGCTATTATTTGTCTCTGTATTTCTTTAGCATGACTTTCGTTTACAAATTCTGTACACATTTTATTATCTCTTTATTTACTATGTGCAACAAAAACCAACATTTCAAACTATGAAGCAATGTTTTTTCAGCAGTACTAAATTATTTTCTATTTTTTATTACTTCTTTATTATTTTGTTTCGTCTAGATCAGTCTCAATTGACGGATACCGATTATAATTTATTTGCCTTGGGACAATTTTAGCTAGGTGCGATGACTTATTGGCGGATATTGCTGCTATGTATGGGAATATTGTTGTGCTCGGTGATTATAATACGGACTTGTTTAGTCGGGGAGACCAAGTTAGGGACATCCGTGGTCGATTGAACTTGATTCCTGTTCACAATACTTTACCGACTCATTATCATGCTATACATTCCAGTACATCGTTAATAGAATTTTTCCTGGTATCTGATATTGGCTCAATAGCGACGAAAGGACAATTCCAGTTACCGTTTTCAATTAATAGCATGCCTGTGTATATTCCTCATTTAATTTTATAACATACATTTCGAGTTTAGGGATTACAGATCGTTTAACATTGAAGGGTTTTGCTTGGATATGAACTCGTTAGAATACAATATTCTACCACTCTTGAAAAAATATAATTTATATGTATGGCAAAATCTAGTTTAGAATCTAAATAAAAATCGAATGCTTTGCAGTGACCGACATAATGAATACTCACGTCAACAAAAGTCGTGGTCTCCTATGAATAGCATGCTAGAAGAACATTGCCTTTGTTTTCAATGGATTCAGGTTGATTGTTTCCTTGAATTTTAAACGGTTTGCTACCTATGGACCTGAACAGGGGAAAAAGGTAAAAAATCTAATTTTTTTAAGTTTCTGGCGATTTTGAACTTGAAGATGAATTTTTGTTCTTTACGACAGCAGCTACAACTTTGCCTCGGAGAGTAAATCAAAATTCCGAACAGTTTGCAAGATATGAGCTTGAGAAAATTATCACTTTTTTGCAACAAAGTTTCACAGCTTGAAAATGAAACTTGCGACACGCGTTAGTTTGTACAAGGCAGGAAAATGAAACACATCAGAAGTTGTAAACATGATACATTCTGATCCCGAGATTGCAGCTAAGATTAAAAAACTAATGCTTCTGAAGTCAATAATTACTTGGAAGGGGATTTTACAAACCACTCGTACAAAAATAAGAAATACAAACATATATCGAAGTCCAAATTACTTATACGTCTGCTGAAGTGTCCCTACAGAGCTTGGTTGATCATACTACAGTACGGATCGTTGAATCAACCACAATAAAATACCATTACTGCAATATACAAATGGGGTTGTGATGGCAGTAGTGGGTATTCAACTTACCGGCAAAGGTTTTCTGATCCTGAATCTAACAGAAACGATGAGAGCATATTTGCTGTTTGTATTGTGCCGTTGCTAGTGAAAATGGGAAGCGTTATTTTATGGGAGAATTCTGATTTACAAAAAAAAAAAAATTTCTGACTTAGTGCGGAAGTTTAAAAAGTAAAACAGCAAATATCTGAAATTATTCCAACACAGTTTGAGTGAGAAATTTCTGACTTAGTTAGTGCGGTAGTTGAAAAGTAAAACAGCAAATATCTGAAATTATTCCAACACAGTTTGAGTCTTTTCAAATTCATCACCAATTTTACATGACAATGATCGATGGCAAAATGTTTAGTGTAATTGCGGAATCCTCGTCACAAACATGTGAAAGTTGCGGAGCCACTTCAAATCTACCACTCCATACAAATATGTAAGAGTATGGCTTGTCAACACTTGTTTCGAGTGCGTTTTATATATTGCGTACAGATTACCAATTAAAAAGTGACAAATTCGTAGCACTGACAAATCGTTTGTACCACTGTGTGAGGCCCCAAATCTTTGGAGACTTTGGGCAAAACTGGGAGATGCGCGTCTTTTTTTTTTGGTATTTTAACACGTAGTGGTCAGGTGTAAAATGGGTGGATACTCTATACTTATTATTTGATAATAATATGAATTTTGTACGTTTTGGAAATTCGAACCCTTAATATTTTTTTTATAAATTGACATAGACATTTCAATATTTTATTATGAGCTTAAACCACAATACAGTAATTTAATTGAATAAAATTTTATCTCCGCAATGAGGGAGATTTTTTTAACATTGATTCCTGGAGCAATACAAGAATTAACTAACAGAGTGTTATTTGGAATTTGTGTGCCACTGTGCATTTTGGGGCCAAATCCGGGTAAGTATTTTGGTACTTTTTTTAAAACATATTTTTTTTTGAATAGTTTAAGACATGTCTGTAGAACAAAAATGTTTGGCAAAATGGAGTATTTTTGGTTTTTTTATTTTCTTTAACAATTAAAGGTTTTAAATATAATAATATGTGAAATTGTTGGACTTTTTGGTACTTTTTCTTGATTGCAATGGTACATTTATAATATTTTATAATAATAAACATAGAATCATGAAATTAAACACACTTAATACTAATTAAGTTACAATCCTTTCGATTTTTTCATTACAATGAAAAATAAACATTAAATTGGAGGCATATTACTATTGTCATCATTACCAAAGATAAGTGTAATTCCAACATCAATATAAAACTCTTCAATTGTGACGTCCAAAGTAGGAGGAATGAAAAAAAAAGTGGAAATAAATTTGTAATTTCTAATGTTTCATCATTAATAATGATCATTTGTTAATATGTTAATTAAATGTTCAATATTTAAACATTACTGACATTTAAATATAGTGAAATTGTTGACTAAGTACAAAATGTTAATGTTAAATGAATATTTTACAGTGGCAAATAAGTTTTAGTAAAACGGTTTAAGTTTATATAGCGTTACCTTAATATAGAAAAGCCCTAACTCGTGTTTTTTTTTTTTTTTTTTTTTTTGTAAGCCCAGATTTTCATTTATTTCGATAAATGGTTCGCTCATATATATCATATTTAGCCAAAAAATCTCGACTTAAAAAAACACAAGTTAGGGCCTTTCTATATTAAGGTAACCATAAGTAAAGAGAAAAAAAAAACAGATTTTTAAATAATTGAATATCTTACTAATACAAAACAGAATTTTATAGTATTTGAATTAACAATGTAAATTCTTTACAGAGCTTGTATTTTGGCTTAAAAACTGAAAACTATTACTATTTAAATCAAGTGAAAATATTTACAGATAAATTTATTATTTATTTCTTGTTTAAATTACAAATGAACTAAACTCAAGACATCGTTGCCGTAAAAAAAAGCATCACAGTCGTTTGATTTATTTTATTTCCAATCCGCTTTGAGGATAATAATCCGTAATGTTGTGAATTTAAACATGTATTCGCTAAACAAAAAGATAAACTTAATTATAAATTAATATTACCTTAATATTGTTACGTTTTAAACTTTTTTAAAACGTGGGTTTATTTCCTTTAAATTTTGTAAATATTTGTAAAGAGGGCATAATTTCCTATACGCTGATATATAAATCTTTTCTTTTCCAATAGTCTAATGGACATGACATCCATTAAAAAATAAATTTTGGAAAAAAATTTAAAAAGCAATTTCGAAAAAAAAAAGTTTGAAAACAATTTTTTAAAAAATAGTATGACACCACGGGTATATTATATATTTAGAACGATTCTATTTCTTAGTTTGTACTTCGAATTCAAAAAATAACATATTGTTACGAATTTGAAATAGCGATTTGAATTTAACGGTCTGTAACGGCTGTCTGAAGCATTCATCATGTTTATAAACACGTCCATCAGTAGAAGCTTCTAATTATAAACAATGTTGATAGCATGCGGTTATTAGCATTGTTTATAAGTGTGGCAACACTAAATGTTTAAGCTTCTAACATTGACATCGAAAGGTCTAGAACTCGAACATACTAGTTTGTCCGTGAACATAATTTTAGAAGATTCCAGAAAGATGGCGCTGTTAGAGTTAACATCAACTGTCTTGTACATTTTAGTTTGTACATTATAAAGTGTGTTTGCATTTCTGCGAATTTATAAACGTGTAAAAAGGCACTGAGTGACTATTTGAACTGTTGTTTTTGTACTTTTTAAATAAATAAAGAGTTGTTACAATTTTTTTTGCTTTTATTTGCAATCAAAAGTATCCGGTTTCTTTAAAGGAAATAAACCAACGTTTTAAAAAGTTTAAAACGTAACAATATAACATAAGTCCTATCCCATTTTTTCAAGACGATTTGAATAGGAGAAAACACTAAATTGTTACTATGTGAACGAATTTAGAGCTTATTACAACATTTTAAGTTCAAAAATAATAGTTTAAACTGACTATATTTAATTTTTTAATTTAATTGGTATGTTTTAGGGTAAAACTGCGGCGAAAACTAAGCTCCCAATTAGCATGTAGTATGAAATTAATTTGACTGATTGTTTTTTTGCTATTATGAAATTGTTTATTGAAACCGAATATATATTTTCTATTTATTTTTTTAGTTTTTGTATACATACATTTACAGAATATACATTGTTTTACTATAAGAGAAAAATCTGTCACGTACGATATTAAACTGTATTTATTATAAAATCATCCAAAGATTGTTTTGGATTGTAAAGGAAAAATATTTGGTTTAGTGTAAGAAATTAAAAGAAAACATAACGCCTCTCACGATTCGCAAATTTTCGCATATTTCTACATGTACCTCAAAATGACTTCCGTTTTATGTCACGTGCGATATACCCTTATTTCGCTCGATACTTTGGACAACAATGTTTCGAAAGAACTTATTATTTTTTTAAAATATAGTACCCTCTGAATGGAACATAAAGACCAAATTATTTTTCAGATACTCTTATTTTTGCAAAATCTATTCCACTCTATAGGCGTACAAATGTCACGTACGATGACATGGAATTGCCCATATGCATTTTTGGACAAAAAAAAAAAATGTAAAAGATGATGGCACTGTAATCGTTCTGGTTATTGGAAAGGCAGCTGAAATTTATAGTATGTACTTACTTTTGATACTTCACAGATTTAGATGCAAAATCTAATAGCCTCTTTTAATTTTTTCTGGCCTTTCAAACTTTTTTTAACTTAGTTTCTATAGACTTAAGACTAGTTCGCAATCACTTCACTTTTATAAAAAAAACAAGTAAGAGAGCTATACTCGGCTGTCTTAAAAAACATTTTTTTTTTTTAAATTAAAAATTTTTTTTTTTTTCAAAATTGTTTTTCAAAATTTGAAAAATAATAATTTTTTCAAAATTGTTTTCAACATTTTTTTTTTTTTCGAAATAGTTTTTTTTTTTAATTTTTAAATTTATCACAAAAAAAATTTTTTCTTTCATTAGATATCCATATTGTCTATTTTAATTACTTAATAATACAGATACAGTGCACTCGCGGTAACGTGAACTAATTAAAACCAAGGTAGTTCATGTTAGTGAAATTGTTCACATTAGCGATTGTCGAATTTCATGGAAAAAATATAAAATTTTATAATATAAACCTGTGTTTTACACGCTTGAACGTAAATTCTTTTATTAATATTTTCATTATTAAAATATAAATCATAAGTTATTGATTAAATGCATTACAAAACAAAACGAGATCACGAGAAAAAATACATTGAAATAAAATTACTCATTCGTTGCCATACAAAAAATATTAATTTAGAGGATACAAACACATTTTTAATATAAGAGGATTCCCTAAACTTTAAAAATGGAATTTAATGTATGTAGTTCAGTGTTGTCTACATGCTTAGAAAACAAATGCAGTGAAACAAATTGTTCACGTTATGGAGATTTCTGAGTTTATTCACGTTACAGAGTAGTCAATGTAAACAAACGCTTGTTCACGTTAGCCGATGTTCACGTTACCGCGAGTGCACTGTATAGATCAAAAATAGGCGAAAAATCGAGGTTGGCCCGGGTTTTTACTTATATCTCAGCCATTTTTGGTCCGATTTTCTCGTTTTTAAATAGCAACCGAGCCGGAAGAATTTCCGATATATTGATGTATGAATCAAGTTTGTAAGTTATTTGGGGTCTTTAGAAATTTATTTCAACAGACAGACATTTTCAAAAAAAAATTTTTAATAAAAAAGCACAGCATATTTCGATTTTTCAAATATTAAAATGACAAGAAAAACCCTTTGACTTTACAGCTCTATAAATAACCACATGGTTACTTTATAACCAAAAGAAAAATTTACCATCAAAATTTTATAAAAATTAAAAAAAAAAAAAACATTTTTGGCCGGAATTTGCTGCCATGCATTGTACATAATTGAAAATGCCTTTGTCGCCAGTATTTGCTGTTGATTGGGGATCGGGACACATGGCGAGACCCTTTCCACGTAAAGTAAGTATTATTATTAAATATATCTGAAGACCTATAAAAGTGATTCTAATACATCACATGAGTAATTTTGATATCACTGCATGTAGTTGGGATGTAAATTGGTGGATCCATTTTTTGAAAATTACAAGATAATCATTTTACGCTATCGATGGCATATATCTTGGTATACCCTTAAAAACTATTAAAAATGTACCTTATTAGTTATATTAATTTAGTTTTGTATGTTTTACTACGATTGGGGTAGCGAAGCGCAAGTTAATTATATAATAAAATGATTTTTTTTAACAAAACATCGTAGAGGAAATGATTCTACGAAGAATTCTGCAACCATAGGTCGCAAATGGTTTTTGAACTTGCGGAAATTCAAAAATATGTTGTAAGTAGGGATTCACTGCAAAGTTTCGTAGAATCATTTCCCCATCTACGATTATTTTTTGCATCCATACAAAATGACCCACCCTAATGTATATACAATATATTTTTAAAAAAATCCGGAATGTTTTGGATCTACAATTAACAAAAAATCAGACTAGGTCAAGGTAATAAAAATAAAATTTAAATTTTTGAAGTATTCCCACTTTTTTTTATTTTTTTTACTAATTTTCCCCTTTGCACTGTTTTCAATATTGATTTCAATCCAAGATTCGCAAAAGCCGAATATAGCTCTCTTACTAAACATTCTCTAAATAAAAAAATTTCATTTGATCAGCCATGGTTTTAGTGCATTTGAATATTTAACAACTCTTTACACCATGGGATGCTACTACAACACATATTTGTATGATTGCTGACATTCTTTCTCATTTAATACTTATGTCTGTATGGATGGATGGATGGATGGATGGATGTATGCATATTTATATAAAGCGAGCCTAAGTGTGGTATGTATGTAATCGAATCATTAATAGTTTTGTAGGGTGTCAAAATTAAACAACTCTCTGTCACAACAACTTTTGGTCTGCAGGTTGTTTTTCTTGTTTTTTTTTTTTTTTTTTTCTTAAGCTTTTGTTGTTTTATAATAGAAAGCAATGCTGCTGCATACGACGAGTACGAGTCATAAACATGTTTTTCTTGTCTTGTCTTTGGTCTAATGTAATACCCTCTACTTTATGTTGTTAACTCTTTAGCCGTATTGTGTTGTGTTGACTGGTTTTATTTTTTGGCTTTTGCTCTGTCATCAACATCTTGGCTTTTGTGGTCGAATGTTGGTGGTTTGAATAAACAACCTGTTGCTCTATGAATCAGTTCTTGTTTTAACTTTCAAACGAAACGTATAACTCTAAAGAAAACCAACCAATACCTAAAAAAAAAAAAAAATTAAATATATTACATAGATTGTATGTCGTACATAAATTACGGTTTAACTAAATAAGAGAAGAAAAATAAAAAGAAACATTTTAATACGGTATCGTTTCAATCTTGTAAAAAAAAAAAGTTTAAAAGTTAAAAATAATGAATTCTCTGCCATAATACAAATAATTACAAATCTACATAAGTTGCATCAGCTAATTTAAAATTTAGCGAATATTTTAGGTTGGTTTAAACGAACAAATTCTTTATTCAAATATTAATCAACAACAACAATAACAACAACGAGAAAATAGCAATAACAAACACATACATATGTAAAAATAATATGCATACATATGTTATTATTCTAAAAAATATACGCAATATAGAAAACTTAAATAAATACCTAAAAATAGTTTTATAAATAAATATACACGGGATCACAAAAAAAAAAAAGATATCTCTTTCAGTGGCGAAACTTGTTAAACTTAATTCAATGAAGTTCCAAGCCTGTTAATTACTTTTTTTTTTTTTTGAATTGACTCCGGTTCTCAGTATAAGGCGCGTTCTATAAAAATTAAGGAGGTCGCAACACATATTTTTAAATTAAACAAAAGAACATAACAAAAAAGTCTTCCATTTACACTAATAATATTTTTTTTAAAATATCATTAAAAATCAAAAATAAAACGTCAAAAAATGAGATCTTACGTTATAAACCCATAATAAAATGCATACTTCATAAAACCACATATTTTAGGATAACTCGAAAATGAGTTGATTAAAAACCAAAACAGGAAATTATTATTATAAAGCCAAACAATATTGTGTTATATAAAAATTCATAAAAAAAAAAAAAATTAAAATAACAAAAAAATACGATTTTATTTTAGGCCATAATACAATACAATACGAATAAAACGAGCCATAGTTTATTTAAAATATAATTTTATTCAAAACTAAGTGATGATATCTGGGGCTAACCTGTTTTATACAAATTAAGCAGGTTGCACCACATACATATTTTAGCACATCTTGAGAGCGATACAAAAATATGGCTCGTATTATTCGTAACATTTCATCACATCATTGTGAATAAAATTATCATATTTGGTACAACCTACTTATAATTTTTTTAAAATAGACAACATTATTAAATTTACTAAAAATACATTGGAACTTTTTGTGCTTTATAACATATCAATCAGCTAATGGACAACGATATTATGACCTTTCATTCATAAATACTTAGTTTTCCTTCATTGTTGATGAACATTATTTGGTATTAACATTATTTTAGTTTTCCAAAACAAAAACATCAGCTGATTAGCTGTCAAAATGTCGAAACTTTTGACTACTCAATGCTGTACTCACTACTCAATACTTTTAAAAGCTGAATTTAAAATTAAAAAATTCTTATATTCTGATAATTGTTTCCCTTATGCAACTCTGAAAATATCCAGTTATTTTTTGGTACTGAGAACCGGGGAAAAATAGACATTATTGAGTACAGACAGAGAGAAATACTCAAAACTTTCACACCTCTATTTCAAACCATTTTGTGTACCTTGTTCTGTGAAAATACACTACTTCAACTTTTTTGACGGAAGTCTATAAAGCGTTGCAGCGTTTAATGCTTGGTCTGCTCTTTCATCTTAATAAATCCCTGGCCGCAGAACCAGTGTTGCCCTGTGATTTTAAAAACAGTAAAGAAAACGATTAGTTTTAAAATTCATTAATTCAGTCTGTTCAATTCAAATAATCCATTTTATTAAATTAATTTTTTAGTAAGAGCTTCTTATGCTAAATTCCCAATTTTTATTGATAAATTCACTGAAATTTATTGTTGGGGGATAAGCTAGTTCCTATGCGCATTTCACTGGTTGCTTAGGCCAGATCATCAGGAAACCTTTTCCCAAAAGGCTTTAGAAAAACTAAAGATATTATATTTTTAATTCAATAAAAAACCACAAAATTTTAAAGATTTTGATTTTTTTAAAAATTAATACAAATTTTACTTAGCTGTGGGCTCAATTTATTATATATTTTTAAACTGGTTTTTATTGTGAATAAAAAAAAACTATTTAAATATTAATCGGAGTGTATTTGCGGATGTATTTATTTAACTATTACAGTCAATTTCTAAAAATTTAAATTAATAACTTCATCATTGCTCAAGCTACGTACACACGGTTGTCAGATTTTACATTGCTGTCATATCTGGCAACGTGCTCGCAATCTACTGCCAATGAAATATTATTAGCAAAAGGTAAATTGTCAGTTAAGACGATTGTAAGAAAACCTTACAATTTCATTGTCAGACAATTGTCAAACAATAAATTTATCTGCCAACCAAAATGGTCAGTTCACACGATTGCTTTACTTTTGTTTATTTTAAATACATATATACAGTGTGGTCAATAGAAATAATTTATCTGACAATGGTACAATTGTCACATATGACAATAAAAAGTTTCTGACAATGATCTGGCAATGACAACATAAGGTGTTTACACGATTGTCAGATGTCAGACAATAGTATTGTCTTACAATGTACTAACAAAACTTATTCTGACTTATTCTGTAAAACAAAAATTGTAAGTTCACACGGTTGTTAGACATTTTCTGCACATTTTTCTGATAATATTGTACAATCTGACAACCATGTTACCATGTTACAGTTACTGGACATTCGTAGATTTCACAATTAACGTATTTTATTCAAAATAATTCAAATACATTTTAAATTAAATGCATTTGCAGGTCATATATGTAAGCTATAACATTTTGGAAATTTATCTGAATTTGTAGGACAATAACATAAATAAATTGCGTGACAGTGATTTAGTTACATTAAACCACCTAACCCAGAAATAAATGTACAAACAAATTTTAAAAATGTTCTATCATGAATATTCTTATTTTTGTGGAAATTTCCAGGGATACTGATAAGATTATTGTGACACTTGGCATAGTCTAATTCAAACTTTTAGTCCTATCGGATAATATTAATCAAGTCTGTAGTTTGAAAATGAAAGAAATTTTTTTTGTCAAAAATATGTACTGAAGTTAAATTTTTTAAATATTTTGAATTTCTAATTCAAATACAGCGAATTTTTTTTTTGTTAATATTGTTCCGTTTAAAACTCCCTTATAAAATGTTATAAAGAAAATTGTTTGAATATTTGGAATATTTTTCATTAAAATAATATACAGTTGCCAGCTGTTTTCTGGTGTACTGAAAAGGCTGAACGTCGAATATATTGCTTACAGCCTTAACTTCTAAATAAAACATGTTTAGACCCGCTAGATCACAAAATATTGCACCATTTGCATAGAAGTATTCTCTTAATAGTCATAGGGCTAACTTCTAAATTTAATTCTGTTTTTATTTGCCTTGCAGATTTAAATGGATCTCATTTGAAGATTCTATTTGTATTGCGATTGTATTGAGGTGTAATTTTCTGTTTATTTTTATACCCTTCACCTTCGTGAGAAGGGTATATATTGTCATTCCGTTTGTAATTTCCACAATATAATTTTCCGACCCTATAAAGTATATATATTCTTGATACTTATAGATAGCGGAGTCGATTAAGCCATGTCCGTCTGTCTGTTGAAATCAATTTTCTGAAGACCCCAGATATCTTCGGGTCCCAAATTCTCAATAATTCTGTCAGACATGCTTTCGAAAAGTTTTCTTTTTAAAATCAGCTAAATCCGTCCATAAATAAGGGAGATATGAGCAAAAGTCCGAAACAACCTATATTTTTGGCCTACTTTTTTTATCTATATCTCGATTACTAAGTCATAAATATAGACAATATGGATATCTAATGATAGATATTTCAAAGTTCATTGCAACGATGTATATAAGACTATACAAAGTTGGACCCACAATGGGTCTAAATCGGGAAAATATTTTTTAACCCGAATTTTTTTTCACAAAAAACATTATTTTGTCATTAATTTTTTTCACTAATAAATTAAAAAAAAAAAATTAAAAATTGTAAAAAAAAAAAAATTTAAAAATAATTTTGAAAAAAAAAATTTTAAAAAATTTTATTTTAAAGTATAATTTTGTGAAGGGTATATAAGATTCGGCACAGCCGAATTTTGCTCTCTTACTAGTTAGGGTCAAAATCGAATTTTTTTTTACAAAAAACATTATTTTGTCATTAATTTTTTTCACTAATAAATTAAAAAAAAAAAATTTAAAAATTGTAAAAAAAATTTAAAAATAATTTTGAAAAAAAAATTTTAAAAAAATTAAAAAAAAATTAAAAATTGTAAAAAAAAAATTTTAAAATAATTTTGAAAAAAAAAATTTTATTTTAAAGTATAATTTTGTGAAGGGTATATAAGATTCGGCACAGCCGAATTTTCCTCTCTTACTAGTTAGGGTCAAAATCGGGAAAAATATTTTTTAACTCGAATTTTTTTTTCACAAAAAAACATTATTTTGTCATTAATTTTTTTCACTAATAAATTAAAAAAAAAAAAATTTAAATTGTAAAAAAAAATTTTAAAATAATTTTGAAAAAAAAAAAATTAAAAAAATTTTTAAAATTTTATTTTAAAGTATAATTTGGTGAAGGGTATATAAGATTCGACACAGCCGAATTTTGCTCTCTTACTTGTTTTCTTTATATTCAATAACGTTTGATATAGATTTGAATATTTTGATGAGATTTTCCTTTTTTAACTTTAAAATTAATTTTTGTTAAGCAATAGTACAATGTTTTGTGTGAAAAGACTTGTCATTTTATTGAAATAAAAGAAGTCTTATTTTAAAATTTGTAAAAACGTTGTACGGCGTTTCAAACAAATTTACAGGTGATACTGCTATTTTCGTGTTCCCAACTGTATATGTATATATATATATGATAATGGTTATTGTGCAAAGTATTCTCAATAAATATATGTATGTAACGATAAAATCTATGAGAGCTATTGAGCTTCTTAGATTTTTACCTCCTTATTCATAATTAATTTTTAATTTTATAAGAGGTTTATAAGACAGAATTTCCATACAAAACTTGTTTTATAAATCTGTAATAAATTTAATAAAAAATTGTTTATGAATAAGGCCTTTAGAATTTATTTAACAAAATAATAAAAAGTTTGTAATTGTAGTTTTGAAATTGGTGTAAAAAAAAGTTGCCTTTTTGTTGGCAGTTGGAAATGGATAAACATTATCTTGCTTAGACAAAAATTCATATCAGAGCTTTTATGAATTTCTATTTTATGAAAATAGTAATTTATTGAAACATTTTAATATTTAATAACAAACTGAAAATTATTATATGTATATAATTAATACAAGTTTCACACCAATTCTAACCTTACGTCTTCGAAATTTGAAAAAAAGTAAAACAGCTCCCTAAAATATGTACATTAGATACTAGAATAATAAATTCAATACGTTTGAGAATTCCGATATACCTATTTAAGTATAAAAATTCGTCCTCAATAAAGCATTATAGAAATAAAACAGGTTAGAATATTGGTTGTGCCGAATCGAAAATTTTCCCCACCTAAAATTATACGAATTACTCTTGCCTTTCTCTGCTGCTCTTTCCCACACACTCTCGCAACATACATACATTTAGTTCATGTTATTGTTGTTTTTTATAGCCACCATCGAAATATATGGGGGTATATTGATTTTGTCATTCCGTTTGTAACACATCGAAATATTCATCGCAGATCCAGAAAAGTATGGGTCCTTATGAAATTCCCGTCCGATATTGGCCATTTTCAATACGAAACAAACCTTATCAACAAAGTATTTGTGAAATTTTAGCCAGCTAGCTACTTTCGTTTGCGAACTATGGTGTTTGCTACAGACAGATAGTCTGAAACGAAAGGAGCTAGCTTGCCGAAATTCCATAAGGTTTGTTTGGTACTGAAAATGGGCAATATAGGACATAAACAAGATTTATATGAACCTAAATCTTTCTACGAACTTTTGTGAGGATCGGTCCATATTTTACCCTACTTCCCATATAACCCCTATATCAGAAAAATATTTTATTGTCACATATTGATGGTGGGTATTAGAGTGATCCAAAAAAATAAAATTGCGAATTTTGAATGTCCCCCCTCTAAAATTGTTCTATGTATTGCAGAAATACGTTGTGTAAAATATTAAGATGATAGGATAACGTTAACTGGTGCCGCAACGACGCTGAAGTTTTGAGGTGCATTTACAAGGGGAAAAAATGCAATTTTTTCAATTTTTGTAAAAATTTTGCCAATAAATAATGTGTACGTAATTGTCGTTCTAATAAGATATAAAAGGCAAAAATTGGTTAACAAATGTTAAAGTTATTAAAAAATCGCCAGGCCATTAACGTGTCTCAGACCACTAGAACAAGAAATATAGAAACAAAATGAACATATTTTGTGAAATATTAAAATTAAAGCTTATTTCTACTTAAAATATATCCATATTTACTTGTATATGAGTTTTTGTATGACCAAAAAAATTTAACTTTTTTTAACGCCAGTTTCAAAACTCCAATTTCAAATTTTGAAAAATTTTGTTAAACAAATCTCAGATTTTTTTGACTAACTCATTGGGATTTATTGAGAACATAATGGGGAATAAAAATATGAATAAAGTATGACACTACTTCCTATAGTTTGTCCGTACCTGCGATTTAAATTTTGCGATTTTCGAGAAAAACTAATTTTTTGCACATATTTTGGCGAATGATCCGAATTTCCTCATGGAAAGAATATTATAGTCCATGTAATTATAAATAAAGTCTGAAAGTTTTACTGAAATCAAAAATCAAATTTTTCAATATTTGGAATTTCTCATGTAAAGATAGCGAAATGTTATATATTTTTGGGCCATTTTTGATGAAACTTAAGAAAAATATAACATGAAGCCTAGTATTTATAATAACAGCAGTACAATTAAAATTAACCCTTAATAGCACTACAGACTTGAGACAGACTTGTATTGAAAAAGATAAGCCTTTTCCAATATTTTCTTTTCAGTACTTTAGAAAAAGTTGTGTATAATAAGAGTTTCTAAAGCATTGTTGAAAACTACATTTTATAAACATTATTATAAATGAAACATGTAAGAGAGCTATATTCGGCTGTGCCGAATCTTATATACCCTTTACCAAATTATACTTGAAAATAAAATCTAAAAAAAAATTTTTTTTTTTGAATTGTTTTAAAAGTTTTTCCAATTTTAAAAAAAAAAAAATTTTTATTTTATAAATTTTTTATTTTTTTTATTTTTTTAAATTAAAAAATGTATGACCAAAAAATGTTTTTTGTGAAGAAAAAAATTCGGGTTAAAAAATATTTATCCCGATTTTGACCCATTGTAGGTCCAACTTAAAATAAAAATTTTTTTATTTTAAAAATTTAGTTTTTTATATTTTTTTAAATTAAAAAATGTATGACCAAAAAATGTTTTTTGTGAAAAAAAAATCGGGTTTAAAAAATATTTTTCCCGATTTTGACCCATTGTAGGTCCAACTTTGTATAGCCTAATATACATCGTTGCAATGGACTTTGAAATATCTATCATTAGATATCCATATTGTCTATATTTATGACTTAGTAATCGAGATATAGATAAAAAATAGGCCAAAAAGAGAGGTTGTCTCGGATTTATATATATATAATATCGGTAGCAGACGAAATTTCTTAGAATGTCATAAGGATCAAGAACATACGTATATACTTTGGACGTAATGCCAAACTTATATAAACCATTAGTTGTTGAAATGATTACTATTTATTTGAGTGACAAAATAAAACTCTTAGGGCAGGTTTTTTACTTGAAGGTCAAATGCCAATTAATAATCGGATTTGTTAATCTAAAAATAAATCTAATCTAACGTTAATCCAGTTTGATGTTTTTGGGTTATTGTTTAAACTTTGTAGTATTACCATACACAACTTTTGTATCAACGCTGGGAGAAAATATAACTTGTAGCTGGCTGTGTGTATTGAGAAAATAAATTTAAAAAATTCGGAAAAATCAAATTAAAGCAAAAATTCTATTGAAATAATACATTTTCAAGTTTTTATCAGCTGTTTGTACTTTAGTTGCTAGTTTAAGCGGCCAACATTGGCCGATTAAATTGGCGAAGTCTAAAACCCGCCTTTAGTATTTATTTTATATCTGCATATAACTAACACCAAACATTTGTTTATTTTTTGAAATTTTTAGTGTATAAATTAAGTTTTTGTTTTGTCAGACAACAAAACTAAACAACGAAACTAAAAAAAAGTCACAGAGTCAACTAAATAAACAGCATAATATGCTACAGCCACGTGAATCCAGACTCTTATGGAGGAGGCGAAAACGAAGACATAGTATGGAAGGTCTCTGCTGCAGTCGAATTTACTCTACACTCATAATTATTGGGTGCCTAACATCTTTGCCACAGGGATTAACACAACACAATGGTGAGTTGTATTTTATTTCTAAAAATTTTTTAACATTTGCATTTGAATAAGATTGATTTTTGAAATATGACCTCAAAATGTAAAAAAATTGTAAAATGTATTCGTCTTCGCGTTTCACTTTTTCTTTATATTTTTTTGTTATTGTTTTTTATTTGTAAATTTAAATATTTGTCATAAATACCAATAAAACAAATCAACAAATACAAAAAAAATTGGCGTCGAGCTACCCGTAAGTGATTTTGCATTAGGTGTATATTGGATCTAACTTAATTTTTCAATATTGACTGTCATAAGTAAATTCGTGTGCCCGTTTAGTAATATTTCAGCATTATATCCTCATCGCAAAAAAGTTATCGTAATGACCCAAATATGTTTTCTGACGTTTGTGGTGAATACACAGTCAAAAAAGTTTAGAAAACCTATACAAAACTTAGTGAAAAACTCTATTTAGTTTAAGATGAATAATAAGGCTCTGAATAAGCCATGTAGACTTAAATATATAAATCTTTTAACTCAAGGTACAAAAGTCTCATTTTATTGCAGTCGTGAAAAAGAACTACTTCCATTTTTTAGCTCAGAAACTGGCCTACCTAAATAAAAGCGTAAGGCGGAACGTTTCTTTACGCTTAGCTTTAACGCTGAAATGTCATACCTAAATAAAAGCGCCAACGCTACGTCAAACAATAAAAACAAGGTTATCAAAAAAATTAATATAACAACCCGGATTATTTAAACAATACAGTACATTGCAGTATTGGTGTTTCTGATTTTTGTTTCGTGATTTGTAAACTACAATTTAATCAAAGAAACTAAATATTAAAGTTTAAAAAATGTGTTTCTTGCATATTTGTTTCTCCTTTTGTATGTATGTGTTTACATTTGTTGTGTTTTGCAACTAACTTCACTATTAAACGCGCTGTCAAAATCGGATTTTCCAATTGCAAAGCGTTGCCGTCGCGTTATTTCGGTATGCTGCATACAAATTGTATGGGCATGAGAATTTTTGACAAGTAAAAAACGCCTTACGCTCCAATTTAGGTATGCGTGAAAATGATATAGTGTTTTGCAATGACATTTTAAAGAAAATGTTACTCTCAAGCTACAAAGCTGATGAGTTATGCTTGCTTAAGCTACGTACACACGGTTGTCAGATTTTACAATGTTGTCAGATCTGGCAATGTGCTCGCAATGTACTACCAATGAAATATTATTAGCAAAAGGTAAATTGTCAGTTTAGACGATTGTAAGAAAACCTTACAATTTTATTGTCAGACAATTGTCAAACAATAAATTTATCTGCCAACAAAAATTCACACGATTGCTTCACTTTTGTTTATTTTAAATACATATGCACAGTGTTGTCAATAGAAATAATTTATCTGACAATGATACAATTATCAGATGCATAAACTTCGCACATATGACAATAAAAAATTTCTGACAATGATCTTACAATGATCTGGCAATGGCAACGTAAGGTGTTTACACGATTGTAAGATGTCTGACAATAGTATTGTCTTACAATGTTCTAACAAAACTTATTCTGACAATGTTGTAAAACAAAAATTGTAAGTTCACACAGATGTTAGTCATTTTCTTAACATTTTTCTGACAATATTGTACAATCTGACAACCGTGTGTACGTAGCTTTATTGACAGCTTAAAGTTAAGGTTAAAATGTGTTTTACTAGATATTGGTAATAAGCATGCAGCTGTGCTTATTAGTCACTTTATGAAATTAAAAGAGGAGTAGCAAAACGTAGATCCTGTTTAAAAAATTGAGTAGGTATTTGGATCAGCTAGTCACCAGATCTTTTAATTAGCTTTTGAATCTTGGTGCGAAGAATAAGGGCAACGTTTCCATCAATATTTTAAAGTGTTGGAAGATAGATTACAGTTGGAGCATCACACGAGAGGGTCCTAAGGACCTTCATCGTAGAAAATCTAGAAAAAGTAGATGCTTCTTTTTATTTTCTGTAAAATAATTTTAAAAAATGTAAAATTGTTTTTTTTTTTTTTTTTTGTTCCCCTGCAATTTCTCGAAAACTACACGTAGCATTGAAAAAGTAAGTTATAATCAGGGTATCGAATATACTTAAAATTAATCTAAGTTTTGGCTGCAATAAAATCATTTAATTTTTGATCTCGCTAACACTGCATAATGGGGAACTAATCAGATTTATTTGTAACAAGTACATATATGGGCAATTCCATGTCATCGTACATGACATTTGTACGCCTATAGAGTGGAATAGATTTTGCAAAAATAAGAGTATCTGGTAAAATAATTTGGTCTTTATGTTCCATTCAGATGGTACTATATTTTAAAAAAATAACAAGTTCTTTCGAAACATTGTTGTCCAAAGTATCGAGCGAAATAAGGGTATATCGTACGTGACATAAAACGGAAGTCATTTTGAGGTACATGTAGAAATATGCGAATCTTGACAGGTGTTAGGTTTTCTTTTAATTTCTTACATTAAACCAAATATTTTTCCTTTACAATCCGTCATATTTAAATAAAAACAATCTTTGGATGATTTTATAATAAATAAAATTTAATATCGTACGTGACATTCGGTACGTGACAGATTTTTCTCTTATAGTAAAACAATATATATTCTGTAAATATATGTATACAAAAACTAAAAAAATAAATAGAAAATATATAAACAATTTCATAATAGCAAAAAAACAATCAGCGTCAAATTCATTTCATACTACATGCTAAGTGGGAGCTTTGTTTTCACCACAAGCTTAGCCTAAAACATACCAATTAAATTAAAAAATTAAATATAGTCAAACTATTATTTTTGCTCTTAAAATGTAATAAGCTCTAAATACTTTCACCTAGTAAAACTTTAGTGTTTTCTTCTATTCATATCATCTTGAAAAAAAGTTTAAAGGGATTTTGTTTTTTCAGTCGTGGTAGTCATTCTCGTGGAATTGCCCATATGTAATATTATATTATATGCAATAATAATAATAATGTAATGTAAGCGGATACAAAACTAGTCTTAATGTTAAATTTAAGTGTGTGTAAGATACGAGTATCATCGACATTTTTTATTCGTTTGATATAACATCGTGCTTCCATTGACCGATTGGATGGTTGCATGTTGGCTTTGAGGGCCGTTGTGGTTTGTGGCTTATTCATATAAACTTGCGACTTAAGAAAACTTTACAAGAAAAAGTCTAACTGTGTCAAATCACACGATCTCTTTGGCCAGTTCACATCACCTCCCTGAGGTGTATGATGTTGGAGACACGTAGCTCCATCATATTGAATCCACATGCCGTGTTTGTCCATATCATACAATTCAGTCCAAAGGAAGTTGGGCTCGGTGATGGCATGGCCATCAAAGAAATATGGACCGATGACGCTGCCAGTCCAAAATCCTCCAAAATCCTCAACAGAGTTTTCTTCGAGTTTTTTTTCGCTCTCATGTGGATTGATATCGTTTTTCGCTATTATATACTTAACGTAGTTTTCCGCAGGTCCACTTCACTGAGATAATAAACTTTAAAAAGAAAATGGACTTAGCACTTTTTATACCACATAATAGCAATTACATAAGAGAAAATGTTATTTAAGTAAACGGTATATTTTTTACTTAATCTAACGTTTTGTATTCAAAAATCAATTTTCATAAAAAGATAACGAACGATATGTACTAAAATGCTAAATTTTATTTTGTTTAAAAGTCGAAATACTTAGAAACTTTCCCCGGTGTATGTTACCGCTTTAAACTATTCGATGATGAAATATTTCAAATTTTTATATTCCATACATATTTAAAAATACCAACAACTATTTTTTAAATGTCAATATTTTTCTTGTTTGTATAATACATATTAATTTTATACATTGAAATAAAACAATGAGAACAAAATCTTGGTTTGTTGTGAACAATTTCATAATGAATGTTTTGTTTTTTTTTTATAAATAATTATGAAGCGGTAAATAAAAAACTTGTTATTTAGCTTGTTAATTTATATAGAAAAATGACAATGAAGTATTGAAACATATAAATAACTTTTTATTCATGATATTAAATAGCAAACGGTTTAAAAATTCAATAGGTACAAATAAATGAAAATGAATTACAATAAGTTGCTTATTACTTATCAAGCAAACCAGGAAATCAGTTAATGAAATATAACAGTATAGTCCGCTGGGGTAATTTCGGAGTTTATATCAAGACTAACTCTAAAAAATTCAGTAAAATCGGTAAATGTTAAGTCGGGCCCTATCTAAACTGAAGTTCAGAAATGATGTTTAAAGGGGAAAATAAAATAAATGCGATAAGAAGAACATCTACACATTCCAGCCTGTAAATAAAAAATCTAAATTTTATTATAGCCCTTTCAAAACTCCCATTACAAAACGTTTTAAAACTTTGTTAAACGAATACTAATAATTTTAAAAATATGACAAAATATTTACTAATTTATTTTATTCATGTAATAATATGCAAAAAGCATTACAACAATAAGTGTGTTTGCGTACTTTATAATTTGTACAAATTATTACTGGAAGTTATGCAATTCCGTTCATTTATTTTTAAAAACTTTTAACGGGCAAGTTTTAAAAATGACTGACAGTTCATTGATAGAAAGCATTGAACTGCCACTTTTGATATTTTTTGCTGGACAAAAAGTGTCCAGTAAAATATATCAAGATAGAAATATATATATGAGCAATTCCATATCATCGTACGTGACATTTGTACGCCTATAGAGTGAAATAGATTTTACAAAAATAAGAGTATCTGAAAAATAATTTGGTCTTTATGTTCCATTCACAGGGTATTATATTTTAAAAAAATAATAAGTTCTTTCGAAACATTGTTTTTCAAAATAAAGAGCGAAATAAAGGCATATCGTACGTGACATAAAACGGAAGTAATTTTGAGGTACATGTAGAAATATGCGAAAATTAGGGAATCGTGAGAGGAGTTATGTTTTCTTTTAATTTCTTACACTAAACCAAATATTTGTCCTTTACAATCCGCCATATTTAAATATAAATAATCTTTGGATGATTTTATAATAAATAAAATTTAATATCGTACGTGACATTCGGTACGTGACAGATTTTTCTCTTATATTACAACAAAGTATATTCTGTAAATATATTTATACAAAAATTAAAAAAAATAATAGAAAATATATTGTTTCAATAAACAAATTTGATAATTGCAAAAAAACAATCAGAGTCAAATTCATTTCATACTACATGCCCCAATTTTAGCCTAAAACATACCAATTAAATTAAAAAATTAAATATAGTCAGTTTAAACTATTATTTTTGCTCTTAAAATGTTGTAATATGCTCTAAATACTTTCACATAGTAAAATTTAAGTGTTTTCTTCTATCAAATTATCTTGAAAAAAGTTTCAAGGTTTTTTATTTTTTCAGTCGTGCTAGTCATTCTCGTGGAATTGCCCATATGTTTAAAACCTATGATTCTATATTTTCAAATGAATAAATGTAAAATAATAGTAAACAAACATGTAAAATTTATAATTAGGTTTCTGTTGCAATAGTTAATGCATTAAAAATGAACTTTTAAATCAGTTTGTTTATCAATGAAAATCTATACTGCAATGTAAACTTGGCGTTTTTAATTTAATTTTGTTTTTCTTTTTTTTGTACTAATTTGTAGTTTTAAAACAAAAATATAGTAATATAATTTTTACAGTTTGTACGCGTATGTTATTTAAAAATCATTCCCTTAACTTTTTGTTTCTTTATGATTTAACAGCGTTTTTATTTTTTAAAGGGCTTACCATTCAAATGTTTGCAATCAGAAACTTAAATATTTTTACAAATTATTGTTCGCGTACTCTTTTCAGATTGAGAGTAAATTTACTTATTTCTCTAAAATAAAGTTACTCGAAAATTTTTACACCCAATATGTGATCGCGTACTTTCAAGTAAAAATAATTGTATAGTAGCTGCGAATGGAATAATAAATAAATAATTACATAATATTGCAGCTCTTTAAGCTTTAGGTATTTTTATTGTTTATTTTTGCCTATAATTTAAACAATATAATTATTAATTAACTGTATCCTTTTCACTTCTGGATGGCAAATTTATTTAATATTCGGGATGTATTTATTAACAGATTTTAATGAAACAGAAGAAAAACATTTCCTTTTTATAAAACTTGATTTTGAAATTATTTCATTATAACTAAAGCTACGTACACACGATTGTCATATTCTTACAATGTTGTCAGAAAATGTTCAATAAATGGTTAACAACCATATGTTTCAACATAAGTTCTCATGGTTGTGTTAACCATTTTCTGAGCATGTTTCTAACAATCTGACAACCGTGTGTACGTAGCTTAAGCAGCGGTATAAATACCTAAAGCTACGTATACACGGTTGTCTCTTATTTTTGCAAAATCTATTCCACTCTATAGGCGTACAAATGTCACGTACGATGATATGGAATTGCCCATATTACAAAACGGCCGTTTTACTAGTAGAAAAGATAAGATAGGTAATCTTTTCGTACCAACAAACCGATTTTTTTAAAAAAAGTTAAAGTTTTACAAAAATACATCATTCTTAGGAACAGTTATAGAATTTCCAAATACGAGAAATTTTGTTCGTTCCTTTTCCTTTATATTGTTACGTTTTTACCTTTTAAAAACTGGGTTTATTTCCTTTAAATAAACCGGATACTTTTTATTGCAAATAAAAACAGTTTTTATAGTTCAAAATTGTAAGAACTCTTTATTTATTTAGAATGTACAAGAACAACAGAATTAAATAGTCACTCAGTGTCTTTATACACGTTTATCAATTCGCAGAAATGCACACACACACTTTATAATGACAAGCTCAAGCTCACGACAGTGACAACGATCAACTCATCTCACGACTGCAGTCTCTGCCACTATTTTTACACACGCCATCTCTCGTGAATCTTCTACAATGCTCTTAACGGACATACTTGAACATTCGAATTCCAGAGCCTTCGATGTCATTGCCAGCAGACCAAACATTTAGTGTTGCCATACTTACAAACAATGCCAATAACCACATGCTACTGATGGACGTGCCTTCAAACATGATGAATGCTGCAGGCAGTCGTTACAGACTGTTAAATTCAAATCGTCATTGCACATTCGTAACAATATGTTGGACATAAATTCGGAAACATTTTTAGCAACTCAAAAATTTTTCAACCGATACGTCACTTTAATATATTTTTTGATAGATAATAATTCTGTTATTACAAAATCCGACTTTTTTATAAAAAACTTTTTTGCAAAAACTAAACAAATACAAGTTTTTCTCTTGAAGATACATTCACAAACGAATTCTAATTATCCGATTTGTTTCAAATGTTGTTCATAGTTGAATTATTATATAATGTTTCACATTCGAAATTATAAATTAGTTTTCCCACAAAACACAAGACCTCCCTAATGCTTAGTTGTAAAATCTAGTAGTTTTCAAAAAATACGTAAAATGGGGCAACATTTTATGTGTCCAAATAAAAAAAATTAGGTTAAAATGCAAAATTGCAAAATAATTCAAAGTTAATCAAAATTCATAATTAATTATTTGTTTGTTTTGTATTATACTCTTATAATGTTTAAATTAGCGATTAATTGGGAGCTGTATGTTCAATAATTTATAAAGCAAGACACGTTACAAATAAAACGAGGCATATTTCATCTAAATTAATACATTTATATTTAGACTTTACTCACAATTGATGACAGAAGGAGCTGTCATCTTGAATAAATTCGGAATGTATGACCCATATTTAAGTGTAGAAACACACATTTTTATTCAAATTAAATTAAGTGGTGCGGATTTTATGGTCAGTTGTAGATTGTTGTTAGTATTTCGTAGTTATTTTTTTATTCTTCTTCCTTGGCATTCACCAACAAATGTTCGATAAACGGGATGTGTTCGTAAAATACAAGGCGAATTTATATAAGGTGACCTTAGAAGAACTGCTGATTATTTTTATACCCTTCACCTTCCGACCCTATAAAGTATATATATTCTGAATCCTTATAGATAGCGGAGTCTATTTAGCCATGTCCGTCTGTTGAAATCAATTTTCTGAAGACCCCAGATATCTTCGGGATTACTAAGTCATAAATATAGACAATATGGATATCTAATGATAGATATTTCAAAGTCCATTGCAACGATGTATATAAGGCTATACAAAGTTGGACCTACAATGGGTCAAAATCGGGAAAAATATTTTTTAACCCGAATTTTTTTTTACAGAAAACATTCTTTTGTCATACATTTTTTTCACTAATAAATTAAAAATTTTTTTTTAATAAAATTTAAAAAAAATTTTAAAAAACAATTTTGAAAAAAAAATATTTAAAAATTTTTTTTTTTAAATTTCATTTTAAAGTATAATTTGGTGAAGGGTATATAAAATTCGGCACAGCCTAATATAGCTCTCTTACTTGTTTTTATTCATTTTAGACAATTGAACTATCAATCCACTTCTGTTTGTTGCGGCGAAAAATACAACAATCCCAAAAGCAAAAACAACAATAGGCAACTTTAACAGTTAAATTAACTTTTAACAAAATCAAAGTATCTGTTGTTTTTGTTCATGTTGTATCATGTTGTAGTTATGTCCTCATCTTCTATAAATTCGCCTTGGTAAAATATAAGATCAAATTCAAATAGATTTTAATCAGCGTTGTGAAATATTAATTTCTACTATGTAATAATAACAAGTAAGAGAGCTATATTGGGCTGTGCCGAATCTTATATACCCTTCAACAAATTATAATTTAATATAAAATTAATTTTTTTTTTTTTTTAATTTTTAAAAATTTTTTTTTTTTTTAAAAATTGTTTTTTAAAAGTTTTTTCCAATTTTTAAATTTTTTTTTTTTAATTTATTAGTGAAACAAATTTATGACAAAAGAATGTTTTTTGTGAAAAAAAATTCGGATTAAAAAATATTTTTCCCGATTTTGACCTATTGTAGGTCCAACTTTGTATAGCCTTATATACATCGTTGCAATGGACTTTGAAATATCTATTGTTAGATATCCATATTGTCTATATTTATGACTTAGTAATCGAGATATAGATAAAACAAGTAAGAGAGATATATTCGGCTGGGCCGAATCTTATATACCCTTCACCAAACTATACTTCAAAATAAAAATTTTAAATATTTTTAGGTAAACAAAATTTATTTTTTTTCCAGTTGTTTTTTTTTTCATTTTTTGGAAAAAAATTTTTTTCGATCTTTTTTTTTAAATTTTTTATGTAAATTTTTTTTTATTTTTTTTAAATTTAATTTTTTTTTTTTTTTAATTTAAAATATTTTTTTTTTAATATTTAGCGAAAAAAACTTTTGGTGAAAAAAAAAATCTGGTAAAAATTTTGTAGATCCAACTTACTATGGTCTTATACACATCGTTGCAATGGACTTTGAAATATCTATCATTAGATATCCATATTGTCTATATTTATGACTTAGTAATCGAGATATAGATACAAAATAGGCCAAAAATAGAGGTTGTCTCGGATTTTTGCTCATATCTCCGTTATTTATGGACAGATTTTATATAGGAAACTTCTCGAAAGCATGTCTGACAGAATTATTGAGGATTTGGATCCCAAAGATATCTGGGGTCTTCAGAAAATTGATTTCAACAGATAGACAGAAGGACAGACAGACGGACATGGCTAAATCGACTCCGCTATCTATAAGGATTCAGAATATAAAAAAATGGGCAAATTGAGAAAAAGTAACCGAGTATTTTTCGCCGAAAACCAACCAACAATATTACTTTGTTAAAAGATAAATTATGCTTATGTCAAAGCATAATTTTTATCAAAATTAATCCAACTGCATTCAAATACGTGCGATCAAACACTTTGATATGGTAAATTTGTATACCCTTCACCATGATATATATGTGTGTCATTCCATTTGTAATTTCTACATATTTCATTTGCGACTCCAAGAAAGTATATATATTCTGGATCGTTATAGATAGCAAAATCGATATATCATTAATATAGACAATATGGATATATAATGATAGATATTTGAGCGACCTTTGCAGTGATGTATATAACGCATCAAATATATATCTATCTATTTGGTAATTTTTACCCGTTGATATCATTTTGTTGAAGTTACGGGCAAACGTTATTTATTTTTCAAACGACCCCATTAAGTTTCGACACAGATTCTGCGTATGTGTATGGTGATGATTGTCCACTTAATAGGTGATAGATATACATAATAAATTTCTTATACAGTATTTTAAATTTAATATATGTATTTTTTTTTTCGGGTTTTAAAGCATTTGTAGGCGAAAACTTAAAACAAAAACAATAAGGAATTACGTGACCCTAATAAAATACGTAATTATAGAAATAAAATTAGTTTTTTTATTGATAGCTACGAGTGCATGCATATTTTGTTATTTAATTTTATTTGTTGTCTATTATGTTTGTACATACGTATATGTATGTATGTAGTAGGGTATACAAATTATTTGATTTTTCTTTTGTTCGAATAAAACGAATAATAGATTTTTACTTATTCGAATAATTCGATTACATATTGAAAATTAATCGAATAATTGAAATTATTTTACTTAAATAATGTAATGTCGTATTATTACTTATATAAACGTTAAGATCCTGTTCTTCGTCTATTTCAATATGATCATCATCAAACATTATCATTAGAGAATTACCTATAACTAGTTTGCAGTAACATTTATACATATATTTGTACATAGTTTTAAAATTTAAACAAATATATTTATTCGTTTTATTCGATTAAATTAAGAAAAAATATTCGTTATTCGAAAATGGTAATTTTTATATTCTTCGAATAGTTGAGAAACTATTTGATTATTCAAACGATCATTAATCTAATGTATACCCTACTAGTACGTAGGAATGCAAATGCATATTTATTCCTTTGAATTACAATTTTTAGAAGATTTACTCTAGTGAACTTCATTTAAGACGCTTAAATGCCATCATCTAAATACTTTCTTAATTCATATGCTGTTAACGTTTTACACATTTATTTTGTTTTTTTTTTATATTTATTATCTTTATATATGTATGTATGTATGTTAGCATGAACGTTAGTAGTAGTTGTTATTGTTCTTGATTATATTGTTTGTGGTCTTATAAATGTAAATTGGAACAAAAGGCACATAAATGAGCCACAAACAATACTACCTCATAACAAAGCTATAACAGATAGAAATACTAACACCATTAGCTAGCCAGACACTCTTTTAACTGTGGCCAAGATTAAAGAGGCCAGCGACAACAAATTGAAACAAATGAATGAATGAATGAATGACCGACTGATCGGTAACAACAACACTCGGAAATACACGTGCATTCAAACCAGAGATGGAAAATAAAACTTTTGATCGGTATCAAAATAATATGAAAATCACAACTCTGGGTAAAAGCTGATTGAATTGAATTCATGATTTCATCTTGCCACATATTAAAGTTTTCTCTGAATTGCTCTAGAAGGTAAATTAATACGTTAAATACCCTAGAAACAATAAACAATTTGTTATCAATATATCATGATTATATTGTTAAAAATTTAAAAAAAATGTTTCCAAATTTTACCCTAGCCTCATATAAAGCATACCCCTGATAAAATTCAACATATATCAGTTTCATAGTTTCACTTAGTTATTTTACCTTGCGTCAAATAATGGTTTTCACACAGTAATACTATATTCTTTTCTATTTTTCTAAAAATAAACGTGCAATAAAAAAAATTGGGCAAATTGATTTTTTAGACTTTACTACTTAGAAAGTATGTTATTAAACAAGTAAGAGAGCTATATTCGGCTGTGCCGAATCTTATGTACCCTTCACCAAATTATACTTTAAAATAAAATTTAAAAAAAATTTTTTTCGAAATTTTTTTTTTAAAGTTTTTCCAATTTTTTTAAAAAAATTATTTTTTTAATTTAAAAATTTATTTTTTTAATTTATTAGTGAAAAAAGAGTTTTTTGTGAAAAAAATTCGGGTTAAAAAATTTTTTTCCCGATTTTGACCCATTGTAGGTCCAACTTTGTATAGCCTTATATACATCGTTGCAATGGACTTTGAAATATCTATTATTAGATATCCATATTGTCTATATTTATGACTTAGTAATCCAGATCAAAAATAGACCAAAAATAGAGGTTGTCTCCGATTTTTGCTCATATCTCCGTTATTTATGGACGGATTTTGCTGATTTTAAATAGGAAATTTCTCTAAAGCATGTCTGACAGAATTATTGAAGATTTGGATCCCGAAGATATCTGGGGTCTTCAGAAAGTTGATTTCAACAGACAGACAGACAGACGGACATGGCTAAATCGACTCCGCTATCTATAAGGATCCAGAATATATATACTTTATAGGGTCGGAAAATAATATTGTGGAAATTACAAACGGAATGACAAATTTATATATACCGTTCTCACGAAGGTGAAGGGTATAAAAAAGACATTACTTGTAGCTTTGTAAGCGAAGTTTTTGCTGGGTATGCGCAAAAAATTAAAAATAAGCAAGCAAAAAGGGGAAATAAATTTGTAACTTCTAAACGGATAGTATGATTTTAATAAGTGGGAGGTGTAGTTGAGTTTAAGTTTTGAACTTGGATATTAAAGAACAAGGTGCGCGGAGACCCAAGGCCTCAATGTGGGGTACCTCGGTTATATTAAAAAAATTAAAATTATGTCAAATATTTGTTCCCGATTCGATATGCAAGATTTTTATATAAGTATGTATATGGAATTTACTAGATAAGATATATTTATAAAAGAGGATTATTTTAAAGTTCTGAGCATTTAGAGTATATATATATATATAGATTCCTTTAATTCTTATAAGAATCATAGGGCCTCAACGAATTTGTTTCATTCGGTTTCAGTTCGGTCCATAATTTTATAGATTCCGACACCAAGTTGTATTCTCCCCATATGACTAGGACCATTTTTGTCTTATAATTTCAATGGCTATGGCTGTATGTCACGTTAAAGTCCTCACGGCTACTCACGATATTTGTCCAGGAAACTCTTAGCATTCTGAGTAGACAGCGGTGTGTAAATACATGTAGGGCGTATATATCACGACTTGCGGTATACCAAGCTTCGCATCCGTATAAGTAACTGAACAGACTTTACACAGCTGTTAAATATGTTGCATTTTGTACGCATGGATAAATTATTATCCATATTGAGTCCAATTGACCATACGTCTAGCTCTATTTATTCCGTTCATTACGTCTTCATGGGAGCTGCCAGATTACTTATGTGATAATACTGCCAAGTTAGCACAATGTACCTTCTTTATCGAAGTGCTGTTGATTAATAGACAGCAGTTAGGTGTTTGTGGTGTTCATTGACATAGCCTTGGGTTTCGAGATATTTATCTCAATGCCATATCAAGAGGTATTCATTATAACCGCGTGTCGATAGCACGGCTGATTATTATACCCTTCACCATGAGTGGCAAGGGTATATACAAGTTTGTCATTCCGTTTGTAATTTCTACATTTTTCATTTGCGACCCCATAAAGTATATAAATGCTGGATCGTTATAGATAGCGAAGTCGATATCATGGATCAGGAAGAGCGAAGAGGGAACTTACACATTTATTTGTCTAAGAAAAATATGTTTCTCTAACGAAAATTGAGTGGTTAAAATAAGTCGTGGGAGGTGCAAGAAATGTTTAAATCATGGATCAGGAGGAGCGATAACAATTTGGCCACCGTAAAGTTTGTTGTTGTGAGCTAAAGGGAGTATCAGATTTAAGGGCTCATACTTTGACATCAAAACATGTTGAAAGAACTACAGCTGTACAAATCCACAAAAGTTCTGAGGTATCACTCAGCGATTCAGGCAAGTATAGTGCCAAAATATTGAACTCCATTTAGTTCCTTTACTCCAAGAAACTATTGAGGATTTAGTGCTCCTAAAAAGAAATGTGCTAAAACAAAGACAACATCTTTTTTCTATATTCATTTTCTATAATAAAATTTAAATGGATAAATCGTCGGCATGTTAGCGATTTTACAAATGAAAACAAATAGGAAAGTATTGTTGATCAAGACCGAGCTATTACTTATATGGTCGGGCAAAACCATTATTCTTTTAAAATTTATTTTAGCATGTGATTTTCGGATGTGGGCCTTATATATTGAATTTTATTTGCATACCAAGATTTTTAAGAGTTTTAAGCTCGTTAAAGTAATTTTTGGAAGTGGACCTTATATAGGGGCTATGACTAATTATGAACACAAGGCCATGAAATTAAATAGCGTGATTTATTTCTTTACGAAACTTATTTGTGTCAGAATACTAGTATTTTTAAGAGTTGTATGCTCATTAATTTATGGAAGGGAGTCTTATATGGGAGCTATGGTGAATTACGAATCGAACAGCACACAATTTTTAGGTGTGATTTATTTATATATAAAACTTATTTGTGGAAAAATCTGTGTGGATATCTTTATAAATCAAACATTTATGACAGATTAAGTCCGGGAGGACATTTGTATGGGGGCAAGGTGAAATAATGAACCGACTTTTAACAGTTTCAATAGGCTTCGTCTTTGTACATGTGCCAAATTTTATTGAAATATCTTTAAAATTACGACCTGTATTTTGCGCACAAGTTTACATGGACAGCCAGCCAGACGGACGGACATCATTAAATTGACCCAGAAAGTGATTCTGATTGACGATTTGTATACTTTAAAGTGGAAGTTAGACTTATATTTTAGGACGTTAAAAACAAAAATTTTATATATTTTCTCTAAAAAAATCTAAACCTAACACCACTGACAATTATAAAAGAAGTAAATATTCTTTTTATTTTGTATTTTTTTGCACAATAACAAAAACGTGTTACTTCGTTTCCACCATTTAAATTTGTTTGGTATTTTCATTCGCACAATGTATTGTAAACAGCAGAAAGAAAACACAATCATATTTTTCTTTCGCTATTTTGTGTGAGAAGTGTGTCAACTTTAAAATAATTTTTTTTCTTAACAGAGTTTATTGACTATTATTATCTATTAATTTCCCAAACTTTTTTGATTGCCGGATTCGGGGGTATTTTTTGGTATGTTGCAGGGTTCCCGGGAATTACCGAAGTATGTAATTATAATTATGTAAACTAGAGTTTTGGCTCGAACTCGCTTCCTAATGCTAGCAACAATAAATTTCAGTGATTTTATTAATAACATTTTAATTTGGAATTGCCAATTAAAATTAAATTGGATCACAATATGATTCGTTTAGAATATATTATGATTATGTATGACAATGTTATGATAATATTGGGTTAAATGTGAGAAAATAATATGATGGAATATTACGACTATCAAAATATTATATTTTGCAACAACAGTGTTTTTCTCTGCAGTATGTATTTGTACATATTTACATAAATCTCTACATAAACCAATCAACCCGAATTATTTGTTGTGAAAGTAATACCGGTTAAACAGGTACTGGTAGATATGTATTGACATACAACATTCTCATTTATACATGTATGTATGCTTTCGAGCAAATATGCCCAGCAGTTCTGGGTGACTGGGTGACTGTCCAAAACTAGTGATTTAACCTATCACTTAAGGCAGGCTCGGATCCAGGTCAACCATTTGGGGGAAATAAATTAAAATTTATGTTAAATTTTTATTTATTTTATTATAACTTTTCGATTTTAGGAGAGGGGAATTCCTTTTTCCCGCGCCTGACTTAAGGTGACCACTAGTTACATAAATAGCTAAGTGAGTAGTAATTTTAAGTTGTGCGTGTGCTATCAGGTGGTCAATTGCCTAAGAAGCTGTCTTAAGTCAGCCAAGTGATCAGGCATTAATGGAAATTACTGTCTACAAGGGATACATTGACTACTTGTAAAACTGTTGGGTGGTAACATACATATTCACCCCTGCAGTTCTACAAGTAGTAATTTTTCGCAATGTCTGATCACTTAGCTGACTCCAATTTATATATTTTGGGACATTTGCTACATTAGAGCTTGCTTAAAGACGTTTATAATTATGAAATTATTAGAATACATGATAATTTTTATTAAAAATATTATAAACTTTTATTTATAGATTATTTAATACCGATTCCTTGACTGTTTTATTGTAGCAAGTATATGGAAGATAAGTTCCATTATAGTAAGCATAGGCATGTCTTTTCAACTAACTATTTGTTGCCAGTTGGGTAGCTTGTAGGTGACAGCCTAGTTGGGACAGCCACCCAGAACTGCTGGTACCTTTCTAAAAAAAGGTTTCTCAAAAATACTTACATAGCAATGTTTATTTGGATGGAAGTATAGTAATTATGTTTGTTTGTGTAAAGGGAAAGTTTTAAAAATTCGATGTTTATTATTTTAAGATTAAAAACCTGATGATGACGATGACCTTAAAGTGTGTACGTAAATATAATGGCAATCCAGTGAAATTATGAAATATTTAATTGCATGTACGAACACCTATCTGCCTACATTCATACAGTCCAAACAAATGAGTGAATGTATGTATGTATGCTGTATAATGTATGGGAAAAACTTCCTTTAACCAGTTCATAAAATAGACAATCGTTTGTACGCACGATTACTTTTTTTTTAGTTTTAAAGAAAGTAAAAGGTTTATTTCACCAAATGTTTTTTATAAAACGATTATAAAACATAACAAGTATGAAATACCTTCCAGCTTTAAAAGTATTACTTTCACAAATTATATGTTCTGGTCTCAACAATAAGATGATATTCACACGAGAATAAACATTAGGGTGGCTCGTAAAAAGGTTGATACTAGGTAAATAGTATTCCAGAAAGAAACCATCGTTTTCGATTTTTATATACTGCATTGTCATTTAATGCTCGATCATAATTGGCGAAGTGTAGCTGTTGTCCAGCCATACATATTTATATCGGTTATCAAATGGCGACGCAATATACAAAAAACAAACAGCACAGTATTTTGGGCAATTTTTTTTACATTTCCGGAATCTTTATCAACTAACATTTAATCCTAGAGGGTGACTGCCTAAACTTAATTGTTTGTATGGGGACCCACACACTCTAATACACATATCCAGCTATAGTTATGACTTAAAAATGCTGGATTCAAGTATCTTTTGAACGCTGGGTTTGTTTTTAATAATGTATATGTAATTTTTAATGGGTACATATCCGTCATTTATTCTCACTTATTTATGGAACATTATAGTGCTTAGATAATGTAGAATTTTGTACCAACGAATCGTGAAAAAGTTTCGCTGAAGCACAACAATTGCTCACCAAAGCTTATGGTGAATGTGTTCCATCGGTTTCAATGTGTGATACATGGTTTGTTTGTTTCAGAAGTGGTGATTTTGACACGGAAGATTTTTTTGGTTTGATCATTCAATATTTTACAATATGTAAAACCCATTTACACAAAAAAAAAAAACAGCAAAATGCCAATAGATGCCAATAAACTATGTTTTAAAGACTATAGAAAAGGTGGTTAGTAAATTGACCACTAAACCGTAAAGAGTTAAAGTTGGTTTAATTTAAAACATACTTTAATTTTGACTATAGTTGCTTTTTATTTTAAAGTTGTTTTTGAAAATAACCGACTTTAGTGTTTGACTAATATTTCACAATGGTTTTTATTACTTTTCAACCAAAAAATGTCCTAAAATAATACTATTTTCTATGCTATCTTTATTGTGTTATCATAACGAACCAGCAGAGACCGTGCCGCCGAGTCGTGATAAATTAGGACATTATGACAATATGACTGATAAGAGAACTTGTGAATTAACCAAATATATAGCTATGACAATTGTTCTGTTCATAAAACCCTTTGTATCCTTGTATCGATCATATTATTGTATTAGAATAACCGAAAACAGTGTTTTATAAAAAAACCGGTTTCGATTTTCTCATTCTAAAAAAACCGGTTTCGGTTTTGTCATTCTAAAAACCGGTTAACCGGTCAAATGCAGAAATTTTCTAAAAAATAAAAGAATATTTTTAAAAATGTCAAAATATTTTTAAGTTATATGTTCAAATTAGCTTTACAAAGTATTTCGTTAAAACCGGTTAACCGTCTTAAAAAAACCGGTTTGTCAAAAAACCGAAAAGTTAAAGAAAACCGAAAACGGTCGGTTTTACAAAGATGACCGGTTTTCGGTTTTGGATACTCTAGGCAGTTGTATGGGGATATGAGAAATAATAAACCGATTCTAACCAAATTCAATAAACTTTTTCCTTGGGAGAATGCAAAAGTTTATGCCAAATTTTGTCGAATTATCTTTTAAATTGCGAACTGTAGTTTGATTACAAACATCAACACTAACCTAATATACCCTCCCCACTATAGGGTATAAAGAAATACATTTATACACTTTTATTTTATATGTTTTTAAAAAGTTCTATTGGTTTCCGTGCTATCAATGTAATGTCAACACCAGTTATTGAGAAGAAGAATAAAAATACAAAGCAAATTTCTTAATGCCAGCAGCAAATTTATAGTTTTCGCCACTTTTTTCATTTCTACTTTTAAGTTTTTTCTATAAAACCATCTTCTGAATACAGCTTTTTCTTATTTGGTTTTTGACATACATTAATACTATGCACACTGGGTGTTCACAAACAAATATAAAAGAAGTGTATTTAATACAAGATACAAAATACAGATTGTTGTAAATTAAGCAAATGTTTTATGTATTTTTATACTTTAGTTTGTCATTCCGTTTGTAATTTCCACAATATAATTTTCCGAACCTAAAAAGTATATATATTCTGGATCCTTATAGATAGCGGAGTCGATTTGGCCATGTCTGTCTGTTGAAATCAATTTTCTGAAGACCCAAGATATCTTCGGGATACAAATCTTCAATAATTCTGTGAGACATGCTTTCGAGAAGTTTTCTATTTAAAATCAGCAAAATGGATATCTAACGATAGATATTTCAAAGTCCATTGCAAGGATGTATACAAGGCTATAGTAAGTTGGACTTACAATGGGTCAAAAGCGGGAAAAATATTTTTTAACCCGAATTTTTTTTTCTCAAAAAACTTTTTTTGTCATAATTTTTTTTTACTAATAAATTAAAAAATATAAATTTTTAAATTAAAAATTTTTTTTGAAAAAAATTGGAAAAAACAATTTCGAAAAAAAAATTGAAAAAATTTATTTTTTTAATTTTATTTTAAAGTATAATTTGGTGAAGGGTATATAAGATTCGAATTGCTAAATAAATCCAAAAAAGTCTGCCCAGACCTATGTGTATGTCTAAGGGTTAAATTAGGATGGCCCCATTTGTATGAAGGAAAAATAAGGACATGAAAGTTTAGTTTGTTTGAGGAGACAATTTCTCAATATTTTTGTCCTGGCGTTAATATGTGATGAGATGGATCAAAGTATAAAAAGGGTTCTTTTTAAGGTTTTATTTTTTCATATTCTTCGCAACGGAAACATATGTAATACTTATTGTTTAATGTTATCAACATCGTTTTTCGAAATGCAGTCTAGTTCCAATTTAATTTGATCTGATGTTGTTTCGAGAAATTCAAATAAAATTCTAACAAGATTGAATTTCAAAAAAAACGGAAAAGCTGTCATTAACAAGCTATTGCTGGACATTTAAGTCCGATGCAGTATTACTTATTATGTATCTTAAAACCCATTTAATTTAGCAATATAAATTTAACATTCTTCTTGAATCATTTATACTTAAATTTTAATATAATTTTTATATGTATATTTTTTTGCAGATGATATTTACATAGTTAAACCAACACCTGCCTTACGTTTTGGTAAAGAAGGTAGGTACTGCAGTTTTTAAGTAGTTTTTTTTTTTTTTTAAATAATTTTAACTCGTATGTAAATATGTTCTATATGTAAAATATAACAAATGTCTATATGTTTCTTTTTTCTTTTTTTCTTTCTCTTTTTCTCTTTTTATATATGTAAAAATGACTTTCTTTACCCGTCACGTATCTTTATTTACGTGTGTGGATCCTGTGGATAACTGAACTTCCTTAAAATAAAAAAAAATAAAAACTCTGCTATACATTTCCTCCCTTTCTATCACAATCATTATTATTTCAAACTGTATAATACTATAACTGTTTCAATGTATAAAATTATCATTCTATATATATATAACGAATTGTAAATTTCTTTGCACTATGTGTTTAAATGTATAAATATGTATTATATAAAGAATTAACCACGGTTTTATTGGTAAATAATGAGAATCATGGTCGGTATATAAATGTGCGACCGGAAGTAGGGCTTTTAACTTCAACGGCGCGTACTTTTATACAGGAGGGTGTGACGACAGAATATGCCACTCAAGTAGTGGGCACTACGCTCGATAATGGCCGAGTATATGCTCAGTATTTAAAGAAAAGCTCTCGTGTTTTGTATGATGGTGGCAGTGCTGTGCCCTCCGTTGTTACCAGTTGGGTGGGCGAGTCACTGCATAGTGAGGGCGTCTTTTTGCCTCAAAGTCATAACGATTTATTCGATGCGGATCAGCCTGACTGGCAGGCCATAGATGATCGTTTATTGGGTGATCGTCGTCATCATGACGATTTTGTTGGCAACACCGATTATGTGGGCTTGCGCAGCAAATCATCCTCAGCCACAAGTTCTCAGGGTGAAATAAAATCATTGGGTATAACTTCAAGTTTAGGTTACACGCCGAATTCGAAATCTTCTTACGATTTTGTAACGCATTTGGGGGAGAACGCTCGTAAGGTGGCGGCTAATAAAGTTTTACCTATTGGTGATCTGCCAACATATACCATCAAACAGAACTATGAGCCAAGTGCTTACTTAACATCCAATGATGATGTTGGTTTAGAGGAGGATAATGATGAGGAAGCTTTTGGACGCAATCCGAAATTGATATACAAAAAACTAATGCAAAACCATGTGAGAAGTGAAAACGAATCTTCTTCCGTGTTGCAAGCGCCTAAGCCCCTTATTCCCTTCAGCCGTCATTTTGCTACAGTGACCTATTATGGTTTTGCTGATTTTACTACAGTGGTGGGTGATAGTGTAATTGTTTTCTCGCCGAGTACTTCAACACACAATGTGAACTATCAGGCTCAGGTAACTTCCATAAAGGGAGAGGCTACATTGGGGTCTGGCTTACCCCAAGGCCCTAGTATAACTAAAGTACCCATTACAATTGCTCAGGATATTATAGAGCCCACAATAGCTCAACGTCCTTCAATTACAACTTCTTTAGATGCACCTATCGCTACAACCATGGAAATGGATACTGACCTAGAGGAAACTTCATCTACTTCTTCTTCGACTACTACTACTACTTCGACTACTACTGCAATTACTATAAGTAGTGAAAAAACAGAAGTGCAACAAGAATCTGTTACTGTATTGGAAACCTCCGAAGTTGTTGTACAGGCAACGCAAAGTGAAATGTCAAGCATTGAAACAACCTTAACAACAGCACCTGTGATGCTGTCTCGTCCTTCCGATGAAGAGATTTTGAGAATTTATAATGCCTTGGCCAATGCCAATGTTGAGGCAGATAAAGTACAAATACAATCCACAACTGCCGTAAATACCACCATTATAACTGACGCATCCTCTGCGGATGATGAAGTACAGCTGAAAACCTCAAGTGTGGAAACATTTGGAGGAGCAACTACCATATTCTTTGAAGATGATCCATTTGCAAATTTTGTGGACGCCACTAAAACACAAACTTCCATCAATCTAGACTCTACTGCCGTTACACAAAATATGTCCACCTCCTTAAGTGAGAGCAGTACGTTCTCTGTTAAGGAGTCGGACGAAGTGCCAACATCGACTAGCCAAAAACCAATTGAAGTATCAACAGAAGAGAGTAAAAGTGAAACGACTACTGATGCGGCATTGACTTCATCGGAAATTATATTGGATACAACAACTAGTAACACAATTACTACTCCCGCACCAAATACGCAACATTCTAACCAAGATGCAAATTCCCCAGCCGATATATTGCCGAATGTGCTAATTAAAGAAATTGATCCAAATAATGAGGAAGTTCCCCAGGATTGTATAAGTACTTCTCAGGTATTCTTAACTCAATTGCCCAAGACAGTTACACAGACGGAAACAGTAGTTATAACCGTTAATGAATCGGAGTTAAGAACTGAAATAAAGCAGCAAATTCAGCCCACATTTGAAATTAAAGAAGCCACAAAATATTATTGCATACAAGCCTCACAAATTCAGGCCAATCAAATTGAAAGTCCCTTAGTAAAGGCAACAATTTCGGCATTGGAAAATAAAGACCAACACTTGGCAACGGTTGATGTAACTGAAGTGAATGAAGAGGATGTAACGGAAACGTTTGTTTCGACTACAACTGAAGAAACGTCAGTTGCAGATAAAACCGAACAACCAGATGTAGATGAAAAGAAGGAGGATATTACCAAACCTACTGGTCTGGCTACTAGTGCTGAATTAGAGGTAGATGAAAATGAACAGGAAGAGGATGGAGATGAAGAGGCTTCAGGTCAAGCAGAGGATGAGGAGGAAGATGATGAGGAAATTGAACTAATCTACAAAACATTGTATACCACCTACACCTACTTAACCACGTTCTTCCATGATGAATCCACCTCCATATCTAGCCACACCGAAGTGGTTACAAATGTTATGACCTCAACGCTGGGTATAAGTTCAACAAAAGAATCGGCAAGCACATACATTATAGCTAATGTAGATGACAATGAAATTAATCCCACAGGCAGCTTAGCGGTCACAACACAAATGGAAACTACTAAACGCTATGTGGTGCCTTCGGAAGTTGAGAGCTTTATACGAACTGATGAGATAGAAACAGATGCCGATATTGTGGATAACTCGTATGTATCTAGCAAAAGTTCCGAATCTTTGACAACATTTTATACTACCTATACCTATTACACAACAATATTTGCTGAAGGCGAAACGGATATAATGTCTCATACCGAAATAATTACAAATGTTAAGAAATCTGCAACATCAGCTACCTCGGAGGCTGAACGAATTATGCCCACGATATCTTCTTACTCAGCTTCAGCAAAGGAGGAAGATATTGCAACCACTATCTATCAAGGAGAAGAAGAACCGATTCGTGAAATTGAATCAAGTTCAATGTCGCGTTCCGCAAACTTAGCATCCAACGATAAAGCCCTTTTACCCGACATTCCCGAACTAGGCGACCTTTCCGCAATTACTTTGATTACCGATGTACGCTCCTCAAGTTCGCCCGGAGATAAGCAAATTATTAATAACATTAGCTCACCGGCAAAGATTTCCAATGATACAGTTCTGCCACAGCAACAATCCATATTAGAAGATCAGATAAGTTCAGAAAGCAATACAGATACAGATGAAATAATACCTTCAGCCACATTGCTTTTGCAAACTAGTTTCACCACATTCACTTATTATACCACCATGTACAGTGGCGATGAAACCAATGTCATAAGTCGTTTGGAGACCATGACCAACACGGTAACCGAAACTCTGAAGCCCTCAAAAACTATCGACTTAAAAGGTGCCTCTCTGCCCATCACTTACTTTACGACCTTTACCTATTGGACAAAATTAGCTAAAGAAGGTCAAATAACAACCTTAAGCCGTGAGGAAATCATATCGAATGTGATTGTACCAACTATGGTACAACCAGAAACACAAGATACGCAAACGCAAATTGAAAGTCTCGAGACTACAATAAACAAGGACAGTGATACAGTAGCTAATATGGTGACTGAAACAACATTGACAGAAGAAACAACATTGCATGGAGTACAGGATGAAAATGTATTAAATCAAGCAAACCAGGCAGAACTAACCACTAATATATCGGCCGGTCAACATATCACAAATATATTAGAGCCCACCACTTATTATACCACATACACATATTACACAACATCTTATGAAGCAGATAAGACCATAACAGATTCACGTTTTGAAACGGCCACCAATATTGTGACACCAACTGTGACATTAGCCAACACCAAGGAACCTAATGAGGATTCAGCCAAATTAGAAAAACCCTTATCTTCATCAGTCACTCCGTCACTCCAGTCTCAAATCAATTTCTCCGATGCCTCAACATCGGAATTACTTTTATATGACTTCAAGAAAATAATTGATGCTGATGGTATTTCCACTATCTTCTTTACAACTGAAATAAAGCCAACCTTAAATTCGGACGGTGTCCTTACAGAAGTTATAAGTTCCACATCTAGTCTACTGATAAACGAGGAAAAACGAAGCATACAGGTCACCGAAGCCTTGGAAAGTTCTGTCAACACTCTGGGTGTGGAAGGCCAAATGCAAAAGCAATATAAAACTGGTTTAGTGAGATTAATTGAGGGCACACGTATAGCAAATAGGACCACAACTTTGTATCAAAGCAAGGTCATAGGTACAGTTATAGATCAACGTTATGCTCAGATTATAGAAAGCACGTCTAGCTTTATATTTGAAAAAACAAGAGCCCCGGAAGATTCCAATAGCCTGAACTTGGAAATATTGCCAACAAGTTCAAGTGATGTTCAAAATATACAACCCACCCAGCAGGTTAGCCTTGAGAGTAGTATTTCGCTGCCTAAAGTAGAAGGCAGTATTACGGAGACAAGTTCAGAGGTGGATATAGAGATCTCAACGAAGCCAGCCGAAGAAGTTGATGAGGAGAATTATTCCAAAACAGATGAGAAGTTACGTTTTCCATTCCAGACAAAGAAACCACCATTTATATCTCCCCTCAAACCGTTTTCCAACCGTAATCGCCCACAATTTGCTCCCAAAAAGAATAGCAGCGCCACAATAATAACTAGGAGTGACTTTACACCCACAATTACAGCTACGCCCGCACTAAAGACCATAAGTCGCTTTTCATCCACACGTAGAGGCAGTGTTAGCAGCAATTCTGTATCATTTGCCTCGTCTTCCCGGCGTTTTGGGCGACCTAGCAAATCGTCTGTAGCAGGGTCTGGATTACAAGCTGCGTCAACCCAAGGTCAGGCAGCATCACGTAATCGTTTTGCCTCTTCATCGAGTGCACGTGGTTCTTTTGCTTCTAGCTCTAGACGTTTGGGAGGCTCGTCAAACACTGTAAGACCGTCGTTTTCACGGCCATCACTGTTTTCATCCGGCTTTTCAGGCAATTCAAGACTGAGAGTTAGGCCTACATCTATTGTTGACATAGGAGAAGCTTCCTCAGCCATTGATATTGCCACTTCAGGCCAATTAAATTCTCAAGAAGACGGAGGAGGAGTTTCTCAGGCCCAGGATGATTTAGAGGATGATGAGGAGAACGCTACTGAAAGCAATAGAAAACAAAATAATCCACTTCTACGTCTGCGTAGACCGCTTAACAGACCTCAAGGTTTCACACCAGCCCGTCCACAGGCAAATTCTCCCAACAATGCTGTCTCATTAAGAAGAAATCCCTTAATTAATCGTGGACGCAGTAGTAACGTGGCCAGTTTAACATCTACGACAACTACAACAACGGCCAAACCAAAACCACGAACATTCCAACCGCCCCTTATTGCTCAAAATCGCCAAAGACCTACTAATTCATTGTTCCCACCTCGTAATATCTTTGGGGCGCAAAAAGTGGCGGTAACAACCGAGGAAAATAAAGATTTATCTGAAGAAGACACTAATGAGAACAATGATGATTCCGAATATGAAGATGACGACGATGAGGAGTCGGAGGGTGATGACGAAGAGGAATCCAACCGAAGAAGACGAAGGTCACATAACAACACAGAACTAGCAGAAAAACACAAATTGCGTAACAAACGCGAAGCTGATAGTGCACAGCAAAATCGAAGCAATTTCCGCAATCGTTTTAGAAGACCCAAGTTAGCCTCACACGCACAGTCGGAATCGAAAAGCGCTGAAGATGAGACAAGCGAAGCTAAGGAACCAGCTACAACTGGTGTTCCTGCTTCGACGACAGCAACACAAAGAACACGTACGCGTTTTGGAGCCAGGTATTCGCAACATTCTTCTTCGTCTACCACCAGTGCTACCACATCAGGCGCCACATCCAATCATAAGGCTATACGACCCACACGTCCCACCAGTAATGGCCGAGCTCAGTTTACTTTGCGCGACAAAGATTCATCTGCCATGAGTACCACACAAAAGGGTTTAACGACTGCAAAACGTCCGGCATTCCGTCGACCTCAGCCCGGTGGCACACATGGAACACGAAGATTACCCAGTTCAACGGCTCCGTCATCTTCTTCTTCGTCTTCCTCGTCCGGCAAAAGGCGTTTAAAAAGTTTTACAAATAATGATTCCACAACAACTTCCCGTAACTCTGTTACTGGCCGCAGTCGACCTTCATCCACTACTTCAGGACGTTCTCGGGTATCCTCACCTTCTAGAGATAGTAATATTGGAGGCAGGAATCGAGCTAGAAATAATCATAATTACAACAGCAACAATAACAACAACAATGAGCCGTTGATATTTGATAATAGTGGCACTATTACCGTAACCCATGTAATACCCACCGAAGTCACTATACCAGTGGTTAATGGCAAGGTAACCGAGTACAAACAAGTTGTAACCGCCAAAACTAGCACCGAAGTCTTGGATCCCCAGCAATATACCACAACCATTGCGGCCAATGGCCTTCCCCAGTTGGCTCTTACCAGAGAAGATTCATCGGTGAACTACAACGGAGCCACCGAAGTCACCCAATATGTTTTGCATGAAACACCAACCACCACTATTACCTTTACACCCACTACTATACGAGGACGCAAAACATCCTTCTCTCATGTACTGCCTTCCACAGTGTACTCGGTGGAGCAAGTGGTATCGACGGTGCAGCCTCAAATATCGGCAAATGCTCCTTTGGCGAATATTCTTCTATCGCAGTTGTTATTGGGCAATGTGGGTCTACAGGCCGGTAATCCTTTATTGGGAGCTTTGGGAGGTGCGCTTTCGCAACCGGGTGTGGGTTTGGGAACAGCAGTCGGTCCAGCCCAACCGGCCACACCAGTTACCGAGTACAAAACACATGCTTCCACATATGTGACCACAGTTGTTGAGGGACAATCAACCGTTTTACCTATTACATTCCAAGGCAAAAAGATCTTAACAACTATATTTGATACAACAGCGCAAACCATAACTGCTACTGAATTTATCACGGATACTATTGTTACCACACCCACCGCTTTAGTACAAGCCCAACCAGCAGTCAACAGCTTACTGTTGCAGCAACTACTGCTACAACAGCATTTGCAACAGCAGCAACAACAATTGCAACAACCCACCCCAGATCCCAGTTACCCCCTAAATGCTATTTTAAATTCTGTACCACCACAATTTCTACTGGGCGGAGATAATTTGCAAGAACTTGAAGCCTCTAATAATATACGAGGATCTGGACAAAGTGATCTGCTAAATGATGACGATGACTTCACAGTAGGAAGCTCCGTAGATTTGGATGACATAGCTCTACAAGCCCAAGCCCAGACACACAAGACTGGCAGGAAAAAGACAAGAAAAAATGGAAAAAATCACAAGCGCAAACAGAACAATAATGGGGATGGGCATGGAGCAGTCGAGAGCAGTGTCATAACATTATACGTATCGGGAAGAAGGCCGGGAGAATTTAGCACCGTATTGTCTACCGTACAAGTACGTCCCGATTCGACTCAGTATAAAAGACATGCGCACACCATAGACACTGAAACAGATTATCTAAACGATGGCAGTGAACTTGTGCACGAATACTTGGCTCTGCCACCCGAAATAGTTCTATTGGATGGCAAAGACAAACATGAAAATGAGGTAGTATATGAAAATGAAGGTGTTGCTACCCAGTCGCTAGAAAGTATAGTGGGTGATGTTAGTCTGTGGTATAGCACACAAACCACAACCACAAGTACGGCAGATTTGTCAAAAGTATCTGCAACAGATATAGCAATTGATAGCATGGCGGAAAGTCCGCGTTTGAGTGTTGATAGCCACGTGGCGAATTCAAGTTCAAATCAACATTTTTTTGCTTAACTGACCTTGCTAAGCCGTTTTTCCCCCAGCTTCAGACAAAGGTCAGACCAATTACAATGCAAACTTGTCAATATCAAACACAACTTAAGGGGCAAATACAAACAATCGGCAAAATCACATTGGAAGAAACCCAACAATTAAAAAACCAAATCCCAAATTACCATATCCTTAAGAAACGCAGTATCACCGATACTGAAGAAGTTTTATCACAAAAACCAAAATTACGTCGCAAATTAATCATAAAACGAAAAGTTGTACCTTCAAAATTAAACATGAATATATTAAACAGGAGCAGCCAATATGAAAGCCAAACTCTCCTACCGCGTAAACGTATAAGAGTAATTAAACATAAGAAACTTATAACAAACATCTCAAATACGAGTAGTACTACTGCCACACAAACTATTACCAATAATACTACACGTCCACCTACCACCACCGCCACTAACATCAATACCTCCTCCCAATCAACAACAACAACACTCATCAACACCACTCAAACTCAAACACCACACGAACTTAAAGAGTTCGAAGCTACGACCACAATGATGGTAGAGCAATCAAGTTCACAAGAACCTAGTTCTCAACATGCTACGACTACGCAATCACAATTAACCGATAACACAAACGAAAACAAACCAACGGTGACATTGTCTACGTCGTCTACAATTACATTGAGAAAACCAGCGACGAAAGTAACCAACAATGCCAGGAAACGTAAACGCCAACGAAAACGGCAAAGACAACGTCATCCAAAAAAAATAACCGAAACTAGCGTACCTGTAATCCATACCACACTGCTAACGGTAACTAGCTTAAGCACTTCAATACGCACACGCACCTATACCTTGGTAGTGGATCGTGTCCAGGGTACTGAACATGAAATCCAAGTGACATCGACATTTGAACGCGTGCAAACTCAAACCGTACCAGTGACACTTTTTATAACACAAACTCTTTTTACAGCAAGCATGACTAAATCCATATAACAGACAGACATGACAGACAGACCAATCAATACACAAATCAAAATATTATTTATTACTTTTACTGTTACTAATGAACCCTAAACAGCGAAAACAGCTTAACCAACATCAATCATACAAAATTTGTTATACAGTAAGTTTTATTTTTTTTGTACTTTAGATATTTACGCTGTTAGAGCTCTACTAATACTACTTATTTTGTTTTTTAACACTTAAATTAACTCAAAACAAATCTGGACTTAAAATAAATTAAGCACAGCATTGATATTTCAGCAAATATGTTAAGCGCCAAATAAACTAGCCCACAATGGGCTGAGTGAAATATAAAATAATAATAAATATAAAGTTAATTGTAAATCGGTTTCACAGTGCCCAGAAAAAATACTGTAAATAAATTTGTAATTTATAAATGTCACAAAAATTTTAATAAAACTGAAAAAGCTATAAAAGACCTTAAATTCAATGAGTTTTTGGTAAAAGGGGTTCAAATCTTTCCGGATTTTATTTTAAAAAACATTAACATTAACAACAAATAAGTTTTCTAACGAATTGTTTTCAACACTCTGTAAATTATAAAAGAAAGATATCTTCATATATTCGGGTGCTCCATTTGGAAGTTGTAACACCTTCTCCGTTGTTTTTTAAGCCCCAAATTCAATACCTAAGCTATACATTTTTTTATAGCCAAATGAAGTTTTATTAAAAGATAGATAAATATTTAAAAATTTTATAAAAATTTATAAATTACAGATTTATTTCCGCTTTTTTTTTGTAATTTCCCCACTGTGTACGGTACAAACTTGCAATAAGTATCAATAGAAGAAAAGTGAAGCTTTAATAAATAAAGTGGAGTCCACTTATAACAAACACCGATTACACTGTGTAGCAAGAAATTTCAACCTCCATCATTTCAATGCGGGATGAAAGTAAATAAAAAAATCCAAACCTATTGAAAATCGGAATAACGAAATCACTAATTTTAGCATATTAAAAAATCGAATTTTTAACCGTTCAGCTTCAGGGATATTGTTCGTCCAGTAGTCAACTTTCATTACGCGTTGGAATCATAGAGTCTGAATAAGATGACCTGAAATTTGGTGGCACTGTGAATTTTGCCTATAACGAACAAACAAAAGATATATGCCAAGCTCAAACCAAAATGCTTTAAAATGTCAAAATCTTTAATTATTTATTTACTTACTAGTTTTCACTATATCTTGTGTAATAAATATTTTTACTGTAATAGTCGAGTGGCTGCCTGTTTATTTTAATTTGTCTTTTTTTTTACTTTTATAACTGTTATTTTCATAATATATATGTTCTAACTTTATTATTCTTATATGGATGTAATCAAAGGGATATATATGTATATATATATATATATATACAACATTACTAATATAAACAAATTATTTTCTATTGAAGAAAATAAAAAGAAAAACTGTAAAAAATCTGTATTTTAATTAAAAAAAAAAAAAAAGTAAAAATAATTAATTTTAAGCTATATCTGTACGTAATTTAGATATTTTATAATATATAATACAAATATGTATAATAATAAATTTAATATTAAAATAATTACGTATTTGAAATGTTATTCATCACCAATTGTCCAATATAAAGAGGTCCATATCAAAATTCGAAAGATAAAACCGCACACAAAGTTTTCCCATCCGAATGTTGATTAAAATTAACTTTCGGAAATCACCAAATATCTTAGGGGCCCGTAACTTGCATCAATATATCAGAGATACGTTCGAGAAATCGAGAGATACGTTTGAAAATAAAAAAAATCAAAGAAACCAACCAATCGCTAATTTCAGAAAAATATCACCTTAATTATTGAAAACATCACTTATTTAAGAAAAATACTGTTACGTTTTAACCTTTTTAAAACGTTGGTTTATTTCCTTTAAATAAACCGGATACTTTTGATTGCAAATAAAAGCAGTTTTAGTTTAAAATTGTAACAACTTTTTATTTATAATGTCTAAATAGTCACTATGTGTTTTTAATACACACACATACGTTTATAATGCTCAAACATAAATATACCAGACAGTTGATGTTAACTCTAACAGCGCCTATGATAAACTCACTGACTACTGCAACCACAGTCACTATTTATATACACTGCCATCTTCATCCAAGTAGTCTAGATTGTTCGTAACGGTCAAAATTCGCATGTTCGAATACCAGAGCTTTCGATGTCAATGTTAGCAGCCCAAACATTTAGTGTTGCCATACTTACCGTACGCTATCAACATTGTTGATAAGTAGAAACTTCTACTGATGGAAATGTTTATAAACATGATGAATGTTGCTGGCTAGTGCAAATTCGTAACAATACCTTAATTACATGTATTGATTTTAGAGAAACTATTGATTTCTGAAAAATATCAAATATTTTAAAAATATAAATTTAAAAAAAAATTACTAAATTTCTAAATTTCAACAAAAGGTATTAATATTCTAAAAGATTGCTTACCATCTCCTTTAAATTTTGAGTTGCTGTAAACAGCCGAATCAAACATGAATGCCTTGAATCTATCCACAAATTTTACTATCTTCCAAAAAATAAATAGTTTCAGATGAAATATTAAGAATATTTGTTTTGTAAAAATTATCCATCTAAAATGATATGAAACACAAAAATGGGTTGGACAATTTTGGAGTTGTTAAATATTTGAGTTGCCCCATCCACATGTAAACGAGAATGCCAGAATTTGAGAAATATATCATAATTTTTGTGTGTGTAGGTTAACGTTTGCTCAATTTTATAACTCACATTTTAAACTTTTTAAAATGTTGTCATACAAATAATATAATTAATATAAATTGAGAAAACAAAAATTACATCAGTTTTTATAATGTTTTCATTTATTCCAATGGAACTTTTAGTAGTTTTGTTAATAATTTGGTCAATGTAACATTATTTTATACATTTAGGGTATTATTCACACGGTCATAAAGTCGTATGTCATAAAATAATAACACGAAAAAATATGACTGCTGTGAGCAACCCTTACAAACAATTATAAATATGTTTAATAAAAATGCCAAAAACAAGTGAAACAAGTAAGAAAGCTATATTCGACTAAGCCGAATCTTAAGTACCCTTCACCAAATTATACTTTTAAATTAAAATTTTAAATATTTTCAAAATTTAAATTTTTTTTTTAAATTTTTTGTGAAAAATGCAATTTTTTTTTTAAATTTTTTTAAATTTATTAATGAAAAAAATTAAAAAAATTTTTAATTTTTTTTTTTAAAGTTTTAAAAAAGTTTTTTTTTAGTGAAAAAAATTTTATTACAATTTTTATTTTTAAAATTTATTAATGAAAAAAATGGATGATAAAACAATTTTTTTGGTGAAATAATTTTCCCGATTTTGACCCATTGTAGTGGCGTTATATATGTACGTCACTGCAAGTGAAACAAGTAAGAGAGCTATATTCGACTGTGCCGAATCTTAAGTACCCTTCACCAAATTATACTTTTAAATTAAAACTTTAAATATTTTTAAAATTTCAATTTTTTTTTAATTTTTTGTGAAAAAAATTTTATGCAATTTTTTTTTAAATTTTTTTAAATTTATTAATAAAAAAAAATTAAAAAAAATGTTTAATTTTTTTTTTTAAATTTTCAGTTCAAAATTTTTAAAAAAGTTTTTTTTTTTTTGGAAAAAATTTATTCCAATTTTTATTTTTAAATTTATTAATGAAAACAATGGATGATAAAACAATTTTTTTGGTGAAATAATTTTCCCGATTTTGACCCATTGTAGGTCCGACTTAATATGGCATTATATATGTAAGTCACTGAAGAGTTTTTCCCTTTCGACTTAGATTTCCACTGTTTAGTTATGACAAAACAATAAACACAGCACGAAAGGTCTTATTATTATTTAAGGACTTTTCTCCTTAAAGCACAACAAACATTTTTTAAAACTATTGTAAAACTTTAGTACTTTATGACAATATAACTTGATAGCACACCGTGTGAATACCCTAATTGTGTTTTAATAAAAATAATCTGAATATTAATATCCCATTAATAACACTATGCTACACCAAAAATATAGCAATTCTGTTTTATTGAGTCCATAGAGTTTGGAAATACTTACTGTTTTTCTAGAACACTTCGTTTAGTACTTTCATTATTTTTTCATTAATAAATGAGATAAAAATATCTGCTAAATGTTCATTATTAGTTGTATCGAAAACTTTTGTTGAAACAAAACATATCCTTGCTTTTACAATCCCAGAAAAAGCTGAGCAAAGCATAAAAATCTCTCCACGATATTGCGTTTCGACAAACGAATCTCATTATACATCAAATTATTCCAATGGCAAGACAAAGACCGTCTAAATTATTATTTTTATACCCTTGACCTTCTTGAGAAGGGTATATATAAATTTGTCATTCCGTTTGTAATTTCCACAATATAATTTTCCCTATAAAGTATATATATTCTGAATCCTTATAGATAGCGGAGTCGATTTAGCCATGTCCGTCTGTCTGTCTGTCTGTTGAAATCAATTTTCTGAAGACCCCAGATATCTTCGGGATCCAAATCCTCAATAATTCTGTCAGACATGCTTTCGAAAAGTTAATTAAGTAGAAATTTATGACCGATTATGGCCAATAGGCTAGGTTATTGAAAATAATAAATAAAATAAAAAAAAGTTTCCGATTTAAAATAAGCAAAATCCGTCCATAAATAACGGAGATATGAGCAAAAATCCGAGACAACCTCTATTTTTGGCCTATTTTTTTTATCTATATCTCGATTACAAAGTCAAAAATATAGACAATATGGATATCTAATGATAGATATCTCAAAGTCCATTGCAACGATGTATATAAGTCTATACAAAGTTGGACCTACAATGGGTCAAAATCAGGAAAAATATTTTTTAACCCGAATTTTTTTGTTTACAAAAAACATTCTTTTGTCATAAATTTTTTTCACTAATAAATTAAAAAAATTTTTTTTAAAAAAATTGGAAAAAACTTTTAAAAAACTATTTTGAAAAAAAAAATTTTTAATTTTATTTTAAAGTATAATTTGGTGAAGGGTACATAAGATTCGGCACAGCCGAATATAGCTCTCTTACTTGTTTCATAAATGTAAAAGCTATTGATGTGGGGTGTGTTCCAAGAAAAGTGATCAGTACAATTTATAGGGAATTTTGAAAGAGCTCTCGACTCATTTATTGATGAAAAATGGATGAAGATTGCATATTCCAACAAGACAATGCTGTAATATTTTAAGAAAATCCAAATCTTACAATTTCTCGGTTGGATGGTGTATTTGTTTGGGTACAATGCCCAGAATCAAAGCATAAAAACAATGACAGAGCAAAAACTGAAAAACGATAATGGGAGTAAAATTGATCTGAATTTCATCAAAAAGTTAGTGGAATCACACCTGAACCGTATTGTTTTAATAATTTAAAAAGTAGAATCATCAACTCCTAATTGATTGTGCGTTTATTGGGAAACTCATTAAGAAAATGTGTAATTGAAATTTTAGTTTTTTAACAAAGATTTGTTGAACAAATTTCTTCCAGTGCATTTCCAAAAAATTTTAATTTTCTTTACAGAAAACTATTTTTTATTCTTTTAGTAAAATAGATTACTAAATAAGCTTTCTAACACACGTAAGTAATACAAATCTATTAAAAAATTAGCAGGTGATGCTAATATTTATGATAACATGTGTATGGTTTCAAAAACATTCTTTAATAAAGTTTAAAAAGTTTATAAATATGGTAGAAAAGAAGTGAATGTGTAAAGGGAAACGTTATCCAACGCATACGATAATTAATATTAGGCCTTTTGTGCATCTTGGGAAACTAAAAATATTATTTCATTATAAAATTTCCAAAAACGAGTAAATTTTGTCTTACATTTTCCTTTGCAAGCCCTGGGTTACATAGTGGTAGAAACTCTAAACTTTAGAGTAAAAAACAAAGTTGCCATGGGCAGTGTTGCCGATTCTTGTGTTGTCATATAAATTTGCTTGTGCATAATTTCGCCAATGTTGCGAAATACTTCACTGGCAACACTTGTAAAATAACTCATGTTCGTTTTTTAATTTCGGCTTCACATTTATAAGACACTAATACATAGGCAGTGCCCGCGGGTGTACTGCGGGCGTAATTCTGTACAGATGACGATTCCGTTATATGTTAATGCGTAATTTTATATTTAATAACAAGTTTTTTGCAGAAACTGTTGAAATCCCATTTTCCTACTTGTTTTCAGAATTCAGACATGGTCTAACATTTTCAGAGATAGACTAATTTATTTCATAAAAATATGTCTCTAGTGTATCGTTCAAAATTGAGGTAGAAGGGAACGAAATCAAACTTAATTGAATTATTCTCTATTTAAATGTATAAATCAATGAAAAATAAGTTAACAAATATATCTGGTCAAGCCCGATCATATAATACTCTACAACGAGTATATGAGAAAATTATGGACCGATCGTTAACAAATTTAGTTTGATTTCTGATTTCTGTGCATATAAAACTAATTAGAGTTTAATTTTATTTCGATATTAAACTATTTATGCACGTTAAATTGATTCCCGGACCTTTATATGGGAGCTATGACTAATTATAGACCGATTTACTTATGTACAAAATAATTTGGAGAAACATTTTGTGCAGATACCTTTATAAATGAAATATTTATGATCAATAAAATCCTATTTCTGTATGAAATTTGCGAAATAATGGACAGATTTCAATCAATTTTGTTTCAGGCTTCGTCTTTGGACCCACCAAAACTCATATACCATTAGAAATATCTTAAACATTGTGAACTGTAGTTAGCCATATGTTGCCCAATAAGTTTGGTGTTGGGTATAATTAAGAACATTATTATCGAAGAATACATAAGAATACCTGAAAATCAGAATCAGAATATTGAGGATGAGGAAAATATAATTTGTTGCTCCCCATTTCTGGAAGCGTTTGGTATGTAATAAATATGCCGACTTTCTCCGTTTTTTCTAAAATATTTGAATTGATTTATTCCTTCATCACCTCTCTTGTGTATATTGGATTCTTTCTTTTGCACTTTATTATTAATTAATTAATATTTAAATTTTATTTAAAATTTTCGAAAAAAAAATAACGAAAATATTATATTATTATTGTTACCTTTATTTTATTTTATTATTTTGTTGTTTTTGTACATATTTTTCTTCTTGAACAGCTGAAGTCATATTGTAATAGTATTTTTTTATTTTATTAATGTTTAATTTGCTTAATGTTTTCTTTTTGTTTATGTTTTTGTTTTTCAATAAATAAATATTTTTTTCACAAACGAATAAAAGTGCTTGTTAATATTTTTCATTTCGAACTAGATTATGTAGTTAATGATCATTTGACTCGGAATATTTATCATAGTGTGTATAGGACTGACAATTAAAAAAAAAACGATCTTTAAAAGTACCGCAGATCGGTCCACAATTGCACATAGCTAAATATTTGCATATTGGTCTTACCCTGAAAATCTCTATATCAAATTCAACAAACTTTTCTCGAAATAACTGAATTACAATTGCTGTGTGAAAATTACAAATTAGGGTTCTAATGACTTCTAAAGTGATAATACTAATATCCCATATATTAAAGGAACAAAAATTGGCAATAACTTGTAAATGAGTAATAGATAATATACAAGTAATACTTTAACCAAACTACTTACATTTGTTAAAACCGAATGATAATTTCAATACTTATTCTATCTTAAACATTGCTATTTTTCACAAAATTTTCCATCTTAAGAGCCCTAGAAATATGAATAAAATGTACGATATGAGCCTAGTTTATACGTCATGTATATACAAGGTGGCGCAAAAGTAATCCTCCTATCAGAAAATGCTATAAATTTTGCGATTGGCCCCTAATGTCAGTTCTGTTTTGACATTTGTGTAGTAAACACATGCGAAATACACGTTAATAAACAATGTTACGTTACACTGCTCCAGAACGCGGAATATTGCTGACTATTTATTTCACCAATAATCGGCAAAATTTATAGCATTTTCTGATAGGAGGATTACTTTTGCGCCACCTGTTACAATACAAAATGCACAGACTAAGAGTAAAAATTGGATCGATAAAATTTGAAATTACCCTAACAATATTAAAATTCAACATAGATCCGATTTGTTTATAAAGAAATAATGATATGACATTTCAAAAATTGAGGGACGGGTATTTTCAAAATTACGGTATTTTAAGTTATTTCGGTAACGGTTTTTAGCGGCAACGGTTTTAATGTTACGAGTATTTGGGTAACGGTGTTTTAAGGATAATGATAACTTCAATCTTACTTACATTACAAACATTTTCAAAAAATGTTGAATAAACATAAATTTTAAGGACAAGTAATTTTTATACATTTCACCATTTTTTATTTGCGACCCCATAAAGTATATATATTCGATATAGACATGTGCATCTTTCTGTTGAAATCAACTTTGCGAAGATCCCAAATAACTTACAAATATGATTCATTCATAATATTATATCGTGCTCGGTTGCTATTTCATATCGAGAAAATCGGTAACAACTGGCTTAGATACAAAAAACTTTGATTTTTTTACATATTTCTTACCAAAAATAGTTTTTAATATTTATCTTATAGTTATAAGGTAACAGTAACATGTGTATTTGCGGGATGTGCCGAATCTTATAAACTTACTACTTCAAAAAAAAAAAAAAACAAGTCCGACCATGTAATACCCTACACTAAGAAATGAGCAAAAATTTTTTCTTTCAAAATTTCAATAATTTATATTCGTGAGCGATTTTCGGAATTGGGCATTATATGGGAGCTATGACCAATTATGGACCGATCACCATGAAATTAGGTAGTGTGATTAATGTCTATATGAAAGTTATTATTAAATCGACTCAGAAAGTGATTCTGAGTCGATCGGTATACTTTAAGGTGGTGGTGTAGGGTATAAGTATACATGTATTTGAAACCAAAGAATATACCCAACAAACCAATTCATAAGCAAAATGTAACTAAATTGTAGAATAAGCTTATCATAAGAGATTTCCTACATCTTTTTAAAGCATGCTTATTATAAGCTTATTATACCCTTCACCTTCGTGAGAAGGGTATATATAAATTTGTCATTCCGTTTGTAATTTCCACAATATAATTTTCCGACCCTATAAAGTATATATATTATGGATCCTTATAGATAGCAGAGTCGATTTAGCCATGTCCGTCTGTCTGTCTGTTGAAATCAATTTTCTAAAGGCCCCCAGATATCTTCGGGATCCAAATCCTCAATAATTCTGTCAGACATGCTTTGGAGAAGTTTCCTATTTAAAATCAGCAAAATCCGTCCATAAATAACGGAGATATGAGCAAAAAATCCGAGACAACCTCTATTTTTGTTGCCTATTTTTGATCTATATCTCGATTACTAAGTCATAAATATAGACAATATGGATATCTAATGATAGATATTTCAAAGTCCATTGCAACGATATATATAAGGCTATAGTAAGTTAGAGCTACAATGGGTCAAAATCGGGAAAAATATTTTTTAACCCGAATTTTTTTCACAAAAGACTCTTTTTTCACTAATAAATTAAAAACAAAAAATTTTTAAATTAAAAAAATTTTTTTAAAAAAAATTGGAAAAAAAATTTTTTTAAAAAAAATTAAAAAAAAAAATTTTAATTTTATTTTAAAGTATAATTTGGTGAAGGGTGAAGATTCGGCACAGCCGAATATAGCTCTCTTACTTGTTTAAATACAAAAAGTTAAATGTTTTTATATAGTGTTTTGAAAATGCTTCACATGACAATTTTTTTTACAATAATACCTATACACATAGTTTATATAATAATTTAACAAATATGATTGCATATGACTTATGCTCACAGTTATTTTTTAGACTAATATCCCGTTATTTGATGAGTACCTTAATTTCGGAATATTTGTTGAAGTTTTAAAAAAGTAATTATTAAAATATTGGCTCATTGTAATGTGGATTCTAGCTCATTCGAAACGTATCACTAGAATAAACAAGTAAGAGAGATATATTCGGCTGGGCCGAATCTTATATACCCTTCACCAAACTATACTTCAAAATAAAAAATTTTAAATATTTTTAGGTAAACAAAACTTATTTTTTTCCAGTTTTTTTTTCATTTTTTGGAAAAAACATTTTTCCGAATTTTTTTTTTAAATTTTTTATGTAATTTTTTTTTTTTTTTAAGTTTAAAAAATTGTATTTTTAATATTTAGCAAAAAAAAACTTTTGGTGACAAAAAAAATCTGGTTAAAATTTGTCCGGTTTTGACCCATTGTAGGTCCAACTTACTATATATATGTCGTTGCAAAGGTCTTTGAAATATCTATCATTAGATATCCATATTGTCTATATTAATGACTTAGTAATCCAGATATAGGTCAAAAAATAGGTAAAAAATCGGGGTTGCCCTGGTTTTTTCCTTATATCTCAGCCAATTTTGGACCGATTTTGCTGATTTTAAATAGCAAACTTCTCGAAAGCATGTCTGACAGAATTACTGAAGATTTGGATCCCGAAGATATCTGGGGTCTTCACAAAACTGATTTCAACAGACAGACGGACAGACAGACATGGCTTAATCGACTCCGCTATCTATAAGGATCCAGAATATATATACTTTATAGGGTCGGAAAATCATATTGTGGAAATTACAAACGGAATGACAAATTTATATATACCCTTCTCACGAAGGTGAAGGGTATAAATAGTTCCATAAAGACCCAAAACAATTTTAAATTTTTTTCCAAATTTTGTTTTAAATTTATTAGTGAAAAAAATTTTGTGACCAGAAAAAAAAATGTCGGGCTAAAAAATATTTTTTACATCGTTCCAATGGACTTTGAAATATATATCATTAGATATCCATATTGTCTATATTAATGTCTTTGTAATCCAGATATAGATAAAAATAGGCCAAAAATCGAGGATGTCTCAGACATTTGTGTCCGATTATCTCGATTTTAAATAGCGACCGACCCGGAAGAATTCCCGATATATTGATGTATCAATTATGTTTGTTAGTTATTTGGGGGCTACGGAAAGTTGATTTCAACCTACAGATGGACGTGGCTATATCGACTTCGCTATCTATAACGATCCGGAATATATATACTTTGTAGGGTCGCAATTGAAAAATGTAGAAATTATAGAAATTGTATATATGTGTTTTGCAACTAACTTCACTATTAAACGCACTCTCAAAATCGGATTTGCCAATAGCAAAACGTTGCTGCCGCTTTATTTCGGCGTGCTGCATACAAATTGTATGGACATGAGAATTTTACAACTAGAAAATTCCGCAAGGCGAATTTATAGAAGGTGACATCAAAAGAACAGCTGATTGATTCTTCAGTTGTTTAGATAAACGAACTGTCAATTCGCTTGTGTTTTTTGCGGCAAACCCAATAGCAAAAACAACAAAAGGCAATTTTGTTGTTTTTGCTATTGGGTTTAAATATCCGCAACACACCTGCTTCGTTGAATGCTGTCAAGCAACTGTGTTTTGTTTGTGTGTTTTGTTTACAATCGTGTTATGTACATGTAAATTCACGAAAATCTTCGTAATCTGAACAATATGAACGCGCATCACTGTATTAGACAATTTTCGTGATAGATAAAACATTTATTCCTTTTTGTCTAATCACGATCACTTATTATGTTGTCAGCACAAGTATACAGAGGTGTCACGAGACAGAAGATATAGAATTTGTATTTGTTTCTCTTTCTGTTTTTTCCCAGCAAAAACTTTACTTACAAATAAGCTGAAAAATAAGGGAAATTTGACGATTAGACTACTTAATACACACCACACCAATGCTTAGTTATTTAATTGTGGGTCAAATAATGATTTTCACACAGTAATACTATATTCTTTTCTGTTTTTCTAATAAAAAAAAAAATGGGCAAAGCAGTGTTGAAATACATAAAAATTAAAAACTAACTCGCGTATACAGAGTTAGCTGTATACAATGCTGCTCGCATTGTAAAAAATAAAGACCAAATTTTAAAATTGTGAGAGAAAAAGGAGTATGTTAAGTCCAAAGGGTCTTTGCGTTAAAAAATTGAGCTACGAATGATTTGTCAAGGCTCGAAATACAGCTATTCCTCTTTTGGGTACTCTTATAAGAAGTAAATCTAAAGAAATTGCAGAAAATGTGAATTACGTCGATTTTAGTGCATCAGCTGGCTGGCTAGAAAGGTTCAAAAACGACATAACATATCCTTCCGTACAATAACTGGAGAAGGCGCTAGTGTTAACCAAGATGATGTCATAAATTTTACCGAAAAAGTGCCTCCTTTTTTTGCAGTACAATTGAGTCTTTTCAGAAATTTAAGTTCAATTCGCTGATATGACAAAATTATAAGAGCTATGTTGTATTTTTTGTTTGATTTTTTTCTCATATATATTGTAGGCATAGACAAAAATTAATAATAGTACTTTTACAATTTCTTAAAATGAGAAATTTGTTTGCATTTTCCTTTACATACCGATTTTCGAAATTAAAAATAAAACATTTCCTGTCGTAAACACATTTCCAAACTTCAGACGTGATAAGAAGGCACTTGTTAACATTAAGCAATTTAACTCAAATTTTCAAAGTTGCACTATTATATCATGTGCCACAATAATCTACTAGAAATTCCGAAAAAATAACACCCTACTGCATATATACATATGTACATATCATATATATATAAAACAATTGGGTTTTGGTGTATAAAGTGGTAAGAAATTTCAAAATTTCTGAGATTCTTATTGCAGAAAATTAAAAACAAAAATGTCTATGTATATTTGTAAATGTTTTTAGCTTCTCCTGAAATACGCAAACAGTTCGAACATTTCGACTCTGGCCAGGAAGAGCCAAAGGCTGATACGTTTGTTCAACGTGATGCAGCCGCTTTGAAGTCGTCGTACGACTACAGATACCCCGAAGATTACAATGACAACAACAGCAACAACGGTCAAAGTCAAAACGATGATATGGATGAAGCACGTTATAATCTAGCTACGCGCATTATGTCCAACGGCGTTGAGGTTATTATAGCTAGTGATAAAACTAAAACGCCTGATCGTATAGTCCCAGATGTGTCCAATAACCAACAGCACTATAATAAACCGATGACTTTAGCTGCTAGCACCATAAAAAATCAAATGATGATATTTCTATTCCCATCATCGTTAACTCCTACAGATTATCAAATTGTAGTGAATCAATCAAAACAGGTAAATATTATTAATTTCAAATATAATTAAGAACAATTCTATATATTTTATTACATTTTTTGGAACCATTGTTCAGATATGCATTCCGGAATTTATTATATGTTGTTATTGACATACGTAGAAATATTTTGTTATATTTAACTTTAAAATGCAAAATCCGTCCACAAATAACGGAAATATGAGCGAAAATCCTAGGCAACCTCTGAATATTTCATCAAAAAAAGACAATTTATTGCATGCATTGACAAAAAAGCAACAAAACGTATGTTTGAATGTATGTTGGTTATTGCTTTGCGTATTTTGTTTTGATACCCTTCACCATGAGTGGCAAGGGTATATATAAAGAGAGAGTTGTTTATAATGAGTTCTCATATTGAGCAACTCTATCATACGTAAACACACACACCCAACTACAACATTCTACAATGTGGAATAAGATGAAATGAATAAGAATTATAAATCAAACACACGCAATTTGTATGTATTTGAGTGCGTTTCGTTTCGTTTATTTTCATTTTTGTTGTTGTTTGTTGTTATTTTTTGGTTAGTTATCAGCAGCATTGCCAATTTAGCGTTTTTCGCGCTAGATTTAGCGCTTTTTGATAACCCAAAAGTCGCATTTTTTCCTCTTAGAGCTTTTTTTGAAAATGGCGCTAAACCAGCGCGTTTTTCCTTATTTTGTTTTTGATTTGAAAAAATGGAAAATCATCTTAAAAATTTAAAATTATGCCAGGGAAACAATAAAGAAAAAACGGAATCATTTTGGATAGAAGAACTCTGCATAAAATGTCATTAAATAAGATTCCTTTTGTTAAGCTTTCAGCATTTGTTAGTAATTTGTTATGCTTTCCATATTTTAAAGCAAAAGATAATGTGATGAGTTATTTCAAAACAAAATTAAGAAATGCTAATTTAATTAGTTTATATAAAATGTGAACTTAAAATGAAAGATTCATGTTATGAATACTATGTAATATCACTTCCAAAATTACCTCAGTTCATTAGAAATGTTGGACAGTCAACATTTCTGTGATTTCATAAAATGTTGCTTTTTGGTAAAATCGATCATTTTATTATGAAGGGCACGATTCTTTGGCCTATTTCTGTTCGTCCTCAAAGATTGTATTACATGGCATTTGAAATTTTCGAAACGACGGGTTCAAATCCGAATTTATTTTGGGAAGATCTCTTGAACTAATTATTCAGATCATGATTTTCAATCGTTGGTAGGAAAAAGTCATGTGTATTAGAAAAACAAACATAAAACCTTATATTTGTATTATTCTGAATTATCGAATTTTTTTATATCTGTTTCATAAAAAATTAAATTAAAAATGTTATTTGTACTAAACTTCTAAAAAATATATTCGAAATATTTCGAATGATTTTATTCAATCAGTAATTTTCAGGGAATTTTCAAAATTTTTTTTAGCAACCCTAAACTTATTTTATAATATCAAAAATGTTACTGAAATATTTAACTTAAAAAAATATTTTAATGTAAAATCTACCATTTGTTATAGAATTAAAACACCAAATAGTTGAATTTAATATCATTTTAATTGATTTTGTATGTAAATGCATTTTTAGTGCTTTTTAGCGCGTTTTGACAGTATGGACGGCGCGTTTTGGTTAAAAATAGTTGACAACACTGGTTATCAGTGAGCACTCAACGTGTGAATATGATTATCGGATGTTTTGCAATCGCATTGATATGATATTATGATTTATTCTTGTTGTTGTTGCTATATTAAGAGTTTTGCATGGGTAAAGGCAATGTACGTAAATTGCATACTTTAGTGAAGGGTATATAAGATTCGGCACATCCGAATTTAGCTCTGTTACTTGTTTTTATATAAATCGTTTTAATTTTAAATTCAATTTCCCAAAAAATAACTTTGGGACGACGAATTGTAATTACAAAAAAATAAATAAAAAAAAGTATTGCCCCAACCGGGGATTGAACTCGCGACCTCAAGGTTAGATTTATATTTTACTTGGCTACAAAATAATAGAGTTGTGCCGCATTGAACTAAAACGCTCTTTTTTAGTGATTCAGTTAAAAGGTGATACTACGCATACAAAACAATTACAAAAACAACAGCTAATTTCTTATTTTGTTTGTGATACGCTAAAACAATGTGTCTCTTGTTTTTGTAATTGTTTGGTATGGGTAGTATCACCTTTTAACTGAATCACTAAAAAAGAGCGTTTTAGTTCAGAGCGGCACAACTCTACAAAATAATGCAATCAGGAAGTAGTTAAATCGTAGTTACATTTAAAATTACAAGTGAAGATTTTGCTCGGTTGTTTGGGATGTCTTATGCAATTCATTATATACATAAAGTATGACTATAACATTTTCTAATTTGTCGTTTTAGTTGGACTTTAATTTACCTTTCCACACCAATCATTTCATCACAAAAACCTGCTTAACTACGTACACATATCGCACGACATATATACACGATGGTCGCACAACGGTGGAAAGTCGAGAGAAGGTAATTTCTAATATAGCCACGGAAGAGAGAAATTATCCAAAAATTACTCCAAGTCAAACGCTCGGCGTAACCTTAACAAGGGTAAGTTGAAATACCTATAGTAACTAAGAAATCTGGATACTTAAAATCTAACAAGATCCTAAAAACCACAATCGGGTGTGCAAAATTGAAAACGATGATTGTCTTCCAACTTTCCAACAACATCGGTCAAGAATTCTCTGAGTTAGTGGGGGTATACAATTTTAATTTAGTTCTTAGCTACATTAGTCCCAAAGCTATTTCTTCAATCATTCGAAAAAAAATTTTTTGACTTTGTTTTTGCAAAACTTTTTTTGCTCAATGGAAAGCTTAGGTCTTTTCCTTTAAAAGCTTTTTGGTCGCTTAACGAGATGCGAGTGGGATATCTTTCAAAATAAATATTTAATACGTATATTTTATATTAATTCAATTTATGTATCGAGAAACTCTTTATATCATATTCGTTTTACATTGTATAAAAAATTTCAACCACAATAATATAAAAATGATTATTTTCTTTGTCTTTTTTTTTTATTAAAACGCAAACTAATCATCATATTACAGACTCCAGAATTAGCTGTTGGTATATTTCCAACTACTTATTCATACTTCAACACATTCAAGGACAACAATAATAAAGTACAAGTGATGAGCAGTGAACACACGGTGGTTAACACAATAACAGGTCCCAATGATTATGTAGCCTATTTGCAACCAACGGCTAAAGCTACTGCAGATGAGAAAACAAACACCTACTTCAATGAAGTAACGGTTACACTTAGCCCGATGTTAAACTCCAAAATTCAAACATTTAAACGAAATTTAACTCAGGTGGTCATAACGAAATCGTATTTGCCGCCACACAGTACTTCAGTGTTGACCTCATACTATGCTTTTGATAATATTAATGATTCAGAAGATATTTTGAACTCAAATTTTAATTTACCAAACACTTCTGTAAAGTCAAGTGTAGGAGAAAAGGAAGAGATTGATCATGATGGAGATCATATAGATAAAACGAATACGTTGCAGAATCTACATATATATGCTACTAAAACATTTTTAACTACATTTACATACTATACCACAACTGTTTTGAATAGCTATGTTAAGGAACCAAGTCAAACGGAACTGAGCGTTAAGCCCATGTCCACAGCATACAATTACTACACTCGTGTTATAGAGAATGTTATAACGGACAGTGTACCGGCTTCACTATTGAGCCACGAACTGTTGGCGAACATGAAAATTGAACTGAAAAGGCAAACGCCTAATCAACGTGATCGTCAGCGCATTATTGTCACCACAGCCACATTGAAAGATGGCCAAACGGTGAAAATTTCCGCTATGGAAATGTATAAGAGTAACTTGGCCTCGTCGTCTTCACTGCCATTATCTGCAACAGTAGATGTATTGCAGCAGGATTTAGTAATGAATCCTGAGGCAACCGCAGACAATTATCAGACGCCAGGCGAGGATGCTACTACTGACGATTTCCAATTGCAGGAGTCAGCATCTTTGGGAATTCTCCCAATTGAAGAACAGGCTAAATACCCAACAAATCAGGAATCTTTTGGCGAAGAAAATAGTGTCATTGCTTCCTCACCTTCCGAACAAATCCTGTCCATTTTGGATGCCCAAAACCCCGAAATTCTACCAACTAATGTTAATATATCCTCGGTAAACAGTCACCCTACATCAGCCGCTAATCAACTGATACAACGTTTAACGGCCTTAAAACCCATGTTCAATGCCATGGCCGATTTATTGCAAAACAATTTCGGAGCCAATCGGGACATGGTTAAGCCCATAAAAACTATAGAAAGTAAACAAGCGGCAAACAAAAAAATCAATTCAAACTCAACTATGGATACCATGCATCCCATTTATATACCGGTACAAAAATCACCACTACTCAAAAATAATCTCTATGAAATTTCCAATCACAGCGAGTTTACACCACAAAGTTTGCACATTAAACCTCCCCTAAGGCTAAATGAGGAGGGACAATTTGAAGCGAATAATAAGGAAAATTACGCAAATCTAATACCATTGGCAACCTTAACAGCCCCTATGCAGGAACAGCCTTTACATAATGGTGGCATTTACATAAGACCTGGCGAAATTATAACCGCCAATTCGGATGTTATTGTGGGCAAGCCAAATGGCATTGAATACGTGCAAATTCCCCATCAATATACAGTGGATAAGAATACCTCCAAAGCATACACACTTAATAATAGACAATTCCAGGTGACCTATTATCATAATCAAATACAACATCCCTATAAAAAGAAATCCTCAGCAGCCATAAACTCTCCAATTACCCATAGACCTCAGCATATACCTATAATTGGGGGCTTAACGGGAAATAACTTTAGTCCCCAGCCGAGTATGAGACCACAAAACGATCTACATTTTAATAAAAATATACTAAAGCCTCCACCACCACCACCTCCCCCAACACTCCATCAATCACACATACCCTTACACACCCAGCCAGGCTTATCGCTTTCGCTAACGGCTCCCGATAAGCCAAAAACGTCAAACAAACCACTGATATATAATACGCCTTTGGCAACTGAATCAGCCACATCAACCTTACAGTCACATTTACAATTGCCCACCTCCAGGCATAAAATAACAGAACATAAACCATCTCCTTCTTCAGCGGCCATCAATCTTAGAGCAACCCATAATTTTTATAATCTTAACAATGACTTGAAAAACAATGAAATATTGGAAATCCAAAAAATACCTCAAGTATTTAGTGCTGATTTGAAGCCAAATACATTGCACACCACAAATTTGCCTAAACTATCAAATATAAATCGAAAAACTCAAAATCAACCACATCTTAGCTCTGCTCATAACAATGTAAATACCGAAATCAACTTAAGTTTTGACAAAAAACCCACTACTTCAGAAAGCTATCAAAATTCCGCCCTAAATGAGCGAGAATCCCAAACTTCTTTAACATACCAGAGATTTCAACCGAAAAAAGAAGAGATTTCTGGCGAATATTTAACAAATTTAAATGGCCAGGATACGCAAATAAAACCACAAAATTTTCCCTCTCACCGCCAGGTAGATTCAGCCACAAATTTTGCTGTAATGGAACAGGCAACACAAATGGAAAATGCCAATCCTTTGAAAAGTTCTATGGAACTGATTTGGAACTTACAACATGGTGTACAGGCCCCAAAAAACAATAAGTTTTCGACTCATTTAATACAGGAAAAGCCCAATACATTGTTAAACTATGCAAATAAGGCTTTGAGTTCAAACGTGCCAAATACACCAACCAATTTTCTAACTTCCCCTTCAAAAGGAAATCTACATTATAAACCATCAATAAAAAAGCTAAATAACCCAACTAACTTTCTAATATCCCCCTCAAATGGAAATTTACCTTATAAACAATCCGGTTTAAACCAGCCAAATAGCCCAACCATCTTCCTAACTTCCCCCTCTAATGGAAATTTACCGTATAATCCATCTGGTTCAATTATTCCAAATACATCACCTAACTTCTTAACGTCATCCTCAAATGGAAATCTACCTTATAAATCATCCAGCTCAAACCTGCCAAATACACCATATAAGTTTCTAATTTCCCCCTCAAATGAAAATTTACCCTATAAACCTTCTGCTAAGCAAACTTCACAGCAAGATAAACCAAAATCAAAACAAAATATTGTCCATTCGAATAACAATGACTCATGGACAAAAAATCACCAAAACGTTAGTTTGCATCAACATGTCTTCAGTCATACAGTGGATGTAAATGTGCCACCGCTAACATTCAACCGTGAAGATCTAGATTATCCGCAACAGGCGGCCACAGCCGTAAGAGGTCAAATACCATACGCCACGGTGAACGAGCTGAAGACACCAGCAAAACCTCTATACAAATATATGCCCTTAATCACAATACCAGCACATGAGCAACAAGTACAGGTTAGTCTGACACCTTTAAATATGATGGGTACCTTAACGTCACCGATTGAGGAAGAAAATGAAACCCCTATAAAGCAAAAATCTGCTGGAGAGGACAGCAACAATATTGTAAGGAAAATTTCTTTACCTAATAACAATTTCCAAATATATGAAAATGATCAGAAAACCGTTGCCACAACTAACATTTTAAGTGTTAAACCAAAGCAAGACACCACTTCTAATTCAAAACAAAATAGACGGCAGCATAACACCACCAGCAGACCAGCTGACACAACTCGACGACAAACACCAGAGAAAAAATCAAAAACCGAACAACACTTAAAAACAACAGTACAACCAAATGGAATACACCAACAAACCACCAACAAAACCATACAGCATTTAGTTCAAGTTCATTCAGACATAAGGTATCCCTACCTAAGTCTTGGTCCATCAATACCACAAGAATCGATGGCAGCAGTTAACTCTCAACTATATTCCACTAAAGCCAATGACACGGACTGGTTAATTTCACAAGATTACGCTGAAAAGGAGTATGAACGCAATTTGACATCCAAACCACAGAAGACTGATTTAAATGAAGAGGCCTTCAGTATAATTAAACCTAACAGAGAGAAGTATCGCGCTACTAGAGTTTCCATACCAAAAACCAATGTCTTTGCAAACAAGTCCAATAAGTCATCTCCGGTAGGACTGAATATACAAAATGCTCAGAAACAAGCTACAGACGAACGAACAACAGCAGAAGATATAAATGAGATAATGAACTCATTGAAAACAGAAAACGAAGATCTTAATGCAGTACAATTGGTAACGCAGGGTAAACCGTTTAGGAAATCCATTAATTACTACGGACAGCAAACGGAAGACAGAAATACCGAAAGACAAAATCAAACTAAAATGGCGGCTATTTTTGTGGCACCTGGTGAAGCCTTCAGAACCAACAAACCCACCAACAGGCATAAGGAAATGACTGAAATTTTTGTTACACGAGAATCCCAATATCTAGCGCCACAGCAAACAGGTCAGACCAAGAAAATATTTAATAAAACGGCAACAGAATCGTCTGGCCACACTGCAAAACCAATAGAAGTGGATCGGAAACCCTGGACATCTAAAATATCCAATGCATCAACAGAACCCGTGTTTGGTTTCCAACCTCCTCCTCCCCCTCCTCCTCTAACAACATTAACTAGTAGTCACACTACCATAACCCAAACAAACTTTACGAATTATTCGCTGACCAAAATCCAAAATAAAACGCTCGAGATGATAGGAAAGCGGCAACCCATTAAAACGAGTGACAACCGTCAGGCAGTAAATAGTTACGATAAGTTAATCCCAAACACTACATTCACCGACACAACTGTAAACGACCAACAAATTGTAGGCGTCCCAGATAAATCATATACAGGCTATAACATAACAACAACCAAGACCATAAATGATATTAAACATACAATTCCCACAGCTAATGGGACCATAAAATATTTCGAAAATGAAGGTCGCAAAAGGAATGATAGTTTCCAAATGGTATATTTACTGCCATCCGAATCGTACAAAGAAAAGATTTCCAGCACAACAACGACACCATTAAAGGCATCATTATTTACATTTACAACCACAACGACCACTACCACAACAATAAAACGTATAATATTACCCACCAAATATGTAACGAACAAACGTATTTATACGGTAACAACCACAGCCTCAAACCAATCACCACCAATACCCCACACCACTTATATACAATCAACCACAAGCTTCTTATCCACCACAGAGACAACTACCGAAGTGAGCACTTTGTTTTTGACACACACCCAAATCAATACAATCATAGATACGGTGACCTCAGTGAAAACTCTAGAGCCCATCACTGTAACGGCCACCAGCATTACGACCACCACACATAAACCTTCCACTTCAACAAATAGTCGTCTGGCCACATTGGCATCAGTTGCCTCGCAGGCGTACGATTTCAACCCAGACTCAGTAACATCCACAGAGACACATACGCACGAACTAAACAAGGGTTTAACGTATTTACCGTATCCCTCGGTAGAAGTTGTATCAGCAAATATAAGCCAAGAGTCTACACTCAATCCGGATGAAAATAGTATATTCATAATCATGACCAATCAAAAGAACAAAAACAACATCTTCGCACAATCACCATCACCACCACAATACGGGAATAAAATTCCGCAACAACTGACCGAAGATAATGACATCGCTCAAGCAGATGAGTCGAACGATTTAATAATAGAATACGATAATGGGATAACGTTTGATGATATACCTACTATAAGAGATGAAGAGCCTGGACAAATTATAAACGGAAAATCCGTATTCTCCTCCGGTACAGACAATCATGTGGCCGTAGCTGTGAAGGAAAACTCTTCGGATGACCAGTTGATTTTAGGAGGTGTTCTAATTGCCACACCACCCAAATCCCCAACCGAACACATTCAGTTAAATGACAGTAGCAGTGATAGTTGCCTGCCCAAGTGCAAAGCTTCACGCAACGAACAATGTGTTTTAGTCGACAATCATTGGAGTTGCTTTTGTAGACCAGGATTTGCACGCATGTTCCCAGATCGCCCCTGTAAACGTAAGTATTTTTTCCTAATAAAATAAGGCCATAATTAGTAGATTCCATTTCAAATTGGATCAAAATAAAGATATAGATACAGATATATTTATAATCATATTCTAAATATTCAAAATAAAAACTGTTTTTTTTTCAGCTACCTATACTTACGCCCTGCTTATGCATGCCGAACGCGTAGGAAATTATCCATTACAGTATGTTAATGAACTGACAGATAACAAAACAGAACATTATAAACAATTGTCACAATTGATAATTAATGCTCTGGATCGTATGATCATGCAGTCGGATTTCCGCGATTCGTATCATGGTGTAGAGGTAACAGAATTTGACGACGATCATAAGAGCCACCAGGGGATACTTATCAACATTCTATTGCAGGTATTTTAACACTCTAACAAACCATATACAAACAATTGGTTTTGATCTTAATGAATTTCAGTTATCCGACAACAGCAATGAAAAACGTTTGGAAGAAGTATTTAAAAAGCATTTGAGATTAAGCAATTATAGTATTGGAGGAACTGATATATACACAAACAAAGCTGGGGTAGACGCCTTGGCTATAAAAGGTACATACATGCTTATTCCTTTGTTGTCCAGTTGCTAGATTTATTTAACACCAACATTTTTTTTTTACAGATTTTAATGAATGCTTAACAAAAAAACTGCATGATTGTTCGGAAAATGCCAATTGTTTCAATTTGCCTGGAACTTACACCTGCAGCTGTGTAGAGGGATTTGCAGATATCTCAGATAATCCCATTTATCCCGGTCGTATTTGTTCCTCGGAACAAATCGGTTGCGAAATGTGTCACTATCATGGTAAATGTTTTCATGCTAGTACAACTGAGGTGGCAAATTCTATTGATCGCAGCTATTGCGAGTGCTTTCCCTGGTATGCCGGGTTCAAGTGTCAAGTGAACTTGAAAATACTACTTATTGTTCTGTTAGGAATCGGAACATTGTTATTCATATTGCTGCTATTCTGTATTTTAATAACGTGCACAAAACGACGTAGCCACCTTCAACATACGGCATTGGCTCCATCCACTGCAACCTCCAGCAGTGTGGATTTGCAAAAAAATTCTCGAATGGCTGCCAACATGTTAATAACTAGTGTTGGTTTGCATAGTTCTTCGCTACAAGGAGTAGGCGGTAGTCTGAAGAATAACAAGCGACAGAAATCTATAAAAATCGATAAACGTTCAATGATTAAGGACTCTAGTAGTGAGACAAGCCAAAACTCTTTGCCATATGCTCTGAAAAATGTAAGTATCTTTAAATATTGTTTAAAAAAAATTTTATTATTCGAATATAAAGTCAACAGTTCAATTATAAATCCAAAAAAATGCAAACACAACAATTAAGTGTGTTATATTCGGTTATGGCGAATTTTATATACCCACCAGCAACATAATACGGCCACCGATTGTTGTGCAGTTTGTATAAAAACATTTATCCGATTCGAAGAAAGTTTGAAGACTTCCACAATTATAATTCTCCAGATATTTGAAAAGTACTATACTTTTATCTGCCCCATTTTCGGATAAACTGCAGACAGTGATAAGAAATTTATTCGTATAAAATTTTAAGAATTTCACGATTATAGTTCTGCAGATATTCGGAAATAACAATTTACTTTGTATGGGTGATGCCACGCCCATTTATACAATCCCGCTCATTTTCTGGCAAACAGCACACAATGGTGTCGAAGTAAATCCCGCGAAGTTTTGAGGCTTTCACAATGATAGTTCACCAAATATTCCATAATAACTATTTACTTTGTATGTGAGGTGTCACGCCCACTTGAAATAAAAAGTAGCCTATTGTTCCTTGCAAATATATGCATTTCATTAAAATTTAGTATAAACTGTGCGACGCCCACTTAAAATTTCAAAAGGATCGATCCAGTGGTTTAACCTCCTATAAGGTGCAAATAAACAGACACACATTAATCTATCTTCTATCTGTATATAAAATACACAAAAACTGTTTCTACCTATGTCCGTTATAGACTCTGAAACTATCCAACCGATTAGCTCCAAACTGAAAGAAAGACAATTTTGTAAAGATGGTTTTAGACACCTTAAACAATGCATTAGGACTGTTCGTGAACCGGAATTTCGAATTTTCCCATACAAAATTTATCCTGAAATTTTGTATGTAAGCACCTCTCCCGATGTGTATACCAGCGAAAGGCAAACTCACACCACTACAGTTTTTAGATATTGTAGTTGTATGAGTTGAGTAAAAAGTTGAGAAAAAAACAAAAACAATAACTGAAATAAACAAACATAAAAACGAAAAGCGTAAAACAACCTGCTTCCATCAATGCTCATGCGAGACTGACTGGTTTTGATTGTTTTTCTACAATGTGTGTGTTTGCGTACATGTGAAAACAAAAACAAGAGAGCTCATTTGAGAGCTCAATGCCTTTCGCTGGTGTATACCCACTAAGGGGAAAAAATTGGGTAAAATCTATATCTCCGAAACTAATAAAGCTAGAAACTATTTTTTATGTACATTAATATGGTAAAGAAAATGTTTATTGTGAAACCCTTCCATTAATAAAGAATTATATGCGTAGTAGCACACGCCGGTTATCCGCTAGTAGAAAATATAACACTAACCAAACCGGGTGAACTAGATACATGTTTTATACAAAACGCATAATATTCAATGATGGTGTGTAAATAAAATTCAGCACATCCTATTATAACACTCTAACTTGTATTATTTGTTTTACTTATTTCAGAGAGATTTAATTTCCGAAAGCGGTATCAAGAAAAAAGGATGTTTGAACCATAGTAAAAAATGTCGTAATGGCAGCTCTCTGGGAGTGAACACAATGGAACAATACTCTGGTTCTGTTCCCTCAAATGTTCAAGCAGAAAATCCAAGTGAATTAAATACAGTTATAACAACGTCTTCATCGTCATTCAAGGGAAATCAATGCAATCAACAATCAGAAAAAAATTTATTAGGAAATGCCGGCGAATTCGAGGGCCACTACTGTGAACAATCTGATCGTAGCTTAACTGTAATGATACCAAGAGCTAAATATCATTCATCTGTTCTATCGCAAACCCAACTGATGCATCATCAGTTAACCATGGAGAGAATTTATAAAACAGCAAAGCCTGAAAATAAATTTATGAATGTGGAAAAAGGTGCAGATGCTAAAAGAAACTATGTAAGTATAGCTGATATGTAACTGAGTGAAGTTAGAATTAGGAATAGGGGATAATATTTAGATACCCAAAAATTCTCACTCACATAGGATAATATATTGTATGGACGATCAAAAATTAAAAAATCGTATAGCAGAAACGCATTCTACGGAAAATTCTAAGAACTTTTTTCAAGAAACCATAGATCTGAAATCAAATCCTATCTTGGGGAAAATTTCAACGAATTTTCCGTGGAATGCGTTTTTGCTATACGATTTTTTAATTTTTGATCGTCCATAAAATTCTAGGGGAGGACTTTATGGTACTTTTTCTTTATTCGAATTGTACTTTTTCTATTATTTTCACCAATAAACTTAGAAACATTTGTCCAATTCTCAATTGGTGTCTTAGCGTAGTTGTATGTCATAAATATTTTTCGAAACAAAATATTAATAAAAAAACAAGTAAGAGAACTATATTCGGCTGTGCCGAATCTTATATACCCTTCACCAAATTATAATTTAAAACAAAATTAAAAAAAATTTTTTTTTTAATTTTTTTTTTTGCGAAATTGTTTTTTAAGTTTTTTCCATTTTTTTAAAAAATATTTTTTTTTTAATTTAAATTTTTGTTTTTTTAATTTATTAGTGAAAAAACTGTTTTTGTGAAAAAAAAAAATTTGGGTTAAAAAATATTTTTCCCGATTTTTACCCATTGTAGGCCTTATATACATCGTTGCAATGTGCTTTCTATCATTAGATATCCATATTGTCTATATTTATGACTTAATAATCGAAATATAGATCAAAAATAGCCCACAAATAGAGGTTGTCTCGAATTTTTGTTCATATCTCCGTTATTTATGGGCGGATTTTGCTGATTTTAAATAGGAAACTTTTCGAAAGCATGTCTGAAAGAATTATTGAGGATTTGGATCTCGAAGATATCTGGGGTCTTCAGAAAATTGATTTCAACAGACAGACGGACAGACAGACGGACATGGCTAAATCAACTCCGCTATCTATAAGGTATCATATTTGAAAGAAAGACAAATGGTTGTATCTTTGACGTCAGTGTAATCTATTTATATTTTGTAAATCCCCATACCATAGCATATAGCAAGTAACACGAATATCGGCAGCAACATAAAAATGTTTCCATGTTGCAAAGACATCGGACCAGTAATCTAGAAATAACATATTTATTCACATACATATAACCGAAACTTTTTTTTAATATTATTATTTATAGAAAAAAAACGTATCCACCGCTAGAGAAATAACAGATGAAGAAAAACGTATTGAAATTCCTGCAAATCCTGGCGCTTTAATATCGGCAGGCTTTGAAGTCTCAGCCATAGTAAGAGATAATAATACAACTTCCGTTAACACAATGGAGCAGAAAAACAATGATTTGGTTCGTTTTGATTCAATACCACAAAATTATACTATAATAACTACTTCGGATCCGGCAACATCTATTGATTCAAACTCGGGTCAAAAGGCTTTGACTATTAACGAAGATAGACAACATTTTACAGCAAATAAGAAATGTTCCACAAATGAATCGGACTACAATGTTTATAAATGTGAAAAAGAGTAAGTATAATCCGATATAAATCCCAAAGCAAAGAATTTACAAGGTGCTAAATGTTTAAGACAACCTTTTAATGATTTTCTGGTATGTGGTCCCTTAAAAAAGATAGACAAAAAAGCCAACTGTTAAAAACTGATATAATTACTTGCTTATTTATATATATTAGGTTATTCAATCGATTAACCGTTAATCGGTTAACCGATTAATTTTGGTCGATTAACTGTTCGAATAATTTTAAATTGCCGATTTTCAAATAACAAATAAACCGATTAATTTGTGTCGATTAACTGAAATTTCTTTTTTTTTTGTGTACTTTATATAGAAATATAGTTTTAAACACACAAATTTTACACTTGAACATTTGCTTCCAGCAATAGCTATTTAAAGTATAGCTCAAAAACTGAAACTAAGGAATTTGGAAATTACCTTTTTTCTAGAATGTTCCATGATGAACTTTGTCCTATTTCATTCAAACCGGACTAACCGTTACAGATTTATTTCTTCTTTTTTTCTATACCATTGTATGACGGGTTTAGTCATAGAAAAAAATATACATAAAGCGGAAACTCTGCTGTCAATGACCTAACTCAGTTGTCAAAAACCTATGTGGTGAGAATATATTAGTAAAAAAACTATTTTGAGTAATTTTTTTGTTTGCGTTTTTTTCTAGTTTCCACTCTATGTATATTTTCTCTATGGTTTTACATTTTTATATAAAACATCTTTTACTAAAAATACAAAAAAAAATATTTTCTCGGCGCACGCCATATTTACAAAGTTATAAACGTTTTCATTAGATAGATTTTTTATAAAATACAGAAGCATGTACAAATTGTTATGTGTTCATATTGTATGTAATAAATATATTTTCTTTTTCTTTCCATGATTAACATTTTTAGTCTCATTGAAACTATGGACGAATGGCTGGGAAATATTAAGCTCAATGAATTGTAAGTTATGTCTTCATGAACAATTTAATTTTAAACATAGTTATTTAAAACTGTTACAAACTCAAAGCGAATTTTGAACATTTGTTTGCGATGACTTGATTTCCCTTACATTATTTTTTTTTTCAATATTTTCAGATCGGCTGAAGCTCGCTCTTTTGACGAAACCACAATAAGAGCATCTACAAAACCTTTGCGCACATCTATAGACGGAACTCAAACTCAGCGATTGCATGATGTAAGTTTACAACTTAATAACAATATATATGTATAACTAGAAAAAAAGTAAAATAAAAAAATGTTAAAGGGTTTTATAAAAATTTTTTATGAATATGATTAATACCATTGCCATTGAAAGTATAAAAAATATCCTGCGATTTAAAAAAACCTTGATACTATTCTTAAGGCGTTCGCTCCGCTATAATTTCGTATGATTTTACAGTTTTGATCCAGCCTATTTCAAACTATTTACAATGATAGGAAAATAATTTATAAAAAGTTACAAGACTCTATAACAGATCTTTAGATATTCGAAAATTACTATTATAGAACTATAATTTTATTGTAATTCAAATGAAATGAATCATTTCCTATATCCTACACTTTTTAATTAAATTTGTTCGATTATCCATAAACTTGGAATGATTGCGTTTTATTATGGACCTCCTCACAAATGCTCAATATTATGTCTAGTTCCACTATTATAAAAAATTCAAATAGTACCGTTAGAAGGATAACAAGTAATAAGCTAAATTCCGCTGTGTCGAATCTTATATGCCCTTCACCAAATTATACTTTAAAATAAAATTTAAAAAAATTTAGTTTTTTATTTTTTTTTTTTCAAAATTGTTTTTTAAAAGTTTTTTCCAATTTTTTAAAAAAAAAAATTTTTTAAATTTATTAGTGAAAAAATGTATGACAAAAGAATTTTTTTTGTGAAAAAAAATTCGGATTAAAAAATATTTTTCCCGATTTTGACCCATTGTAGGTCAAACTTTGTATAGTCTTATATACATTGTTACAATGGACTTTGAAATGTCTATCATCAGATATCCATATTGTCTATATTTATGACTTAGTAATCGAGATATAGATAAAAAAAATAGGCCAAAAATAGAGGTTGTCTCGGATTTTTGGTCATATCTCCGTTATTTATGGACAGATTTTGCTGATTTTAAACAGGAAACTTTTCGAAAGCATGTCTGACAGAATTATTGAGAATTTGGGTCCCGAAGATATCTGGGGTCTTTAGAAAATTGATTTCAACAGACAGACAGGCAGACGGACAGACAGAAGGACATGGCTAAATCGACTCCGCTATCTATAAGGATTCAGAATATATATACTTTATAGGGTCGGAAAATTATATTGTGGAAATTACAAACGGAATGACAAATTTATATATACCCTTCTCACGAAGGTGACCTACAATGGGTCAAAATCGGGAAAATTATATATTAACCCGAATTTTTTTCACAAAAAACTCTCTTTTCACTAAAAAATTAAAAAAAAAAAAAATTTTTAAATTAAAAAAAAATTTTGAAAAAAAATTGGAAAAAACTTAAAAAAAAAATTTCCCAAAAAAAAAATTAAGAAAATAAGAATTTTTTAAATTTTATTTTAAAGTATAATTGGTGAAGGGTATATAAGATTCGGCACAGCCGAATATAGCTCTCTTACTTGTTTTTATTTCTTTTGTCATTTTCCGAATTTTGAGATGTTTTTACACAGTATTTTATAATAAAAATGATTGCTGGAGAAATATACCATTCGAAAGGTCTCAATTTCTTCTTTCTAAATCCGCTGGCACTTCTCAGGTGTTATATCTACACGATGTATTCGCGATGTATTATTTAAATTATTTTTTTTTTTTGACCTACCCCAGTATTTCTTTTGCTAATAGCGAAACAAAATCACTCTAGACCTTTTTAATTTTTTTATTTCCAATAAATTTCCAAATTTTTTAAAGAAATTAATAGTTAATTAATTAATTAAAAGCACTTAAAAAAATCCAATTTTTATATGGCTTTATATGATTGTTTTCTTTTTGGCAAATGCAAGTTTTCGATATAGACGCAAGTCTAAAAATATATAATTTTTATGAATTGAAATAGAAATCTCGTATTAATTTTCCAACTTTTTAATTTAAAAACTCTAAACTACATATTTTAATTGCAGGAAGTCAATACCATGGCTGAACGAGATCTAGGTTCAACATTTTTGCTACCCCACACACATCTTTATAAGCCGGAGAGAGTAAGTATTTTTTTTAAATAAATTTTATATAATTCGCAACTTTGTTTTAATTTTGTTTACGTTTATTTTACAGCAGGATACCGAATTATCTGGATTTGATTCCTTTTAGAAAAATTTTAAATAAAATAAGTAATTTATATGTATATATGTATTTGTTATGATAAAAGTAATTAAACGCTTAGAAATTTAAATAAATATAAAGAAATGTTTCAGCTTCATTAAAATTGTTTGTGTGTTTGTTTTATTTAATACAAGGTATCGCACAAAAAGAAGCATCATGGTACAAAAAAGGTAAAATTTTTCAATTTTATGGATAATTTTTAAGTAAAATTATCTATATTTTGACACATTTCTCCACTCATGTTGTCATAACTCAAAAACTACTAGCCAGCTATTATTAAATTAAACTTGGAAGATTTACATAACCTTTAATTTAATCCGTTTATATATTGCGTTTCATTCGGCTCAGTAGTTTCGGAGTTATAATAACAAATAAATAAGTTTTTTACATGAAAATAGCTAACTTTTTTGTTTTAAAAAAAATCATGAAAAATCGAAAACGACAAAAATGTAATAGGAATCAAATACTCTAAGAATTTGTTTTTGGAATGCTAACGGCCTTAGCCAACATAAGAATGAAGTACAACAATTTCTCCAACTTCAGGAAATTGATGTAACTACTCGTCTCTGAAACACACTTTACCCTTATACTACAAACATCTAAGTGGTAGAACATGTGGCGGAACAGCTATATTAGTGAGAAATGATCTATAAATATACCACATCTATAAATATACCTGATGGAAGAGTTACAATATCTTCAATATATTTCAAAGTCCATTGCAACGATGTATATAAGGCTATACAATGTCAATTGAGAGCAGTTTCTCGAATATTTTAAAACGCAGCTGGTGATTACAATGCAAAATATACATTTTAGGGCTCTCGCCGTATAACTCCTAGAGGAGGGCAACTGTTAGAAGCAATATCGTCTAACAGACTAGATGCCATATCTAGTAGCCAACCTACTTATTGGCCTACAAACATCAATAAGATTCCCGATCTGATTGACTTCTCTATAACGTTATTAGAAGGTCCATGTAGATTGGAAAACTATTGCTCTTGTTTCCCTAACAAGAAGACGAACTGGTTAAAGTATAAAATGTATTTTAGCTCACACTTGACACAGAACATCTCATTGAAAAATGAATATGAAATATAATCCGCTGTCGGTATATTTACAGATATTTTAACAAACATTGTTAAAATGTCTACGCCCCAGTCACCTTGGGGAATTACAGACATTCAAAATACCCTAGTAACATTGTGTCTCTTATCAAAGAAAAAAAAGAGAACATACAGACGTCAATGGCAACAATCGCGATCTCCGAGCGTAAAGGCTAAACTAAATCATAATATAATAACAAGTAAGAGAGCTATATTCAGCTGTGCCGAATCTTATATACCCTTCACCAAATTATACTTTAAAATAAAATTTAAAAAAAAAAATTTTAAAATATTTTTTTTCAAAATTGTTTTTTAAAAGTTTTTTCCAAGTTTTGAAAATTTTTTTTTTTAAATTTATTAGTGAAAAAAATTTATGACAAAAAAATTTTTTCTGTAAAAAAAAATTCGGGTTAAAAAATATTTTTCCCGATTTTTACCCATTGTAGGTCCAACTTTGTCTAGCCTTGTATACATTGTTGCAATGGACATTGAAATATCTATCATTAGATATCCATATTGTCTATATTTGTGACTTAGTAATAGAGATATAGATCAAAAATAGGCCAAAAATAGAGGTTGTCTCGGATTTTTGCTCATATCTCCATTATTTATGGACGGATTTTGCTGATTTTAAATAGCAAACTTCTCGAAAGCATGTCTGACAGAATTATTGTGGATTTGGATCCCAAAGATATCTGGGGTCTTCAGAAAATTGATTTCAACAGACAGACGGACAGACAGACGGACATGGCTAAATCGACTTCGCTATCTATAAAGATCCAGAATATATATACTTTATAGGGTCGGAAAATTATATTGTGGAAATTACTAACGGAATGACAAACTCTCACGAAGGTGAAGGGTATAAAAAGGTGTTAAAAAACCTTGCTTATTGGTTAGTTTTTGGCAGATAGTTTTTCTATCAGTTATGTTGTTTCTTCCCTTGCCTAAATGATTACTGCTGTTGCTTCTGCGGCATCTGTGCTTCTTTTTGCTGCTCTAGCCTGTGCCTCGGCATCATCAGATAAACTTTAAGCAGCATCAACTTGCTCCTTGGCTGTTGGAGCACTTCGCTCAGCTACCCTAAGTTGACGGCGAATTAAACCTATCTATTCTTCGACAGTTCTTTTCCTTTTGTTGGCAGAGGAACAGCCTGCTGGTTCGTTCTCACTTTCATTTCTATATACTTGCAGCAGTTGTTGTCTGTGTGGCAATTTTTCTATTTGTCCGAGACTTTAAATCTGCCCAGGTCTGTAAATAAAACACTTGGGTCAGATATTACCGTTCACAGAAACATCAAAATACAAACCATTTTCCATTCAGCAAGAGTACGTATAGGAGGTCCAAAAGAGTTTTCTTTTTTGCACAAATTCTTCCTCTGCTGAACGCTTAGTTGATCTGAACACCGGTGAACAGTTAGCAAATTCTGGATTTTCTTCCATGTCTGCAGCTGCTGCATTGTTGATTTTTTTTAAACTAAAAATTTAAAAAAAAAAATAATTTTTATTGTGATTGAATCAAGGACTCTTGGTCCTGCCATATATCCTTAATTGTAAAAGTTCTATAACTTTTGCAAAAATTATCAGATTGTAATGAAACTTGGTATGTTTATTTGTACTTACTGAGTAACTTTTTGGGTTGAATAAGATTTGTCCATCTGTCTGTCCGTCTTTCCATGTAAATTTCTTAGTCAATTTTAAACATGTTCTAATGATATTTGATCCACATCACTTTTAGAAGCCAAGGATAAACTTTACTAATTTTGGAATTAATAGGTTCATGATTTCATCTAGCCTCCGTACAAATGTCCTGCCGAGCAAAGTGGGGGAAATGAAAAAAAAAGTGGAAATAAATCTGTAACTTCTAAACCAACAGTCCGATGTTAATAAAATGTCCAACAGCTATATATAGAGGTGTAGCTTAGTTCAAGTTTTGGACTTTAAACACTAAGGTGGGGCGGAGCCTCAAGGCCTCAAAGTGTGGTAAAAATGATGCCAAATTTTTGTTCTCCATGCGATTTAAAAATTTGTATATATGTAGAATCTAAGAAGAGAGGTAAAAAAACATTGCATGAACTATTATTTATCTCTTATAGTTAACGAGATATTCACATTTAAAAATTCAAATTTCAAGTTTTTTATCTACCTTAGTCTAGATCCAAATCGCTCCCAATTTTATTCAAATATAAATTTTTAAATTACCAACAAAAATATTAGTATTAGGAGAAAATAATTATTTCAAAATCGATACTAAGTCAAAAGTTAGCTTCTTTGCGATTTTTTGTTTTCGAAAAAATAACTTACTTTAATCTTTAAATAATGCGTTTATACAGTGTTGGAAATAATAATAGAAACGAGAGTTTTTTTCAATTTTTGTGAGTATATTAGTCAAGTTTAGTTTTGTAAAAAAAAAAATGATATGCAGTTTTGTTTATCAGACATACAACATAAGAAAAAACATAATCATTCGTCTTTTCATTTATATTTTAATACATTATATGACTTACAATGTGAAGAGTCAATATTTTTACTGGAAAAAATAATAGAAACGCGTAAAAGGATTCAATTTTTATAGGCACATCTTTATATTTTTTGTTTTTCACAACTTCAATGCATCTGCGACTCATGGAATCAACCAATTTGTTTGCAAAAGTCCTTGTCAATGGAAAATCACTCTTCCTGGATTTTTTCGCACAATTCGTCCTTAATTTTCGGACTGAAAACCTCCATCTTCCTCTTGAGCACTTCTCAAAGGTGTTCTATTGGGTTAAGGTCCGGTGACTACGAAGGCCATTCCATAAGAGGCACTCTGTTGACAGCAAACCAGTTCCTTGCCATTTTCGAGGAGTGATTCGAATCATTGTCCTGTTGAAACTCCCAACTCAAAGGCATCTCCTTCTCAGCAAATGGAAGCATTATGGTTTGCAATATATTTACGTAGCCTGGGGCGCATATTTTGTTCTTTATCCAATACTAGCTGACCCGGTGCGCTTCGCCACCCCACTTGGATGAAATAAATAGTACTATTAAGTCTCCTTTTGTGAATTAATACTAATTCAGGATAACATGTCTCTAGTTTCTTGTTTATTAATTCATTACGAAAAGTACCATTCGAATAAAGAAAAAATAACAAAAAGTCTCCCCCTAAAGTTCTCACTCACTTAGGACCATATACGCTCAATTTCATATTTCTAGGTCCATTATTATAGAAAATTCAAAAAAGTACCATTACAATATAGAAAAAGTACCACCCATTTGGCCCATGTAAAAGCTTTATTTCATGTTTCTAGGTTCAATATTGGAGAAATCACAAAAAGTACCATTCCAATAAAGAAAAAGTACCAAAAAGTCTTCCCCTAGAATTCTCACTCACTTAGGACCATATATGCTTAATTTCATGTTTCTAAGTCCATTGTTATAGGAAATTCAAAAAGTACCATTAGAACAATAGAAAAGTACCTATAATTCAGTTCTCACATTTTGGTACCTAAATATTATCCCCTATTCCTAACTTCACTCAGATACATATCAGCTAACTTTAATGTCGATAAGTGAAATAATTTAAAATATTAAAAAAGTACCATTAGGAGAAAAGTACCAATTTCCCTCAAGTTTGAAATTTAAATATATTCCATTTTGCCAAAATTGTTTATGCTAAAGACATGTCTCAAACGATAAAAATCAAGTACCAAACAGTTTCCCGGATTTGGCCCAATATAAACCTTGGCACTCGAGTTCCAAATAACAACCTGTTAGTTAATTTTTGTATTTTGTATGTTAAAAAAATTATCAAAATTGGCTTAATAATTTCAAATAAAATGCATTTTCCCGATTTTTATCCTCTTTTTGGTACCTTTCTTATCCCCATTACGGTGATAAAATATATTCAAATAAATTTCTGTATCGTGGTGGTAGCTCATAATAAAATATTCGTATCTCTATGTCAAATTATAAAAAAAAAACATATTTTATGAAAAAGTACCAAAAATATATACAATTTTTATCCCTTAAGGGTTCGAATTTCCAAAAAGTACCAAACTTATGTTTTTTATTTTTGGAAAAGTAAAGAATACGATTTAAAATTTGTTTCTATGTTTATTAGTTTAATGGATACATAGGGTGCCAAAAAAGTACCAAAATAGAGTTTTTACTCGTTTTCTCCCCTAAAAAGTTCGAATTTCGAAAAAGTACGAAACACCTGTCAGCTTATTTTTTAAATGGAGTAACATGCAATTTTAAGTTTTTTTGTATCTTTATTAGTTTTGAAGAAACAAGGTTACCGAATTTACCCTTTTTTAGCCCCCAAACGTTCGAATTTCCAAAAATCCCTTCATATCGGATCGTTTTGGGGAGGGAGGAACCCACAATTAAAATTTCATGAATCTAGCTTCAGTCGTGTGATGAAGACCGTAAAATACGGCGGTGGATCCATCATGATATGTGGGTGTTTCTCTTCTTCTGTTTTTTTTTACACGCATTTGAAGTTGGTGATTTTGGAACAAGAAAAAATTATCAAAAATTTGATAAAATAAGGCTTATTTATTTTTATTATCCTAGAAAGTTGTGTTATATTACTGTTTTTGAGGTCGAGGAATCCATTTTTGATATTCATTTTTACTTAAAACGCACGCTAGAGGGCGTTGCAAGTGGTATAGAAAAAAAAAAGATGAAAATAAATCTGTAACATCTAAACGGCTACTCAAGTTTGAATAAAATTTTTTTTGGACCATATTGACTCACCAGGGGCGCAGCCAGGGCTCCTAAAATAGGACACCTCATGTATGTTCAGTTTTGTTTTGTATTCCGATTTGCAAAACATTACATATATAGAATTTCCTAGTCGAGCACTACAAAAAACCTATGAATTATCTCTTATAGCTTACAAGATATTCGCATTTGAAAATTAAATTTTCAACATTAAAAAAAATTTCAAAATACTAGTTTTAAGCATAAACCAAACAAAATATATATTATAAGATGTATGAATATGTCTGCTACAATAGTCAAAAACCAAATAATCCAATTTATGGGATTTTTCAAAACTTCTTTGGAAACTGCGGGATTCCCGAAACCAACTTTCAAAATTTGTTCTTACTTTTACATTTTCAATAGAAAAATCTATATCCGTTCTCTGGTCCGTTCGGTATCAAAAATTTTAATATTTTTTCATTTCAAATATTTAATGTAAAGTTTTCAAGACTAGAATATCTATGTATATTAAGAGTTTCTTAACGCTAATTATATACTTAAAATTTGTATCTAATTCAGCAATTTGTAATTGATATAACCACCGATTCTTACCATATGCAATACAGTATGTCCTTTTATAATAGGACATGTGATTAATAACACTGTGCTAGTTGAAAAAACTTTCAAGCGGATTAAACTAATTCGAGTAAGCTGAATCCAGTGGTGCTAACCGTTTTTATACCCTTCACCTTCATGAGAAGGGTAAATATAAATTTGTCATTCCGTTTGTAATTTCCACAATATAATTTTTCGACCCTATAAAGTATATATATTCTGAATCCTTATAGATAGCGGAGTCGATTTAGCCATGTCCGTCTGTCTGTCTGTCTGTCTGTCTGTCTGTCTGTCTGTCTGTCTGTCTGTCTGTCTGTCTGTCTGTCTGTCTGTCTGTCTGTCTGTCTGTCTGTCTGTATGTCTGTCTGTCTGTCTGTCTGTCTGTCTGTCTATCCGTCTGTCTGTTGAAATCAATTTTCAGAAGGCCCCAGATATCTTCGGGATCCAAATCTTCAATAATTCTGTCAGACCTGCTTTCGAGAAGTTTCCTATTTAAAATTAGCAAAATCCGTCCATAAATAACGGAGATATGAGCAAAAATCTGAGACAACCTCTATTTCTGTTGCCTATTTTTGATCTATATCTCGATTACTAAGTCATAAATATAGACAATATGGATATCTAATGATAGATATTTCAAAGTCCATTGCAACGATGTATATAAGACTATAGTAAATTGGACCTACAATGGGTCAAAATCGGGAAAAATATTTTTTAAACCGAATTTTTTTCACAAAAAATTCTTTTTTTATTAATCAATTATTCTTTTACTAATCAATTAAAAAATTGGAAAAAACTTTAAAAAAAAATTTCGAAAAATTTTTTTTTTAAAAAAATAAGAATTTTTAAAATTTTATTTTAAAGTATAATTTGGTGAAGGGTATATAAGATTCGGCACAGCCGAATATAGCTTTTTTACTTGTTTAGCTCTTGTTTTCGAGATATAACGTTATTTCGAAAATGGAGGAGGATGCAAGACATATATTCGCGTTAACAGCTTCTGGTATTATCAACAACAATGAAGGATTTAGTGCTGATATCGAAAACCGCATCAAGTCTGCCTGACTCTCATTTGGTCTTCTAAGTCCTGTATGGAAGGCTATCCATATCTCCAAAAAATCGAAAATCAACATATTCAATTTCAACGTGATGTCAACATTATTGTATGGATGCGAGACTCGGAATATAGCTGCATGCGACATAAACACACTTCAAGTATTTGCCATTAGATGCCTGAGGAGAATTTTAACAATATTTTGTCCAAATCTGCGAATCGAAATATCCTGTCAATCTTTCTAGGCGCCATCACAGTTTGTGATTAACTAAAGCAGCATCAGCAGCCACAAAAACCATAAATGCATTTGATATATGGGAGCTATGGTCGTGTATTTTGGTTCAATATCGATATAAAATTCGGTACAGGGATTATTTATGTAACATTTTTACCTGATAATGCTATTTTAAAGAGATTTATGCGTATTTAAATGATATTATACAGCCATATTCCGGGAAAAAATATATATGGGGGCTAGGGGAAATCATGGACCGATTCTTACCATTCTGCTGTTACAAAAACAAAAATACCTAGAATAACAGTTTTTAATATTAATGTAAATTTTGATCTCGTTCCCATGTTTTTTTTTTTTTTTAATTTTAAATTTTACCACATCGTTCGTCTCTCAAATCGAATACTTACATTTCTCAGAAAGAAAGGAAATCATCAGTTTATATATTTGTAGATTATAATTTTTGTTTTTAATAAAGATTTTTTTTTAGCTTTCTTTGGCTTATTACTAATATTTGTTGTTTGTTTGTTAATGTAAATTTTGAAATTTTGCATTAATATATGAAAACAAATCCTTTGCGCTTACCACAAAGTCAAAATTATACTAGTTGTATGTAGTTCATAAGAAATAAATAAAAAAGAAAAATAAATTAATAAAAACAAATTTCAACAAATTTTTACATTACAGTTTAAACAAACATAAATATTAATCAAGGCGAATTGATACAAAAACGACGAGGCAAATTCATTGTTATTGTTTTTTTTTATATATGGAGTTTTACTTCGCACGAAAATCCACTATTATTAGTTGAGGCCATCGTGTATGAATTCGCCTTGATATTAATCTTTTACAAATACAGATTATAAATAGATGTAACACATGGTAACATATGGTTGGTGGCCGCGCAGCACTATATTAAGAAATAGTCTTTGTTATTGTGGCTGCTGCTGTAATTGTATTTTTGTTCGTGTTTTATACGGCGGTCTCGGTATGACTGTGTGAGGATAAACGTTCAACGTCTATTTCTGGTATTGTTAATTCATCAGGTATATTATCCGCATATTCCAATGAGGAAGTCTCCGAAAGGCGCTTACTGAGGGAGGTCTGTTTGCGTAAAACTTCGGCCAATGAAGTGTTGGCATGATCACCGTACCTAGCATCCAATCCCTGGCGGAAGGCGTTAACCACACGTATCTAAACGTTTAAATAACGAAAATTGAAGTTTGAAAAAGAAAAAGTACAGTTTTCAACAGTGAAACAAATTTACAGGTTAGGAAACAAACAAAAAAAATTACAGATAGACAGACAAACAGTTACAAAAATAAATAATGACAGCAGATAGATAGATAGATAGATACAGTTTCAGTTATAGAAATAGACATGTTAAGTTTTAAATATGTATAAAGATAGATGGATAGATAGATAGATAGATATGTATATTGTGTAGATAGATAAATAGATAGATAGATAGAATTGATTAATAAGGAAAGCCGTTAAAAATAACCAAATCAATAATAAAAACAACACAAACAAACATAGAAAGCACACACAAAATAAAAGCTTCTGTTTAGGTGTAAACCTAGTAATAATATTTACAATTTTGCTAGCACCGTAAACTTTCAAATACGCTGAATGACATATGTATATACAGTATGTCAAAAAAAAAAAAACAAAAAAAAAAAAAAAATAACATTTGGCAATGAAAAATATTTTCTTTTTATGCATGCGTTTTTAGTATTTGAACAGATTATTAATTTCTAAAGCTTAAATAAATAAACATTACAACAACATAACAATAAAGCTGCCAAACAATACAATTTTGCCATGATTCTTACAATACAGTTATAACTTGCTTTATTATATGGCGTTCACAATAATCTAAACTCCAAAACGAGTCGTTTTGCACAAATATTTCATGTTTCCCATACAATTTTCCCCATTCAGTAGAGCAAAAACTCAAAACTCTAAAAAAAAATGCATAAAATTAAAGGTTTTTATCTAGCGGATTCCAATCCTGAACTTTTTTTATATAAATCTCGGGTAAATCTAGGATTACATTTATATACATGGTATTTTAAACTGGACTTTATGACAATAATAAAATAATAATAATTAATATTAATTCTCATACAAATATCTGAATACGCGGATTATGAATTAACTTTTGTTTCGAATTTATTTTAATTCAATGAATTTTTCTTTAAATATATCTGTGAAATAAATTGTTTTCAGGATTAAATTTAATTTTAATTTGAAACAAAAATACAGAAATCTCGATAAATCCAGGCATTAATATTTATAAAATCTCCTATCCTGGAATTAAACAAGTAAGAGTGCTAAATTCGGCTGTGCCAAATCTTATATACCCTTCACCAAATTATACTTCAAAAAAAATTTTAAATATTTTTAGGTAAACAAAATTAAAAATTTTTTTTTCAAATTTTTTTTCTAAATTGTTTTTCAAAATTTAAAAAAAAAAATTTTTTTTTTCAAAATTATTTTTTTTAATTTTTTTTCCAATTTTAAAAAAATTTTTTTTTTTTTTTTAATTTATTAGTGAAAAAATTTTATGACAAAAGAATGTTTTTTGTGAAAAAAAATTCGGGTTAAAAAATATTTTTCCCGATTTTGACCCATTGTAGGTCCAACTTTGTATAGCCTTGTATACATCGTTGCAATGGACTTTGAAATATCTAATCATTACATATATTGTTTATATTTATGACTTAGTAATCGAGATATAGATAAAAAAAATAGGGCAAAAATAGAGGTTGTCTCAGATTTTTGCTCATATCTCCATTATTTATGGAAGAATTTTGCTGATTTTAAATAGGAAACTTCTTTAAAGCATGTCTGACAGAATTATTGAGGATTTGGATCCCGAATATATCTGGGGTCTTCAGAAAATTGATTTCAACAGACAGACGGACAGACAGACGGACATGGCTAAATCGACTCCGCTATCTATAAGGATCCAGAATATATATACTTTATAGGGTCGGAAAATTATTTTGTGGAAATTACAAACGGAATGACAAATTTATATATACCCTTCTCACGAAGGTGAAGGGTATAAAAATCCAGTTTCGAGCAAGGTGAGTTTATATAAGACGCAGTGGCAAATTCGAGCGAATTCATTTATGATAATTATAAACTCGCCTTGGAATATGATATGATACATGGGATAGTTAACTGATATCGTCAAACGCCATATATAGAAAATTGAATATTCGGAATTTTGCCACAACATCTTATATAAATTTTTGTTGCCGTTGTTTTTATTCATTAGGTTGCCAACTTCGTTTTGACTATTGCCCCTCGAATAACATTACAAAAACCACCAAATATTTTAAACAACGAGACAAATGTTTAAAAAATATTGATCAACTATACAATTTTTCTTAAAAGTCAGTAAATTTTAACAGTTTTAACCTAAATAATGAACAAAAAACTTGTCTAATTTCTCCTATTTTTTTTTTTTTTTTTTTCTTCAAACATTTCCGAATTACGATTTAGTTTAGTATTATTTAAGTAATTCATCATTATCAATCAAACATTAGATTTTGCTAGTTATGTTATTACGTTGCTTTCAGCTTTCTGGATAATATGTAGCTATACTATAGAGCATTTTCTAACTTTTCTATTTTTATAAGCAAATATAAATGCATAAATTGAGACAAATCAGCATTTTTGGATGTTTTTAAATTTCAGCTTTGTTTACATTTTTTTCAGCAAAAATAAAAAACTGTGTCTTTAATTACTAACAAAAAATGTTGCTAGTGGTTAAGCATCAGCAAAAAGTAAAAGCCCAATTAGTTTGTACGTTAATTTTAGCTTATGGGAAGTTGTGTATGGCGTTAAGGCCTAATTAGTTTGTATGTTGTCGTTTTTGAGTCTAAGAACATGTTCGATATACATATATAACAATGCACACAATAATATGTTCACTGAAAATATTAACAAAATCACCAAGATGGTTTTTTAGGGTTTTTATTTCAAAAACATCTGATACGTTCTTACGGAAAAACTAACTGTAGTTAAGCTACGTACACACGGTTGTCAGATTGTACAATATTGTCAGAAAATGTTCAGAAAATGTCTAACAACCGTGTGAACTTACAATTTTTGTCTTACAACGATGTCAGAAAAAGTATTGTCAGTACATTGTAAGACAATACAGACATCTGACAATCGTGTAAACACCTTACGTTACCATTGCCAGATCATTGTAAGATCATTGTCAGAAACTTTTTATTGTTATATGTGTGAAGTTTATGCATCTGACACAACACTGTGCATATGTATTTAAAATAAACAAAATTGAAGCAACCGTGTGAACTGACAATTTTTGTTGGCAGATAAATTTATTGTTTGACAAATGTCTGACAATGAAATTGTAAGGTTTTCTTACAATCGTCTAAACTGACAATTTACCTTTTGCTAATAATATTTCATTGGCAGTACATTGCGAACACATTGACAACATTGTAAAATCTGACAACCGTGTGTACGTAGCTTTAGACACATACTTAGTAAGGTATGTCAGATTACGTCATACCAAAAAAGTAAAATAATCGATAAAAGCCGATTTTTTATTTTGAATTTTTGTTATAAAAATTTTATAAAATGCGTTTTTCGAAAGTCGAAAATAAATAGACTTTTCATAAATAATAAAAGTCGACTCTTCCAAAAAGGTCGAAAATTCGAAAATATTTAAGCAATTTTAAACGCTGCCAAAAAGCCTTTTTTTGATACACATATGCAGTAATTGAATTTGATTATACTTTGTACCAAATAATGGCACTGACAGTGTATTTTGTTAATAGCGTACTTTATGGCCATTTACCACTTCCTGCGTTTAAAACAAAAAACTGTTTCAAAAAGAAAACACATTATTTCCGTGCCTGATTTGATGGGATCATAGACCATTTAGGTCCTCTATAATAGACATCTATAAATCGACTTTGTAATAATCGAATTTTTGCTGAACAAATCGAAATCGACTATTTACTTTGATTTTTTTTCAAATACTCTTGTTTTTTCTATTTTCAAAATATTTAAGAACACATACATTCAAATAATTTATTATTTTTAAATTAATGTAAATAATAAACAGGAAATTTCAAAATTAATTATAAATCAAAATTTGAAATCATAACATTTTAACAAATTGTATATCTTTCGTCTAGATTATTGAAAAAACGCGGCCTCACAAATACTGCCTTAATTATTGGTAAAAATCATTAGAAAAAAACTTTGCCAAAATTATATGAAAACAAGTAAGAGAGATATATTCGGCTGGGCCGAATCTTATATACCCTTAACCAAACTATACTTCAAAATAAAAATTTTAAATATTTTTAGGTAAACAAAATTAAAATTTTTTTTTTCAAAATTAAAAAAATTTTTTTTTCTAAATTGTTTTTCAAAATTTAAAAATTTTTTTTTTTTTTCAAAATTGTTTTAATTTTTTTTTTTTGGAAATAGTTTTGTTTTTTTTTTTGTCCAATTTTTTTTTTAATTTTACTCCAATTTTTTTTTTTAATTTTTTAAAATTTTTTTAAAATTTATTAGTGAAAAAAAGTTTTTTAAAATTTTTTTAAAATTTATTAGTGAAAAAAAGTTAATGAAAAAAATTTTTCAAAATTTTTTTCTAAATTGTTTTTCAAAATTTAAAAAAAATTTTTTTTTTCAAAATTGTTTTAATTTTTTTTTGGAAATTGTTTTTGTTTAATTTTTCTCAATATTTTTTTTTTTCAAAATTGTTTTAAATTTTAAAATTTTAAATATTTTTAGGTAAAGAAAATTAAAAATTTTTTTTTTCAAAATTAAAAAAAAAATTTTCTAAATTGTTTTTCAAAATTTAAAAAATTTTTTTTTTTTCAAAATTGTTTTAATTTTTTTTTGGAAATAGTTTTGTTTTAATTTTTCTCCAATTTTTTTTTTTCAAAATTGTTTTAATTTTTTTTTGGAAATTGTTTTGTTTTAATTTTTCTCCAATTTTTTTTTTTTTCAAAATTGTTTTAATTTTTTTTTGGAAATTGTTTTTTTTATTTTTCTCCAATTTTTTTTTTTAATTTTAAATTTTTAAAATTTTTTTTTAAAATTTATTAGTGAAAAAAAATTTATGAAAAAAATTTTTTTTTGGTAAAAAAATATTCGGGTTAAAAAATATTTTTACCGATTTTGACCCATTGTAGGTCCAAATTACTATAGCCTTATATACATCGTTGGAATGGACTTTGAAATATCTATCATTAGATATCCATATTGTCTATATAGATATAGATCAAAAATATACCAAAAATCGAGGTTGTCCTGGTTTTTTCCTTATATCTCAGCCATTTGTGGACCGATTTTGCTGATTTTAAATTGGAAACTTCTCGAAAGCATGTCTGACAGAATTATTGAGGATTTGGATCCGAAGATATCTGGGGTCTTCAGAAAATTGATTTCAACAGACAGACAGACGGACATGGCTAAATCGACTCCGCTATCTATAAGGATCCAGAATATATATAATTTATAGGGTCGGAAAATTATATTGTGGAAATTACAAACGAAATGACAAACTTATATATATCCTTCTGACGAAGGTGAAGGGTATAAAAACAAGCTGTAACCAGAGACCTGCACCGAGCGGCTGTATAATTTTTGGAATTTTGCTTTTTAAATTTGTTGTTTTATAAAATTTCAGTAATTATGCTTTAGTCGACTGACAGGCCGCTTTGAGCCGCTGCCGCCCTTTTTATACACAGATCTCTGGCTATAACGTTATAGTCTTAAAAAGTGTGAAAACGAACAACAAAAAAATAAATATTGTACAATAACAATATTAAATTTTTTTGGAAAATACATTAAATTGGTTCCAGGTTCCAAAATATGTTTTTACTGATTTGATAAATATCGGTACACACGGTTGTCAGATTTTACAATTTTGTCAGATCTGGCAATGTCCTCGCAATGTACTGCCAATGAAATATTATTAGTAAAAGGTAAATCGTCAGTTTAGACGATTGTAAGAAAACCTTACAATTTCATTGTCAGACAATTGTCAAACAATAAATTTATCTGCCAACAAAAATTGTCAGTTCACACGGTTGCTTCACTTTTGTTTATTATAAATACATATGCACAGTGTTGCCAATAGAAATAATTTATCTGACAATGATGCCATTGTCAGATGCATAAACTTCGCACATATGACAATAAAAAATTTCTGACAATGATCTTACAATGATCTGGCAATGGCAACGCAAGGTGTTTACACGATTGTCAGATGTCTGACAATAGTATTGTATTACAATGTACTGACAATACTTTTTCTGATATCGTTATAAGACAAAAATTGTAAGTTCACACGGTTGTTAGACATTGAACAATACATTTTTCTGACAATATTGTACAATCTGACAACCGTGTGTACGTAGCTTTAGATATTTTAGACATGAGAGTATCCCTTTAGTTAATTGAACTAGTTCCGCCATGTCGAATTAGTTAGCCACTAATGAAATATAAAACATAAAACAATTTTACTTTGGTGCAAAATTATCCATATTTTCAGGCAGAAGAGAACAACACACACACCTAATGATGTATGAAACTAAAAACTGTTTTAAATTTCTAAAACGCTCCTAAAATCTATTGAAATTGTTCTACAACCTTTACTTTTGCATCACAATGTATATATACTTTGCTATGACTATTTCTCAATGTTACACACGGAATGATATATGATAGATTTGTAATAGATTAAATCAATATAACGTATGCGAAATAACATTTATTGATTGTTCAGAACTGATTTTGAATTCCAAGCTAGTGTTACAAAATATTGTTAGGAATTTGCAAAAGCGATTTGAATTTAACGGTCTGTAACGACTGCCTGCAACATTCATCATGTTGATAAACACGTCCATCAGTAGAAGCTTCTTATTATCAACAATGTTGATAGCATGCGGTTATTAGCATTGTTTGTAAGTGTGGCAACACTAAATGTTTAATCGAAAGCTCTAGAATTCGAACAAACGAGTTTTTACTGTTAAGCAGTGTGTATAAATAGTGACAGCGGTTGCTGTTGTCAGTGAGTTTATCATAGGCGCTGTTAGAGTTAACATCAACTGCTTTGTGCATTTAAGTCTGTACATTGTTTTTATAAACTTTAAAAAACTATATGAAAATCTGGGCATTTGTTTTTTTATTCCGCATACGTTATAAGTTATTACTGACATAAATTTTTTCTAATTTTTCCAACAGGATGTCATGATGATTATAAACGAATAAAATTACTATTAAATATATTCAATAATCGATAGGTTAAGAAACGAAAATTACACGGTTTAAAATATCTGCACTAATTGTATTGAACGCTCAAATAATCGAGTTATTAAAAATATACATACATACATATTATGGGCGTAAAAAGTGAGTAAACACTAGTAAATTATTATATATACAGTTGGTCAATTCACAAGGTCTCTTATCATGTCATATTGTCATAATGACCTTATAATTTACGACTAGGCGGCTCGGCTTAACCGACTTTTGAGAGTTCGGGTCAGATATCTGCTGGATGTTTACGATAAAACATTAAACATAGGATACAGAGTAGTATTATTTTAGGACATTTTAAAAAAAATATTAAGACATTATGACAATATGACATGACCTTGTGAATTGACCCTGTGTATCACAAAACTATTTTTCTTACGCATTTTTAGCACAAATTTTTGAATTTTTAACTTCAAAAGTTTGAATTTTTGTTTATTTGTTGTTGCATTTTATTATTTTGTAGTACAATTAGCCGGTCACAAAAGTATTTTGCATTTTTAAAATTTCAGTTCATTTTTTGGTCGTTTTTGAAATTTTTCTTGTAATTTATAAAAGATAATTTCATGTATGAACGAAACCCTAATAGCTCCAAAAATGCGTTAGCAAAATAGTTTTGGCCTAAACTTTAACAAACCGAAACTATAAAATTTTAATCGTTGGATAGATTTTATAATTTTCATTATCTTAAACAAATCAAATAATTCATTGGTATTTATAGACTTTTGAAGCCGTGTAGCAAGTGGCATGACACCATGAACGTAATCCTTTCCTATCGGCTATCAGAAATAATACAAAAATATATGTATTTTTCTTTATTTATTAAATAATGGCATGATAAAGGAAAAAAATTGATTTCAAATTTGTATATACTTTTGGAAGAATATATTTTGAGATAAAAACAAGTAAGAGAGCTATATTCGGCTGTGCCGAATCTTATATACCCTTCACCAAATTATACTTTAAAAAAGAATTAAAAAAAAATTTTTTTTTTTCGAATATTGTTTTTAAAAATTTTTTTCCAATTTTTTTAAAAAATTTTATTTTTAATTTAAAAAATTTTTAATTTAAAGAATTAAAAAAAAAAAAATTTTAATTTATTTTTTCGAAATTTGTTTTTAAAATTTTTTTTCCAATTTTTTTAAAAAATTTTATTTTTAATTTAAAATTTTTTTTTTTTTAATTTACTAGTGAAACAGACAAAAATTAGTAAAAAAAAAAATTCGGGTTAAAATATATTTTTCCCGATTTTGACCCATTGTAGGTCCAACTTTGTATAGCCTTATATACATCGTTGCAATGGACTTTGAAATATCTATCATTAGATTTCCATATTGTGTATATTTATGACTTAGTAATCGAGAGATAGATCAAAAATAGGCAAAAAAATAGAGGTTGTCTCGGTTTTTTGCTCATATCTCCGTTATAGACGGATTTTGCTGATTTTAAATAGGAAACTTCTCGAAAGCATGTCTGACAGAATTATTGAGGATTTGGGTCCCAAAGATATCTGGGGTCTTCAGAAAATTAATTTTAAGACGGACAGACAGACTGACGGACATGACTAAATCGACTCCGCTATCTATAAGGATCCAGAATATATATACTTTATAGGTTCGGAAAATTATATTGTGGAAATTACAAACGGAATGACAAACTTATATATACCCTTCTCACAAAGGTGAAGGGTATAAATAGACTATATCTTAAAAACCTACCATTTTCAAATTCTTACACTGACCAACCAATATAATTTAACGATTGCAAAATACAAATATTTCCAAAATAATTTCTCTTGGAGTGGGTGAGTTAAACAGAAATTTTATCTGTGCGATATTAGATACAAAGTGTAACTGAACCATATAAATCTATGCGTGCTTTTTACAACAAATGAAGTAGAAATTATTATAAACTATTGATTTTTTAGAAAAATATGAACTACAACATCTACAACTAAGTATGTAATTTTATGAACAATGAGTGAATGAATGAATGTATAAAAAACACAAAAAATGTAACGAAAGATTCACAGTATTCACATTCGCTCTATACAAATGTTGACAACTAATTAGAATCGCTTTGTAATACTTAAATGTAATATTTGTATGACTATTAGTTTTCCATTTTTTTAAATTTATTTTGTCATATTTCTTTTAAATATATTAAAATGTTGGTTAACGAATAAAAATTACTATGTTATTATTAAAAATTATTCAATCTATTTAGAAATGTTTATTATTACGTTAAGGTTCTAAGCTTTTCTCGACTGATATTGACTCCCATGCCACCTTTGCATTCTCAAAAAGGGTATCCATATTGGTTATATTTTTAAGACTTACGGCACTTTCATGTTGCTCCACAGGGGTTCAAGTCTGGACATCTGAAGTCACAAACAAATTTTTTATGAGCCATTTAACAGGCAAATTCTCCTCAGTCCATGATATCGTGGACAGGAAAATCTCAACGTATTTTTCTTCGTTTAAAATTCCATAAATTTTATGGATTGGCCCATTATCAATCCTAAAACTAATAGTTTTAAATTTGTTTAAACATATTTACCAAAAAACTATTTTTTTTCAAGTAGCACTTTACTAAAAAGATTTTAATTAATTACTCCGTGTTTCCAAACAGAGGGGTTGAACTTGTTTTGTAATCAAATCGGTAAGCAACAGAGCTCTTATTTATCGTGCTCTTTATCTCAGGGACCGAAAATAATAATTATTATTGAAATTTCAAAGGAACAAAAGCCATCACATGAAAATATTGGAGAGTCAAGCACACCATTTTGATAGTTTTCAACAATATTTTCATAAAATAACATACTTTTTAAATTCTTGAAAATAAAAATCAAAGTCTGACAAATATTTCTGACAAAAAAATCAAAAATCACTAGTTTGTTGTATTAGTAGTAATATAGCTAATGTAAGCTTTCCAATTGGTACTTTTCAAACTGCACTTTTCCGCTGTCAGTTGCAGTTGAATCAAAAGTATTGTTTATGGAAGGCCTTTAAGGACCATTTACCAACTGTGAATCGATCGTATTTATATTTGGCATGTGTGTGTGTGTATGTGTAAAATCTGTAGATCCCAGCGGTAAAAATCAAAAGACCTTCTCTACGCAGGTCTTCTTGATGTCCTACTTTGACCTGCTTCTGACCTAATTCACGATTACCTAACTTGAAAGACTTTCTAGAAGCCCTTATCCGTTTTCTTTATGACAGAAACTATAGTACTCAGAAACCGTGTTAATATATGTAAAAACAAATTCCTTTTTTTTGTATTTTGGAATTTCGGTGAGTGTGGTGCGGATTATTGTAAGACATATAATTTAATAATAACATTTCGTTAAGATATAAAGATAGAAAACAAGTAATGGAGCTATATTCGGCTGTAACGAATCTTATATACCCTTCACCAATTTATACTTTGAAATAATCCGTCCATAAATAACGGAGATATAAGCAAAAATCCGAGACTACCTCTATTTTTGGCCTATTTTTTTCACTAAAAATTAAAAAAAAAAATTTTTAAATTAAAAAATTGGAAAAAACTTTTAAAAAACAATTTCGAAAAAAAAAAAAAAAATTGTTTAAAAAAATAAAAAAAAATGTTAAAAAATTGTTTAAAAAAATTAAAAAAAAAATTTTTTTTTAAACAATTTTTAAAAAACAATTTCGAAAAAAAAAATAGTTTAAAAAAATAAAAAAAAAATGTTAAAAAATTGTTTAAAAAAATTAAAAAAAAAAAAAATTTTAATTTATTTAAACAATTTTTTAAAATTTTTTTTTTTTTTTTTGAAATTGTTTTTTAAAAGTTTTTTCCAATTTTTTTAACTTAAATTTTTTTTTTTTAATTTTTAGTGAAAAAAATTTATGAAAAAAATAGGCCAAAAATAGAGGTAGTCTCGGATTTTTGCTTAGATCTCCGTTATTTATGGACGGATTTTGCTGATTTTAAATAGGAAACTTTTCGAAAGCATGTCTGACAGAATTGTTGAAGATTTGGATGCCGAAGATCTCAGGGGTCTTCAGAAAATTGATTTCAACAGACAGACAGACGGACATGGCTAAATCGACTCCGCTATCTATAAGGATCCAGAAAATTATATTGTGGAAATTAGAAACGGAATGACAAACTTATATATACCCTTCCACGAAGGTGAAGGGTATAAATACAACAATAAAGCTAATTCAACCTGTACTAAGATTCACAAAAGTTATGATAATTTTGTATAAGGTTTCTCCTTCTCATCTGGCAACATCACTTTGAAAACTTAAATTTTAACTTAAAGGACTCTAAAAATGTGAGCAATATTCTATATAATTTTATTAACAATACATAAGTAGGTACAAGAATGGAAACCATCTTCAGAAAATTTCCTTTCCAATGAAACCAGTTTTGAACTCATCGGCTGGATAGTTTCAGAGTCTATAACGTACATAGGTAGAAACATTTTTTGTGTTTTATATATATAGATTGTCATGTTTTGATCCATAATACTGGGAAGGTTGGATTATATTTCTCCCAAATTTCACCAAATACTACTTCTCGATTTCAAAAAAAAATATTATAAATTTATTATTTTTAAACTGTTTGCAAGTGGTAATGGTTAAACGTTATCTAACTACAGTTAGAGCTTTTATGGGTAAAAATAGACTGCATTAAAAAATTTCCGAAAACGAGTAAATTTTTTTTTTTTGTAGAATAAGTTGAAAATTTTTTAACCGACTTTTGAGTTTTATAAATTTTAACAAATCCTGTATAGATTACGATGCCGTTATGATTAACGTAGAGTTTCCAAAAAACAGAAGAATTTCAAAACCGCGATTTATGTTTTGTTTTTGTATTTTATATACCAAGGGGGCGGAGCCTCAAGGCTCCAAAGTGAGCAATCACGGGTATATGAACAAAATATAATATCTTTAGTATTTAATAAATCATCATACAACCGAAAAAAAACTGGACTTTAAAAACTTAAGGGGAATGTATCGTCAAGACCCCAAAGTGGGTTATCTCGGGAATATGAAATATAAAAACTTTCCCCGAATTTATATATAAAATCTACTAGAAGATTGTAAAATAAACATTGATATAGCTTTATATTATGCCTTGTAGTTTACAAGATATTCGCATTTGAAAATTAAAATTTTAATTTTTTACCTACCTGTCAGAAACATGCTCAGAAAATGGTTAACACAACCATGACAACTTATGTTGAAACATATGGATGTAAACCATTTATTGAACATTTTCTGACAACATTGTAAGAATATGACAATCGTGTGTACGTAGCTTTAGTATAGATTTTAGCTGATAGCGGATCAAAAGCTTTCCCGAAATATATATTTTTTTTTATAAACCACAAATTTATATTTATTATGAATCATAATTATTTCAAAATCGCTACTTGTTTGGTTTTTTTGTAGGTCTCCTCTAGTAGATTCTACATATTTCAAATCTACATTTTTCAAATCGAATCGATAACAAATATTTAAAGTTCAGTTTTTTTCGGTTGTGTGATAATTTATAAGATATAGAAACAAAACCAGTTGATAATATAAAACAAGTAAGAGAGCTATATTCGCCTGTGCCGAATCTTATATACCCTTCACCAAATTATACTTTAAAATAAAATTTAAAAAATTCTTTTTTAAAAAAAAACATTTTTTTTGAAAATTTTTTTTTTTAAATTATTTTTTTTTTTGAAATTTTTTCCAATTTTTTTAAAAAATTTTTTTTTAATTTAAAAATTTATCTTTTTTAATTTATTAGTGAAAAAAGAGTTTTTTGTGAAAAAAATTCGGATTAAAAAATATTTTTCCCGATTTTGATCTCATATACCCTTCACCAAATTATACTTTAAAATAAAATTTAAAAAATTCTTTTTTTAAAAAAATTTTTTTTTTTTGTTTTTTTTAAGTTTTTTCCAATTTTTTAATTTTTTTTTTTTTTAATTTAAAAATTTATCTTTTTTAATTTATTAGCGAAAAAAGAGTTTTTTGTGAAAAAAAATTCGGGTTAAAAAATATTTTTCCCGATTTTGACCCATTGTAGGTCCAATTTACTATAGTCTTATATACATCGTTATAATGGACTTTGAAATATCTATCATTAGATATACATATTGTCTATATTTATGACTTATTAATCGAGAGATAGATCAAAAATAGGCAAAAAAAATAGAGGTTGTCTCGGATTTTTGCTCATATCTCCGTTATTTATGGACGGATTTTGCTGATTTAAAATAGGAAACTTCTCGAAAGCATGTCTGACAGAATTATTAATTTATTAGTGAAAAAAATTTCTAACAAAAGAATGTTTTTTTGAAAAAAAAAATTCGGGTTAAAAAATATTTTCCCGATTTTGACCCATTGTAGGTCCAACTTTGTATCCTTTATACATCGTTGCAATGGACTTTGAAATCTATCTATCATTAGATATCCATATTGTGTATATTTATGACTTAGTAATCGAGAGGCAAAAAAATAGAGGTTGTCTCGGATTTTTGCTCATATCTCCGTTATTTATGGACGGATTTTGCTGATTTTAAATAGGAAACTTCTCGAAAGCATGTCCGACTGAATTATTGAAGATTTTGATCCCGAAGATATCTGGGGTCTTCAGAAAACAGACAGACAGACGGACATGGCTAAATCGACTCCGCTATCTATAAGGATCCAGAATATATATACTTTATAGGGTCGGAAAATTATATTGTGGAAATTACAAACGAAGGTGAAGGGTATAAAAATGCTATAAAATACACATATATATATTGTACTACACTACTTTATGATTATTGAAAACCCGATTAAAATTTTACACAAAACTCTAGAATAACGGCAAAATATATTAGAGATTTCGGCCAAATAAAGCTGATAAAGTCCGGTTATTTTTATGGAGGCTAGGTGAAATAATGAACATTGGTAGGCGTTCATATTGTAAACAATAGAGAGTAATAGAGCGTAAAAATACAAATATTTCATTCAGCTGCTTGATGACATGCACACAAATTAAATGCCTCTATTTGCCTACCAATGATTTAGAATCTTTATTATTATCTTCAAAATTACAATTTGAGTTCAAGTTTTACATGAAAGCATGGACGGAAGGATAACAATAAATCCCCTCAGAATTGATTCAATTGCTATATTTGAATGCTATGTTCCCACGGCAGGGTTTTTCAATATCTCATTCGTTATTCCATTACCAATTCAGAAGAGAATTATCTTATTTGTTGGAAATTCTCTAATTTTTAACGGAAGTTTATAGAAACTAAAACAAAAAATAATAAACTAGATTAACCAAAAGTAAGAAATTATAAAATAAAAATAAAATTTTTCTATTTGATGACAGTGGAAAGAATAAATAAATTTAATACATGTGTATTTTCTGGAAATAATACTACAATTTATATATGTATTTTACTTACTTTTTGTATCCATGGTCAAAACAATAACAAAACAATAAATAAAAAAAAGCAAGTAAAAGATCGATCTCCCACTGAGTAATGCAGATAAGAAATTAATAATTGAGGGTGCCGTGGGAACATATTAAAAGATTTGGTCGTTACAAACGCATTATACCCTCTCCACTAGAGTGTGGAAGGTTATAATAATATAAAATTATTTATGAGTATGCAATGGCACTAGGAGCCCTATGTTCCTGTTTCTTACCGCTGGGATATGATCACATTGCGAAAGTACATACATACATTATGTTATTTGAACACTACAATTGCAGTAATTTGTTTTCTAAGACTGTTGCATTATAAAACAACTTCAACAAGAAATTATAGAGGTTACAAAGTTAAAGTTGTTTTCTCCCTGCAAACGTCTTATACATATATTATCAAATAAATAGGTATGTAGTCAAATATTTATACAATATGTCAATAGCCTCATAAAGCCCTTATGACACTTATATCATTGCTATTTTATTCTTATAAGATTAAAATAATGTAACAGAAAATGCTGCAAAGAAACAAAAATACAATAGCAAACAAATATATAAAATTTATTAAGGTGTACTCACTAAAACAGCTAATTATTTTTCTTTTTTATATTAAGCTTAAAATTTAGATGTTAAAAAAAAAAATGTATCAGCTGTGCTGGTGAGTTTACCTTGTTGGAGAGCATAGCTTGAAATATAAACAAACGATCTAGCATAATTGTTCATAGCAAAGAACCAAATCAAAAATAATATAAGTAAGTGTGCTATATTCGGCTATGCCGAATCTTATATACCCCTCACCAAGGCGAATTAAGTATAGGTGTAGGCGGCAACATTTACAAAAATCACATGCATTTTGTTTATGTTGGACGGGAGCCGACAAATCTACCTATTGTTTTTGTTGCTTTTACGTTTGTTGTAGTATTCGCCTTAAACAAACACTTGTGAATTTGACGGCTTCAACGTACAAACAACCACACCTTTTAAATCAATTCGCCTTGACCTTAATAAATATAAAAAAAAAATTTTGGTAAAAAAAATTATTTTGGTAAAGATTTCTTAAGCTACGTACACACGGTTGTCAGATTGTACAATATTGTCAGAAAATGTCTAACAACCGTGTGAACTTACAATTTTTGTCTTACAACGATGTCAGAAAAAGTATTTGTCAGTACATTGTAAGACAATACTATTGTCAGACATCTGACAATCGTGTAAACACCTTACGTTGCCATTGCCAGATCATTGTCAGAAACTTTTTATAGTCATATGTGCGAAATTTATGCAAATTATTTGTATTGGCAACACTGTGCATATGCATTTAAAATAAACGAAAGTGCAGTTACCGTGTAAACTGACAATTTTTGCTGGGAGATAAATTTATTGTTTGACAAATGTCTCACAATGAAATTTACCTTTTGCTAATAATATTTCATTGGCAGTACATTGCGAGCACATTGCCAGTTCTGAAAACATTGTAAAATCTGACAACCGTGTGTACGTAGCTTTAGAAAAAAAAGTGGCGTTCCACTAAAAACCTTTTTATTTATGTTATAAATTTATAGAATACCAAAGAATCAAAGTATTTTATATGTTTACGGTTATTTTCAATATAATCAGATTCTAGTTTTAAATATTGCAGTAAAAAATATTGATAGAGTGATAAAGCTACGTACACACGATTGTCATATCCTTACAATGTTGTCAGAAAATGTTCAATAAATGGTTAACAACCATATGTTTCAACATAAGTTCTCATGGTTGTGTTAACCATTTTCTGAGCATGTTTCTGACAATCTGACAGCCGTGTGTACGTAGCTTTAGTTTCATACCGTTTGGAATTATCGTTATTAATAAAATTTATTTATAATAAATAGTTCTCAAAAGTTTCGAAATTATAATCTTTTAGCACTTTATTTGTCACTGAAACTTTTCACTAAGCTGATTTTTAATAAAAAGATTTTTAAAAAAAAGTTCAAATGTACAAACTTTGCCATCCCTGCTAAGTATCTACGTATACATACATAGTAAAAACAAAAAAATCTAGGTAATCGTGAACCGTTTTAAAATACCAGCCGAGCCGGCATATTGCCCGATATGTTAATGTATCAATCATGTTTGTAAGTTATTTGGGGGCTTTGGAAAGTTGATTTCAACATACATATGTATGAACATAGGGAACAAGACGGACATAGCTACATATATCAGCTTTACAGGGTGACAAATTAAAAATGTGTACTTACAAAAGGAATGACAAACTTATATACATATACCCTTAACAATCATGGTGAAGGGTATAAAAACCATAAACTCATATTAAGGGCAACACTGCAAAGCATATATGTAAATATATATATATATATTGGCAACATATTTGCTCTAATGAATCATGTTGCTTCATGATTTGCACTGTTCTCCATAATTGTCAAAATATACTACAAACAAAACAAACAAGTGTCATAAGGGCTTCAAAAATAATGTTGTTTACTGTGTGTTTGTTTTTATTTCATGGTAAATGAAATTATGTTTTTTTTTTTTAATAATTTATATAACGATTAATAACGATTAGAATAAATAATATATAATTTTGTTAAGACAAACAAAAAATACTTTTGCGTGCTTGCGTGTAATTGATGAATATGTTATGTACTTGCAAAGTATAGAGGAATCGCAGTAGTAGTTATCCAGCATATAGGTATATTTTTGAGTTACAATCGCATTTTAAAATGTATGAAAAAAAAAAAAACAAACAAAATAAGAAATAATAATAAATAGAAGAAAAATACATGATATATAAAATTGTTACTATTTTTTATATTTAAATTATCTAATTTATAAAATTTTATTATTTGTTCATATTGATTAAATCAAAATATATCACAATATAGGTATATATAGCTGTCTCAACTTAAGAACAATGTGCTTCAATTATTTTACGAAAAATTATTAAATAAATCAAAATTCTTATACAAAATTTAAGAAATAATTACAAAAAAATAATTAAATATGTAAATAAAAGAAATCAATAAATGAAAAAAGTAACTAAAATATACACAAATAAATAAATTAATTAATTAATACTAATATGTATGTATGAATGTATGTACATTAAGAGTACTCAAAATTGTATGGCCGTAAAAATATCAAGCTACAGACCGTTATCCATCTGCTTACACGTTCTGAAAAACATTTATATGATAACTGCTACAGAAACGGATCTGAAGTTTGGACATACTTTTTTAAAAAAAAAAACCTATTTTTTAATACTTTTTGAGAATTTCTTTCTGAAAGTTACAATATTATTTCCGCAAAGAGATTCATTGTGATTTGTTGATAAATGAATTATTCGATTTTTTCTATACTAGCAACAGAAAGTCAGTTGACACAGACGTATTACGATTTAAATAACATAATTGAAAGAAAAAGTTGCTCATTTAGCATGAATCATTTGATTAGCGTTATATTCGGTTATCACAACTAAAACTATTTTCTCTGTGTAAAAAAAAACAGACAGAAAAATGTTTATTTAAAACATGAAAATTAACATATATATTAGTCTGCTTTTACACAGGGCAAGTTTTCTTGCCGCAAGTCTGAGTTTATAGGAGAGAGAGGCAAGAAGAAAGAAGAGGGGTACACACTTGCTTGTACTGGCAAGTATCTTCAATTCTCTTTTGTTTTCTCATTTTCACAATGGCGTCTATTAGGTTTTGACATACATACACAATTCAACACAGACTTGCTGTGTGTAAACAGACGAGCAACTTTAAAACAGAATCGAAGAGACTTGCTTCAAGTAAACTTGCCCTGTGTGTAAAAGCAGATTTAGTTTACTTTCAACTTTTTTAAAAGAGAGACAGAGAGAGTAATGATGGCGCAATACATATTGCAACACTTGCCCTGTGTAAAAGCAGACTTATATAAATACATATATTTTCTTATTATTCTTTCAGTATTCTCTATAATCCTAAAGAGATATGTTTACAAATTTGAAAATAGAGTTTAAAAACTGCCGTTAAATAATTAAAATTTTTCGTTCAAACATGTGAATAGCTTAACGTCTTGTTTAACCAATTTTTGTTTTTATATCTTTAAGGAACAACAAATGAGTTGACATTTGATTATTCATTTACATAAAAATGCAAAAAGCTAAAAAAATTTATTTTTCCATTGTAAAAGAGGGGTCACACGGCATGTATTCCATATATATTGCGACATGTATTCGAGACATATGGAATTCCTTGTGTATCACAAAATTCACGGTATACACACGTTATGTTTGTTGTTTTTTACTATGTATCTATTTAAAACATTTTTAAATCACAATATTTAATGCAATGAAACTTATTTTGTTACGATTTTTCTCTAATCGTTTTTTTTTTTTTTTGTGTTTTTTATTTTGCACTAACACAGTTCAAAATACACACTGTTAAACACACGAAAATTGAACATGCTCTAAAAGGGGGGTCACACGGCATGTATTCCATATGTATTGGGACATGTATTCGATACATATGGAATTCCATGTGTATGTCAAATTTCATGTTATACATGTGATTCATAATTTCCACGTTTACACGTACATTTTTAATTGCATGTGACATAACCTCTATTAGTTTATATGTTTGTTGTTTTTAAAAATATATCTATTTACAACATTTTTAAATCACAATAAATATATTTAATGCAATGAAACTTATTTTGTTACGATTTTTCTCTACTCGTTTTTGTTTTGTGTTTTTTTATTTTGCACTAACACAGTGTTGTATTTCAAATGCCCAGCAGTTCTAGGAGACAGTCCCGAACTAGTGATTTTACCCATCATTTAGGGTGGGAACTAGTTACTTCAATAGCTACGTGACTAGTTATTTTAACACGTGCGTGTCCTAAGCTGGGGGTCAATAGACCCTTATTGACTAATATGAGACTGTCTAATAGCTGGTCCAAAGTAGTCAACTAGTTAAATAACGTCAGTTACATTACTAGCTCCCTAACTGGTAACTTGATCAGCTACATAACTAGTTATTTTAACATGTACGAGTGCTAATTGACCTCAAATAGTCAGCTAAAAGACATATCATAGTCAGTCCAATAAACGATAGCTTGTAAACAAACCTTTCTTCGACAACTCTCCAATGGATTGCTTTTGGTGGGTAAAATAACTACTGTCTAAAGTGCAGTACAAAATAAACATTTAAAGTGACTTCACTATAGGTTACTAAGAGACACTAAAGTAACTATTCATTACATGCTCTGTTACATGGGATATCAGTATACTTAAGCAAAAATAAAAATTTACTGTATGAGAATTATATCAACATAATTTGTATAAAACCAGTTTCAACGAATTATCACACAACACGTTTAAAGTGACTACACTCCAGATTACTTAGAGACACTTAAGTGACAATTGTCTTCACGCTAGATTACCTGGGATGTATAAAGTAACCAATTGTCTTATCTCAGCACTACAAAGAACACATACGTGTCAAATGGGCCAAAATATATAAGTTGGAGTCAGCCAAGTGAAAAGACATTTGTGACGATTACTGTCTATAAGGGATACATACATGGACTACTGCTTAACTGCTGGGAAAGTTTCATATGGATCACACGGTATGTACATGTTTACATGTGGAAAAATGTCCATATACATGTCATTAAAAACATGCAATACATACCGTGTGACCCCCCTAGAAATGCAACACCAAACTTCAGAACCATACGGCACCATTTAACGTCATCCTATTATTATAATGTTTTTCAGAACGTGTTTCTACGTTGAGATTAAAGGCAATAATTAATTTTAAGCATTATTTTACTTAATACTTCATGGTCAGATTTATTGAATTTGAATTCCAATTTTTTATTGAAAAATATTTTTTTTTTTTCATTTTTAAAACATTAAAAACAAAATTCCAAAATGAGATTGATGGACTAAAACTAAAAAGATTACAAATTTCTGTTAAATCGTTCCCCTTTGCTGTACGATTTTAGAAATTATAATTTTTGTGAGGTAATTCTGACCTCTTTAAAATTAACACATACTAAAATTACAATATTATATATATAGGTATAATTGGATTTCATATTTGTTTATCAAGTGATGTTTATATATTTATAGATTTTTGGATTTTTCGAGCTATGACTTATAGGAGAGGGTCACCTATATAATTTTTTATGTTGCAACAAACTTAATTGCACCGAATTTAGTTTAAACATTAAATTATCTAAAGACTTTTAGAGCATTTAGATCCAATCCCGAAAGGATAGTTGCAATAGAAATAGTTAAAAACATAAACTGATTTAAATAATATTTGGAAAAATAGCGAAAATGTTTGGTTTAATAGATTGTAAATGCATGAAACTTATTTATATATGATTTTTACTTTAAAGTATTACAACAATTAACAACTAAATAATTAAATATATAAACTACTAATATGACTATATTAATGAAAAGTAATCCATAAAAACCTTGTACAAACATAAACGTTATAAGAAATTTTAAAAACCACCAATAATTATCCCTCTTAACAAATTCCTTATTAATTGTCCCAATACACATTTTGTAAATAAGAATCTTTTTATTTAAATTAAGTTTAGAAAACAAGTTGCGTAAGGGGTAAAGGGCAAGTCCGCATTAAATTGCTTTTTCATAAATTTATTTTACGTTCTTTATCTAAAATAATTCCTAGATATTTGATATTATCATTGACATCCTAAAATGTTTTATAGGAATAAGTTATCATTTATTTTCCTATCTTCAAAGTATTTATAGGAACATTTTAAACTATCTTACATTCTTTTGATTACTCCGTTTGCGTAGAAGGCTACTTCAGAAATAAATATAGAGTAAAGTGAAGGTATATAATTTGCAGGTACGTTGGATAATTGAAGGTACTTATTAGGTTTAAAAACTAGGCTATCATGCCATATAGCAGCGAAAGGCATTGAGCTCTCAAATGAGCTCTCTTGTTTTTGTTCTCACATGTACGCAAGCACACACATTCTATAAAAACAATCAAAACCAGTCAGTCTCGCATGAGCATTGATGGAAGCTGGTTGTTTTACGCTTTTTTGCTTGTTTATTTCATTTATTGTTTTTGTTTTTTCTCAACTTTTTACTCAACTCATACAACTACAACATCTAAAAACTGTAGTGGTGTGAGTTTGCCTTTCGCTGCCATATAGGCTTCTTCGATATCCAGAAAAATACTTTCAAGGAAATGAACAATTTTTTAGTTGATGTGCAGTAAAATGCTCTTGCGAAATCTAAACTGATGAGGGTTAATAATAGTATTTTGATTAGAAAAGTCTAAAGTACTTTAAATGCTGAGAATACTTTCCTGTTTAAATTCCAAATTTTTAGAGCCCTTAGGCAAATTTGCAATAAATTTTTACCAGTATTCATTTCAATCTTTACTAATTATGTTTTTTTTACATTACTTTGTTTATTTATGAAAATTTTCCATTTTAACAGAATTTTACTCAAATCTTCTTAAAAAGAATTAGAAAGAAAAATATGAATTCAAAAATCATATAAGAATATTTTGTGACAATCAGTGATTTTGACTGAAAATCTAACACGTCTAACAAAATCTGATACATTTTAGATTTTTAGCCAATTATTCAATTATTAAAAAATAATCTAACTTTTATACTCATGTTTAATGACTTGATTCGAAATAGAATTTACTCAATAATTTTAATAACACAGTTCTTAATCGAACTTTAATACTCATGTTTAATGACTCGATTCGAAATAAAATTTACTCAATCACAGTTCTTCGTAAATTCGATTTTTATTTGAAAAAGTACTGAATATATCAGCCATGGTATCTGGCAAACCTTCTTTATTTTTATATCAAAATATTGCTCAACAAAAGATATAATAATTTTTAATATCCATTTCAAAATTAATGATCAAAACTATTTTTTTTTAAGTTAGAAATAGTATCGAAATAGTGCCTAAAGTGGCACAAATGTGCTACAAATCAGCATATGCTTCATATCACCTTTAATTGCAATTAGAACCCCGCCGCCATGCGTTGATCGATTCTTTGGGCACTCAAAACGTAAATAAACAAGTAAGAGAGCTATGTATATTCGTCTGTGCCGAATCTTATATACCCTTCATCAAATTATACTTTAAAACAAAATTTAAAAAAATTTTTTTTTAAATATTTTTTTTCGAAATTGTTTTTTAAGTTATTTTCAATTTTTAGGTAAACAAAATAAATTTTTTTTTTCAAAATTTAAAAAAAAAAATTATTTTCAAAATTTAAAAATAATTTTTTTTTTTTTTCGAAATGTTTTTTAAAATTTATTTTTGTTTAATTAATAATTAATCGAAAAAAAATGTATTCCAAAAAAATTTTTTTGTTAAAAAAAATTCGGGTTAAAAAATATTTTCCCGATTTTGACTCATTGTAGGTCAAACTTTGTATAGCCTTATATACATCGTTGCAATGGACTTTGAAATATCTATCATTAGATATCCATATTGTCTATATTTTAGACTTAGTAATCGATATATAGATAAAAAAAAATAGGCCAAAAATCGAGGTTGTCTCCGATTTTTGCTCATATCTCTGTTATTTGTGGACGGATTTTGCTGATTTTAAATAGAAAACTTCTCCAAAGCATGTCTGACAGAATTATTGAGGATTTGGATACCGAAGATATCTGGGGTCTTTAGAAAATTGATTTCAACAGACAGAAGGACAGACGGACATGGCTAAATAGACTCCGCTATCTATAAGGATTCAGAATATATGTATATACTTTATAGGGTCGGAAAATTATATTGTGAAGGGTATAAAAAAAAAGAATGAAAGAGTAAGCTCATAATTATTTTCGTAAGATACAACATGAATATTTTGTAGCTTTCCTAAAATTAATGTTTTCTCTATATTGTTACAAATTAATGAGTTAATCATGAGTAGTACAACTTAACGGATTAAATTGCAAGATACTATCATGAAACGGAGGCATTATGAATTATTTACACTTAAGTACTCCTGAAAAACCCACTACTGTGTTCAAAGTCTTCGATTTACATACCTTCTGTGAATTTATTATCCAGTTGATCATGTTCTTGTAACACAGGGTCAGTTATAAACGCTCCCTACATAAAGGCAGACGATGTCATAATAATATTTCAATATATTAATTATAAATTTGTCTGTTTTTACAGTGGGCAAGTTTCGACCCACCCTTACTTTAGTCAAACTACTTACAATTATAGGAAAGTAATTTATAAAAAGATAGAAGACTCCAGATATTGCAGTTCTTAAGATATTCCAAAATAGCTATTTACATTGTATGTTATGATATCACAAATTTGCAATACGTACAATGTTACCAAAATATATACATATACAGATCTCTAGATATCCATTAATAACAATTAACGGGATACCCAATATTTACTTTGTAGATCCTTTCTCCGATCCCTGACCAGCGGGAAAATGCTAGTTTTTGACCTTAGGCCTTCTAAGGACCCGTATACACATTCTAAAAGATGCGACAGTCGTTCAACTCTACCTTCTAGCAGAATATGTACAGGAAAGTGTTTGCTTCTCCATCTAAAAAAAATTCATACACATTCAAAGGTTTAACAAACCACTATTTAAATTTTAAACATGATTGTTTTTACAATTATTCCTATATGTTGTCTCTCTGTAATAAAAATTATTATTCTCTCTTTATTATAAACCGCTACATGAAACCCGAAGCAGGTACAACAGCTTCTAAAGCTACGTACACACGATTGTCATATTCTTACAATGTTGTCAGAAAATGTTCAATAAATGGTTAACAACCATATGTTTCAACATAAGTTCTCATGGTTGTGTTAACCATTTTCTGAGCATGTTTCTAACAATCTGACAACCGTGTGTACGTAGCTTTAAGCATTTAGTATTTTATAACATTTGATGTTTTCAAGTTCGTGTGAAGTAGTTTTTATATATAAAACACACATTGTACTTTAAAGACCATTAACCCTATTTATTATGTAGACATTATATGAGGCGGAAGACCTTGTAATATGCCTTATATCAGCGATCGAATAGAAGCGAGTATGCAAGACCTTGGCTCCAAATGATACGCCGTGTAAAATTGAAATGATTTTGCAATACAGCTGGGTGTCTTTGTATCTTTTGCCCAATGTGTGACATCAACATAATTTACACAAAGTGTAAAATACTAATAAAAAACAAAAATTTGTGCATTTAAGGTGAAACCACTGAGGAAAAATATCACATCCTACGTTTTTAGTTCATTATCCTCAGTATCTGTATCCAAATCTTCTTCATATGGGCCATTCCACAAGAATGACTACCACGACTGAAAAAACAAAAACCCTTGAAACTTTTTATCAAGATGATTTGAATAGAAGAAAACACTAAAATTTTTCTATGTGAATGTATTTAGAGCTTATTACAACATTTTAAGTGCAAAAATAATAGTAATAATTGGTATGATTTAGGCTAAAATTGCGGCGTAAACTAAGCTCCCAATTAGCATGTAGTATGAAATGAATTTGACTCTGATTGTTTTTTTGCTATTATGAAATTGTTTATTACAACCGAATATATATTTTCTATTTATTTTTTTAGTTTTTGTATAAATATATTTACAGAATATACATTGTTTTACTATAAGAGAAAAATCTGTCACGTACGGTATGTCACGTATGATATTAAATTGTATTTATTTAAATATGACGGATTGTAAAGGAAAACTATTTGGTTTAGTGTAAGAAATTAAAAGAAAACCTAACGCGATATTTCTACATGTACCTTAAAATGACTTCCGTTTTATGTCACGTACGATATACCCTTATTTCGCTCGATATTTTGAATAATGTTTCGAAAGAACGTATTATTTTTTTAAAATGTAGTACCCTCTGAATGGAACTTAAAGACCAAATTATTTTTCAGATACTCTTATTTTTGGAAAATCTATTCCACTCTATAGGCGTACAAATGTCACGTACGATGACATGGAATTGCCCATATGTGCTCCAAATAGTAAGAAAAACTTTTTAAGGAACGATGTTTAGGGAACCATTCTCAAAGGAACAGGAACACGGCAGTATAATCTGTCTTGTATGATACCTAATACCGAAATCGTTATTAAAAAATGTTCTATTATTTCGAATAGAGCATTTTTAAAGGATTTTTTAGGATATTGGGGGATGGATGGGTCTTTTTCCTGGTGTGTCCATATTTGGAATTCTGAAATGTTAGAACAAATAATCCCTACTGAATCTCAAAGTATTGTTACGAATGTGCAATGACGATTCAACGGTCTGTAACGACTGATTGCAGCATTCATCATGTTTGAAGGCACGTCCATCAGTAGCATGCGGTTATTGGCATTGTTTGTAAGTATGGCAACACTAAATGTTTGGGCTGCTGGCAATGACATCGAAGGCTCTGGAATTCGAATGTACTAGTATGTCCGTTAAGAGCATTGTAGAAGATTCCCAATAGACGCGTGTATAAATAGTGGCAGAGCTGGCAATCGTGAGTTGAGTTGATCATAGGCGCTGTTAGAGTTAACATCAACTGTCTTGTGCATTTAAGGTTGTACGTAATAGAGTGTGAGTGCATTTCTGCGAATTGATAAACGTGTATAAAGACACTGAGTGAATATTTGAGCTGTTGTTATTGTACATTTTAAATAAATAAAGAGTTGTTACAATTTTAAACTACTAAAACTGCTTTTATTTGCAATCAAAAGTATCCGGTTTATTTCAAGGAAATAAACCCCATTTTTAAAAGGTAAAAACGTAACAATATTACTCTGTTTTATGAGCTCCAGTCAAATAAAAAGCTTCTGCCGTATTCAGGATGCTTTTATAACCGGCAGTTTTTAAAATACTCAATTAAAACTGTGCCGACTATTAGGTAAACTCATTTCAAACTCATTTTCTTCAAATCTATTGTCAAGAGAGGTGAGTAAAAAACAGATTTGTAGAATTTGAGCTTAATATAAAAAAACTACAAAAATACCTGAAGTCGACATCACTATGCTGACTCTGGAATATCATAGACATTTTTGTTCCTAATGCAATTTAAATAACCAAAAAAAAAAAAAATATTTTTTGTGAAAACTTTCACATTGGAGGTAATATTTAAACAAATTTTTATCTGTTAAAACTAACTGGTTACTAATTGGTTTTAGTTAGCCACTAAACAATTTCTTAAAAAACAAGGTCAAAACTAGATGATAATACTCATCTCATCCAAATTTAAATCTATATAAATATATAAATGTCTTTGTAAGTTTGTTTGTTTATTTGTTTGTTTGTTTGTTTGTTTGAGCATCACGCCTAAACGGCTTAATCGATTTTATTGAAATTTGGAACGTAGATAGATCCTTACTTGGAAGCGTCAATAGGCTATAAATTTTTTCAATACTTGGACCAGAAAGGGATTAAAAGGGGGAAAAACGGGTAAAATTGGTACCTTTAGTTTTTAAACAATAATTACTAAACGGCTGAACCGATTTTTACATCGACAGGGGTAGCGAAGCGCACCGGGTCAAGCTAGTATTACATAAAGATAAATGAGTGTATGTTAAATTAAAGGTAAATCTTACTTTTGTATAAAATTGTCATTATTCTTATTTATTAAGATTTTAACTCAAAAATGCCGAACTTAGGAGCACTTACCCTAAAACAACTCTTAACCTTTTCGAAAATAATATTCCTATAGATGAAATTTATTGTGGTACAGAAGCACAAAGTGACAGTAGTAAATAGGTATTATATGGGAGCTATGGTCACTTATGAATTGATCCGATTGTCAAATTTTTATCCGAATTTTCTCTCAATGTCGAAAGGTTTCATTACTTATTACGTTTAGACTATCCCATTCGTACTCTTCTACACAAACATTTTACAAGTCATATTACTTGAGTGACAATGTAAACATGACTTTATGTTATTTAACATAATATTTCTAACAATATATGTTATCAACGTTAACAGAACGAACGTTTTGCTTATAGAATAAGGGTATTAATTTCGCCATAGTGATTGCAAAAAGCTTAATCGCGGTTCCATCTGCCACAAACTATTTTCTTTGATTTCTTTTAATTTTGGCACCCTATGTATGTATATATATTTAAAAAACACGCAAGAGTGTTCTATTCATACTTTTTTTTAAATTTTCTCCATTTTCCGAATTTGCAGTTGTGAAAAAATTAAAAAAAAAACTAGTAAGAGAGCTATATTAAAAAAAAAAAAATGTTAAATTTAAAAAAAAAAATTTCAAATTTTTTTTTTTCAAAATAGTTTTTCAAAAATTTTTTTCAATTTTAAAATTTTTTTTTTTTTTAATTTATTATGAAAAAAATTTAATACAAAATAATGTTTTTTGTGAAAAAAAATTCGGGTTAAAAAATATTTTTCCCGATTTTGACCCATTGTAGGTCCAACTTTGTATAGCTTTATATACATCGTGGCAATGGACGTTGAAATATCTATCATAGATATCCATATTGTCTATATTTATGACTTAGTAATCGAGATATAGATAAAAAAATAGGCCAAAAATAGAGGTTGTCTCGGATTTTTGCTCATATCTCCGTTATTTATGGACGGATTTTAAATAGGAAACTTTTCGAAAGCATGTCTGACAGAATTATTGAGGATTTGGATCCCGAAGATATCTGAGGTCTTCAGAAAATTGATTTCAACAGACAGACAGACGGACATGGCTAAATCGACTCCGCTAACTATAAGGATTCAGAATATATATACTTTATAGGGTCGGAAAATTATATTGTGGAAATTACAAACGGAATGACAAATTTATATATACCCTTCTCACGAAGGTAAAGGGTATAAAAATTGGTATAACATTGACTACGAAGTGATGTCGACAATACATTTATTTATTATTTACAATAATAAAATATTACAACAATACCACTCATAATTTGTTCAAACCTGCCAATTGAATTTTACTTAATTTTTCAATAATATTCAACGAATTATTATGTATTGTATTTTGAGGAAGACGTAATTGTATTTATTTTTAAGCGCTCAAAAAACACTGTTAACATATGTTAGGGTTTTCAGAAAGCAAATATAGAAATTAAGAATTTTGGTTAAATTTTTGGCTCATTCAGTTCCAAAGAATAGAAAAGGGTTATTTTCATGTTTTTTCACTCTAAATATAATTTCTAAATCTAGTTAAATATTTTTAAGTAATATAGGAATTATTTTTATAAAAATGTTTCCCTTGAAAACCAATTTCCAAACTTCAGAGCTGATAAAGCAATGGTTTATCATAATCTGATTTTACTTAGATAATCAATGTTGCTGTTTCCTTGAAATTTGCAAAAAAAAAAAAGAAACGTATGAAGCGGAATAAAGTGCAAATCGAAAAAAGGGGCCTTAATTATTGTTATTATTTAATATGAATATTGATATATATAAAATAAGGCAGCCACCAAGAGCAATATTGTCGTATTATTTTAAAATATTGACAGTTACATTCAATTGCTTTAATTTGTGTTATGTTTTTACAATTCCGCAAACAAATGAAGGCTAAAACATGTGTGTATATAAAATTAAAAATTGGTTAATTTACGATTAATGGTATAGGGTGATCAGAAATGTTTTATATAGTACATACATACATATGTATGAATGTGCCTTTGTACACATGCACCTTTATAGTAGTAGTTTTTTAAAATCTTCAACAAATAATGTTATTTCCAAAAATATGTAAGACTTGCATTGAGCTAAAAATATTATATAATACAATTAAATCTAATAGCACATTCAAACTGCAGCCAAATTTCATAATTTCAGTCCGATATTAGAAACGTTATCGAATCGGTTTTTTTTTCAGGTCACAGCTGATACGCTTCAGGAACATGGTTTGTTTTATTTATCATTGTATGTCTAAAAATTAAATGCTGAAAATTTGAGTAAAATCTGGTAACATTTAGAGGGTGCACATTAGTTTTTATATTTAATTTATCCATAGCTGTTTAAGAGCAATGGTGCGCAGCCCATAGCACAATTGTGCAAAAGCAAATCACACGCATTCTTATGCTCTTACAATTCGGTAGTCGTTGTCCACTCAACGAGACAACTACAAAAGCGCATGAGCAGGGGTGTATGACTTTTTCTTTATTTTTTCAGTTTTTGTATTTTGCACTGAACAAAATAAAGAATTGAACCTCTGTTTAAGAGTAAAATATTCAAATTGTCTGACATCCATTAGCATGAAGACCGATTGGTGGCTTTCGAGGAAATTGTGTTTTTGGTGACAAATTTGATAAAAATTATTTTTTAGCCTAATTTTTAATTTCAGATTCCTTGTTTGGATTGCAAGTCTACGATTTTGTATCCTTGTATCTGGGTTCAAAAAAAATTTCCTCGAAATCTGTATTTAGGATGTGAGTTAAGCTACGTATACACGGTTCTCATATTCTTACAAAGTTGTCAGAAAATGTTCAATAAATGGTTAACAACCATAAGTTTCAACATAAGTTCTCATGGTTGTGTTAACCATTTTCTGAGCATGTTTCTGACAATCTGACAACCGTGTATACGTAGCTTTATGCATGACATTTTATGATTTTTTTTGAGATCAAGTTGTAATGGCCTATCGATGTCAGAAAATGTTTATATTTAAACATGTTTGGATAAATAATATACAAAACTAAACTATTTTAATTGTTTTTTTTTTTTTTTTTCAATTTAAAAAATTTTAAAATCTTTTTGAAAATATTGCTATTTGAGCCAAAACACGAGAGTTCAAATAAAATGTGCCCCCTCTAAACGTTATCCAATTTAGATTAAGGAGAACAATTTTAGAGTTTGGGACCATTGAAAATCGTTAAAGTGCTAATTAAGGGCCACCCTAGTGCACAAAACGTTATTTTGGCACATTTTCATTGTAATTTCCAAGAAATGTTCATTGAAACATATATCTTCGACTTTCTGTCGAAATCGCAAAATTACTAAATTTGGCTCGGTGTGAATGGGTTATTTTTGTTATGCAATACAGTTTAAATATCTTTTTTAAAAGCTTTAAGCTGCGAAAGAAGTGTTGGCCAATAGAATTGTTTTGAATAAAAATAATGTTTAACAAAATTAATATGATAATAATTAGTAAAGAGATTGATTTGAACACAAAGCAATCAAACAAGGAATAGAAAAATTAATATAATTAATTTAAAAAAAAAACAACGGTAATAAAAAATCTACGAAAGGCTTACAGCTTGATCAGTAGAACTCTTGCTGTAGGGGACCGGTATCAAGCGTTCTTGCAATTCGCCACCTATAACCTTTAAAAGGGGGAAAAAACAGAAAACTAAAATATTCGTATAACGTAAACATTTGTGGTTTTAATTTGTTTTTATTGTTGTTTTTAATTGTTTTAGCTTTTATGCATTTGATCATGTTATAGTCAAAGTACTAGTTGTTAGTATGAAAAATAAGCACTTTTATATGACAAAAAAAAAAAAAAAATAACATAAACTAATATTATAATTGAAAAAAGCTAAATTAAATGCAGCCATCCATTTCATTAATAGTAATGAAACTTTAATGAAAAAAAAAATTAATAACAAAAATTGTGTTTCTATACATACATATATAAATTTTCATTATAAAGCTACGTATACACGGTTGTCATATTCTTACAATGTTCAATAAATGGTTAACAACCATATGTTTCAACATAAGTTCTCATGGTTGTGTTAACCATTTTATGAGCATGTTTCTGACAACCGTGTGTACGTAGCTTAAGTATTATTTCTGGCATATATAATACATACATACATACGTGTCATTACATACTTAGCCATATACAGTTCAATGAATTCAAAGGTGCCAAAAAATAAATATTGTTTTGAGACAATCTTGTACCTAAAGGTATTAAAAAAAATGTTGTCAGAAAAATGTTCAGTAAATGGTTAACAGCCATATGTTTCAACACATGGTTGGTTAACCATTTACTGTACAGTTTTCTGACAAGATAGTATTTCTTCATAAAAAAGGAAACACTTTTAACAAACACAACTTACTTTAAGACTTATTAATAATTGTACTAGATTTATTTCTTATTCAGCAGAAAATGCACATCCGGTACTTATAATAAGTCTAGACATTAGCGCAGTTGAGTATTAGGTGCAAATGGTCTAGCAATATTGCAAATACAATATAATAAAGCTTTTTGTTTGTATTTTATTGTTATATTTTTGCATTTACAATGTTACTAGACCATTCGCACTTACTATTGAACTCCGCTATTGTTCTTTACTGATTGCAAGTTATAATGCTACGCGATCATTCCAGACAAGAGATGCTGCTTTTAAAGCAATTCTAAACGTTTCAAAATATGCGCTAAATTTAAATAATGATATTAATGGAGAGAATGGAACCACTAACATATGTTTTTAATACAAATTATCGCATATAGCTAGCTTGTTTTAATATAGGCCAAGTCCACACGTTCCTCGTCGTTTATCCTAATACCATAGGTTTCTTTAAAAATGTGGATATCCAATGAGTATAATATTCAGTCACAGGCACTTTTAATTGAGACAACAGCAGTCTCTTTTTACAAATAAAACCGTATGTTGTTTTGTCTCAAAAGTATTTTATGGTGATGGTGAAAATGTTGTTTAGAATGAGAGTTTTTGCTTCTTCAAAACTACTCACTGTATTTCATCTGTCCCTTGTAGCACGCAGTGCATTGAGTGAATGTTTCACTACTGTTCATGCCACTCAGCCGCTAAAATCTTCTGAAATTGTTCGCCTAAAAATTGTTTCCATGTTGTCTTCGTTTGAGTAGTTAATTAAAGTTTATACGGCTTCGTTTTGTTGTCAAATTCACCTTTTACAGATGATGTTATTTCCATAGTCTTCCTTCTCTACGATAGCCTTTTGTTGATGAAAACAACAAACACACTTTTAACAAAACAAACACAACTTATTTATTGCTTATTAATACTTGTAGCAGAATTATTTCTTATTTAGCAGAAATTGCACGGCCGATACTTATAATAATCTGATTTAAAACATAAAGTATTCAAAGGTGTCACGAGACAGACTCCTCTGTATACCTTTATGCTCCTTGTAGGAACTACGGGATGTTATATAAATATATATACGACACAGAAGATAAACCAGTTTTATATTTCCCTCATTCTTTCAGAAACTTCAAAATTGTCACCTCAGAAGTGATGCTGCTTTTAATTCTAAACGTTTACAATAGTACTTATGGGTCTATTATAGAGTGTCCAAAACACCGGCAAATTCAAGAAACCGGTTTCCGGTTTAACCGAAAACAGTGTTTTAAAAAAAAAACAGTTTCGGTTTTCTCATTCTAGAAAAACCGGTTTCGGTTTTGTCATTCTAAAAACCGGTTAACAGGTTTTTTATGAATTTTTATTTAATATGAAAAATGCCAATTTAAATTTATAGACAATTATGGTAAGGCAAAAAGTGTTATATGTATAATTATCTACTAAATTCCAAAATTTGTCGAATGCGGACATTTTCTAAAAAAATAAATGAATATTTTTAAAAATGTTATCAAAATATTTTTAAGTAATATGTTCAAATAAGCTTTACAAAGTATTTCGTTAAAACCGGTTAAACGTCTTAAAAAAACCGGTTTGTCAAAAAACCGAATAGTTAAAGAAAACCGAAACCGGTCGGTTTTACAAATATGAAAAAACCGGTTGACCGGTTTTCGGTTTTGGATACTCTAGTCTATTAGGAATGGCAACCGAACTAAAGTTGCGTTGTCAGTTTCCAAAATGGTGTATTACAGATGGCAACTTTTATGTTGAATTTTATGCACGAGATTTATGCACGTTAAAGTGATTTTTGGAAGCGGGTCTTATATGGGAGTTATGACTAGTTATAGACCGATCATAATAAAATTTGGTGCCATGAATTCCAAATATATAAAACTTTTTTTGGAGAAAAACTTGTGTAGATACCTATAAAAATTAAACATTTATGAGCGATAAAGTGCAATTTCGGGAGGACATTTGTATGGGGGGTAAGTCAAATAATGGAACTTGGCTTGGTCCTTGGGCTGACAAAATTATATATACTCAGAAAGTGGTTCTGAGACGATCGTTGTACTTTAAGGTGGGTGGGTTAGACTAATATTTTTGAGCGTTACAAACATCTGCACAAATCCAATATACCCTCCCCACTATGATGGTGTAGGGTATAATAAATGTGAGTTGATACAGTTTGTTATATCCATATTATAAAAACTTTAAAGAGGTGGAGAACTCGTGTATAAAGCTACGTACACACGGTTGTCAGATTGTCAGAAACATGCTCAGAAAATGGTTAACACAAACATGAGAACTTATGTTTAAAAACAAATGAACATTTTCTGACAACATTGTAAGAATATGACAACAGTGTTTCAACTTAAGTTCTCATGGTGGTAATTAACCATTTTCTGACAACCGTGTATACGTAGCCTAAGTACTAGGGTGTTTTTTATTTTGAGGAGTGAGTTTGGGATTGTTGTATGTTTTTGCCAAGCGGTAGCAATTAAATATTATACCCATATTCTATAATATTTTCGTTCGTTCTGTTAATCTAAAGCACAATAATTACCTAATAACAATTTTAAATTTGGTTTGTGAATTTGAAATGTTAAAATGTTCGGAGTTAATTTAAAAAAAATTTTCTATATTTTTTGTAGATGAAACGAAAAATATTTATTCCATTCTGGCATTATGTTATGAAAAAATAGGTTTTATAAATTTTAGTTTTTATTTTTATATTTAACTAGTTGACCGCCCGGCTTAGCGCTGTAGCTATTTACTAATGTAAAGTTTCTTCAAAAAATTTCCTATTAAGAAAAATGAGAAGCGAAATTTCAATATTTTTCTTTGAAAAAAAAATCAACCAAATCGCTCCAGCCGTTCTCACGTGATGCCATTACATACATGCACCATTTCATTATTATATATATAGATTGTGTGCACAAATATATAGTGATCATTTATTTTAAAAGTGCGAAATTTTATAAGGTTTTACATTTAAAAAATCTGATGTATTTTTTTCATCCACCTCTTTAATTTTATGCAAAATAGGTTCAGAGAGGTTCTTGATCGTCTAGGTTATCCTACCCGATATTAAGTTTTTGTTTTTTCAATTTATTTTTAATGTATTCAATATAAATGAGAGCAGACTTTTGGCGTATAAGTTTTAAAAGTTAATGGATAATTAAAAACAAAAAGTTCATATATACATTTCATTTTGTTTAAAAAATTTAAGAACATATAAATTTGTGTTGGATATATAAATGCATGGATATGTAAATGCATTGTAATCTATACAGAAGTATATTTCTAAAAACATATAAAAACAAAATATAGTCGGGATATATTTCAAGTTATTAAAAATATTCTCCACCGTTATATAACCCAGGACTTGTCAACAAAAATGCTCATATATCATAGTACCAGACTATTCAACATCTTAAGATTTCTAAAATCTCTTATATGTATTGTAAGTATAACGTTTAGGCATTCCCAACTGTCAGCAAAAACTTACAGGCCTACCTAAATAAAAGCCTTAACGCTGAAATGTCATACCTAAATAAGAGCTATATTCGGCTGTGCCGAATCTTATATACCCTTCACCAAATTATACGTTAAAATAAAAATTTTAAATATTTTTAGATAAACAAAATTAAAATTTTTATTTTTTCAAAAATTAAAAAAAATTTTTTTTTTTTTCAAATTGATTTTCAAAATTTAAAAACATTTTTTTTTTCAAAATTGTTTTCAATTTTTTTTTTTTTTTCGAAATAGTTTTTTAATTTTTTCGAATTTAATTTTTTATTAATTTTTAAATTTTTTTTTTTTAATTTATTTGTGAAAAAAATTTATGACATAAGAAAGTTTTTTGTGAAAAAAAATTCGGGTTAAAAAATATTTTTCCCGATTTTGACCCATTGTATGTCCAACTTTGTATAGCCTTATATAGATCGTTGCATTGAACTTTGAAATATCTATCATTAGATATCCATATTGTCTATATTTATGACTTAGTAATCGAGATATACATATATAAAAAATAGGCCAAAAATAGAGGTTGTCTCGGATTTTTGCTCATATCTCCGTTATTTATGGACGGATTTTGCTGATTTTAAATAGGAAACTTCTCGAAAGCATGTCTGACAGAATTATTGAGGATTTGGATCCCGAAGATATCTGGGGTCTTCAGAAAATTGTTTTCAACAGACAGACGGACATGGCTAAATCGACCCCTCTATCTATAAGGATTCAGAATATATATACTTTTTAGGATCGGAAAATTATATTGTGGAAATTACAAACGGAATGACAAACTTATAAATACCCTTCTCACGAAGTTGAATTCGAAACTGCCACCACCTGGTATAAATTCGCCTAAGCAAAAATTTACTTACCTAGTAAGCCAGCCATTAATGTTGGAGCAAAGCTATAACTACTTATTATTTGACTAAAACACTAGTTATTTTTGTTCGTACATTCAGCACAGTAATAAGTAGTTACATTCACAACAAGAATATGTAGCTAAAAAAAAAAAAACAGAAAAAAAATTGTCTTGTGTAGGGAAACGAACCGACACACATTGTTTTCTTGTGTTTGAAAGTCAAGCTACGAGTTATTTTATCGTAAGTTAACAATGGCTTTAACATAAACATATAAATTAATATAATATGAACAAAAAAAAATTAATGGATTCAACTAATGTTAATCCACTAACGTCTAATTTTTCAGTCAAACGCACTAGATAGCTGTGCTAATTGCAAAAGTTCATTACTGTACTAAATAAAATAATGTGCTGGGTAACCACTACTCATTACAGAATAATGTATGTGGTAACTAGTTGCCATTACCAAAATTTGTTCAGGGTATAATTAAAAAATAAATGAATTCGCTCGTATTTTCTTGAATTCGCACTTTTATGTGAAACTCCATATCACTGATCAACTTTTTACCAATGCTTCTCCTCGAATCACATTACAAAAACCGATAAAAATTGCCAAATTACTGCTTAAATATTAATTTTTTTTTTCTTAGTTCATACAAAATGAACAGTTTAGTTCCGCTTAAGACTTTTTTTTCTGTCAAAATTTTTTGAGTTTATAACAAGTAAGAGAGCTATATTCTTATATACCCTTCACCTTTAATTTCAAAATTTAAAAAAATTTTTTTTTTTCAAAATTATTTTTTAAAAGTTTTTCCAATTTTTTAATTTTTTTTTTTTTTAATTTATTAGTGAAACAAATTTATGACAAAAGAATGTTTTTTGTGAAAAAAAATTCGGGTTAAAAAATATTTTTCCCGATTTTGACCCATTGTAGGTCCAACTTTGTATAGCCTTATATACATCGTTGCAATGGACTTTGAAATATCTATCATTAGATATCCATATTGTCTATATTTATGACTTAGTAATCGAGATATAGTTAAAAAAATAGGCCAAAAATAGAGGTTGTCTCCGATTTTTGCTCATATCTCCGTTATTTATGGACGGATTTTGCTGATTTTAAATAGGAAACTTCTCGAAAGCATGCCTGACAGAATTATTGAGGATTTGGATCCCGAAGATATCTGGGGTCTTCAGAAAATTGATTTCAACAGACAGACGGACAGACAGACAGGATCCAGAATATATATACTTTATAGGGTCGGAAAATTATATTGTGGAAATTACAAACGGAATGACAAATTTATATATACCCTTCTCACGAAGGTGAAGGGTATAAAAACTATTGAGCAGTAACAAAAAAAATGCTAGTATAGCTTGAAGGTCATATCGAACAAATTATTCTCGAGTTAATCTAAAGAATCAATTTCTGTATCATGAATTCCGTAAGACAATACAAACAATTTAACCTTGAGTCTCTTTAGAGTTATTTAGACATTTTCATTTTGAAATTTCGAAAAACTAGAAATTGAATTTTTTGGAAAATCTTAAAAATTCGTATCTTTCAATAGATAGATAAATTTACATACATATGTATATATTAAACGGAATTAAACAGTTAATTGCAAGAGAAATCGTATATGTAGCAGCATTTATTAAATTTTGTCGCTGTTTATAAAAAAATTTCGGTTTTTGTAGTGTGATTTGACGGGAAAAAAGTTGACAAAAGTTAAGGCCCAAACACATACAATACTTTTGCTTCAACTGACAGCTACGCAATGACGAAACAAATGTAACACATTTTTACTTTTAACTACTGATGTTGGCACTACCCAGCAGTTAAGCATGTAGTCAATGTATCCCTTATAGACAGTAATCGTCACAAATGTCTTATCACTTGGCTGACTCCAATTTATGTATTTTGGCCCATTTGACACGTATATGCTCTTTGTAGTGCTGAGAAAAGTCAATTGGTTACTTTATACATCCCAGTTAATCTAGCGAGAAGACAATTGTCACTTAAGTGTCTCTAAGTAAACTGGAGTGTGGTCACTTTAAACGTGTTGTGTGATAATTCGTTCCAACTGGTTTTATACAAATTGTGTTGATATAATTATCATACAGTTAATTTTTATTTTTGTTTAAGTATACTGATATCTTATGTAACATAGCTTGAAGTCAATTGTCACTTTAGTGTCTCTTAGTAACCTATAGTGAAGTCACTTTAAACGTTTATTTTGTACTGCACTTTAGAAAGTAGTTATTTTACCCACCAGAAACAATCCATTGGAGAGTTGTCAAAGAAAGATTTGTTTACAATTTATAGTTTATTGGATTGCCTATGATATGTCTTTTAGGTGACTATTTGAGGTCAATTAGCAATCGTACATGTTAAAATAACTTGTTATGTAGCTGATCGAGTTACCAATTATGTAGATAGTAAGGTAACTGACGTTATTTAACCAGTATGTGAATCCAATGCGTTGACTACTTTGGACCTGCTATTAGATAGTCTCATTGTAGTCAATTAGGGTCATGCACGTATTAAAATAACTAGTCACGTAGCTATTGAAGTAACTAGTTCCCACCCTAAATGATGGGTAAAATCTCTAGTTCGGGACTGTCTCATAGAGTTGCTGGGTACTGATTGCATCTGGCAGTTGAAGCAAAAGTATTGTGTATGTGTTAGGTGCTTTAGTAAACACAATAATTTTTACTTTTTTTTTTTTGTGTTTCCATATTGAAATCAGCTGATTCATATCGGTATATTCGTCAGTGATGTTCCCATTACCTAAAAAATTTTTTCAGTTTTCTACCATTTAATAATTTTAAATCGATTATATACAAAAATAGTTTGCAGAAAGTTAATATACGAAAGCAAAAAGTATGAATGAGAGCAAAGCAGAAGGGTATCGCTTTACTAGAGAAGCATATACAGGCAACTGTTAAACACGGAGGTGCTGGGGTCATGGTATGGGGGTGTATGTCGGCGGCTGGTGTCGGGGAGCTTGTTTTTATCTAAGAAATAATTGATAAAACACTTTATCTCAATATTCTTAAAGATAATTTACAGAAAAGTGCTCAATAACTGGGCATTAAATCCGACTACTACTTCCAATATAACAAAGACCCCAAGCAATGGTAGAAAAATGAGTAAAATGTTGATGGTTGGAGGTACTTTTAACCATAAATTTCAATTGTAATTATTTTTTTTAACAAGAGCTAACCTAAAAAACGGTTAGCACCACTGGATTCAGCGTACTCGAATCAGGCTTGTTACAAAAAAAGTTTCCGTTTCCGATTCGAGCACATTTTAATTGATGATGATGTTCTATTTTTTTAAAAAAAAAGTGTTAAGTTTATTTTATTTTGGACCTAAATATAGACTTATTAATAATACAGGTAATGTATGGAATGAAAAAAGCGTTTGGGAATTATGTTAGATCGTTCAAGGTGTTTGTGTGTGGCTGTGTGTATTTCTGTAGTTCGAGAGAAATTGTGTAAATATTAATTAAAATTGAATTAACATTGCTATTAATTCGTTAGTCAAATTCGTGTTTCGCTGTGTGTTTCAGGTATTGTTGGCGATGACGATGATATTTGATCAGCCAATTGTTGTTGCTCTACTGCATTTGTCAGGCCATCAGCAGCAGCACCGCCACTACCATTGCGTTTTTGATATTTTTGTGTTGTAGGATCTTCATCGATATATATCATATCAACTGGTAGTTGCAGAGGATTTGCTTTTTGTGACTGCTTGGCTTGTTGCTGAGGCATTTGGGTAAAACTATTGTAGTTAGGGTTTAATAAATTACTATTGTAATGCGGTATAAACCCTGCGCCATAGGGGTTATTAGCGGTGCGTGGTGAACGTAAGCTGTGCAGGCTATGTATAGAACGTCGCTCATTCAAATCTTCCAATGTCGAACGGAATGCACGGATAACGCGCAACTGCAACAACAACAAAAAGGGGGAAATAGCGAGCAAAAAAACAAAAGAAACAAACAAAAAATATAAATAAAATAAAAAAATTCAACATTTTGTATTAATCAGCAACAAAGTAATGCCATAAAAAATAATAAATATTTGTTAGATATAAACGTAAATAGCAAACAAAAACAAGAAAATTAAAATAAATAATATTAACAATAATTTAAATAAATAAAAAATAAAAAAAATAAATAGCTAAAACTAAATATTTATGTAGCAATAAGGTATTTTAGTAATTTAAAATTAATAAAAAATAAACATATTTAGTAATAAATTACAAAGAAAAATGTGAGTTAACTAACAGCAAACAAACAACCCCCCTGCACCCCCTTTAAAAAGCGAGGGGAATTTAGAATTTCCTGGGATCACCCGTACATAGAATATACATAAGATCAGAATAAACTGTTACTAGCCATTTTTATATAGATACATAAGTACTTTACACGATTTGTCAGATTTGGTTAAAAAATATAACAACCAATTCTAATGCATAATTTGAATTGGAAACTGTTGTAATATTTTTAACTTAAATTGGACAAATCGTTATCGATTCGTATGCTAAATCATGTCAATTAAAAAAAAGATATTGTAGCCATAGAACATTATGTCATATATCTTAATTGACTGCAAAGAGTTAAGATGTAGAAAAACAATTTTTTGCAGCTCAGTTTTGCAACGTTCAGTCGAACTTTTTATTATTGAATTATTTAAAAAAATTTTCAAAACGCATTTTACTTTTCAATACTTGTACTAGATATTTTTTTTAGTTAAAAAGTATATAATTAAATAGAACAAATTAAAAACATATTCAGATAGAAGAGGATAAATCAGTTCTCTACTTAAACATAAGAATTCAGAGATAGAATGAAAAAATTATGAATGATAGTCTACGTATGAATTATGAACTCTACACAACCTGTGAAATAAAACATACATACATAAATACGCTACGAAACGTCAGCAACAGATTTTTTAAAAACATAATTTTGAACACGAAAATTATAATCGTCGTCCAGGATAATTAAACTGACAACCCTAAATATAACGGCTTATTAATTCCAATAATGCCACAGATAACACACAAAATTCAAATAATGAAAATCAGGGATGGCAAATGAAATTTACAAAATTTATCAACCAATATTAAAAAATTTACTACTTTGGTTATGATTATACTAAAACATATTTTACAATGACATGTTCTATTTTCGTATTACACGATCTTGGCTGTTTAAGGTGAAAAAAATGTTTCAGAAACACATTATTTAAAAACAAGTAAGAGAGCTATAATCGGCAGTGCCGAATATTATATACCCTTCACCAAATTATACTTAAAAAAAAAAAATTTTAAAAAAAACCAAAAATTTTTTTCACTAAAAAATTTCATAAATTTTTTTCACTAATAAATTAAAAATTTTTTTTTTTAAATTGGAAAAAACTTTCAAAAAACAATTTTGAAAAAAAAAAACAAATTTTAAAAAATAACTTTTTTTAAATTTAAAAAATTTTTTTTTTAATTTTTTTAAAAAATTTTTTTATTTTTCACAATTGTTAAAAAAAAACCGTAAATTTTTTTCACTAATAAATTTCATAAATTTTTTTCACTAATAAATTAAAAAAATTTTTTTTTTTAAATTGGAAAAAACTTTCAAAAAACAATTTTGAAAAAAAAAATTTTTTTTTAAATAATTTTTTTTTTTAATTTTTTTAAAATTTTTTTTTTTTTTTTTTAAAATTGTTTTTTGAAAGTTTTTTCCAATTTAAAAAAAAAAATTTTTTTAATTTATTAGTGAAAAAAATTTATGAAATTTATTAGTGAAAAAAATAATTTAAAAATATTTTTTTTTTTAATTTTTTAGTGAAAAAAATTTATGACAAAAGATGTTTTTTGTGAAAAAAAAAATCGGATTAAAAAATATTTTCCCGATTTTGACCCATTGTAGGTCCAACTTTGTATAGCCTTATATACATCGTTGCAATGGACTTTGAAATATCTATCATTAGATATCCATATTGTCTATATTTATGACTTAGTAATCGAGATATAGATAAAAAATAGGCAAAAAAGAGAGGTTGTCTCGGATTTTTGCTCATATCTCCGTTATTTATGCTGATTTTAAATAGGAAACTTTTCGAAAGCATGTCTGACAGAATTATTGAGAATTTGGGTCCCGAAGATATCTGGGGTCTTCAGAAAATTGATTTCAACAGACAGAAAGACAGGCGGTCATGGCTTAATCGACTCCGCTATCTATAAGGATTCAGAATATATATACTTTATAAAGTCGGAAAATTATATTGTGGAAATTACAAACGGAATGACAAATTTATATATACCCTTCTCACGAAGGTGAAGGGTATTAAAAAGATCACGCTAACTATTAATTTATTAATATTTTTATAGTTGTTAAGAAAGCTTCTATGGATGTTAATAAAAGTTTTCCTTGCAACTATAATTGTTAAAATTTAATTTTATGAATCTCAATGTATTTAATTTCAAAATTAAAGTATAATTTTAAAATTATGCTAAATGGGCCGCTGGTTTACCATTGTACTTTCTACTAAGAAAAGTATATTGTACCAACTTTCCCATCCCTGTTATAGGATAAAAAGGGTATAAACTGATAAAGTTGGTATCTTTTGCTTTGTTGATCACTCAATGATAAAGTACTTTTAAATTTACAGAAGGAAAGCGAATTTTAGAGTACAACCGAATATTCAGATTAAGCCAAATATTTGTTTTTTGTAAAAAAAAGTATTCGGTAAAATTTTAATACCGAGACCGGATCTTTTATTGGGTGTATGTATGACTTAAAAATGCGGGATTCACAATAAATGGCGTATCTTTTGAACTCGGTTTTGTTTTTAATAACTTATATGTCATTTTGAAGGATATATATCTGTCATTTATTCTTACTTAGTTATTGAACATTATAGTGTTTTTTTTTTTTTTTTTTTTTTTGCTTCGAAAATTACGAATTTTGTGCCAACAAAGCGTCATAGACGAGAAGTTTTGCTTTACTTCTTTAATTTGAAAAAAAGAAGTGCCGCTGAAGCACACCGATTGCTCACCAAAGCTTATGGTGAATGTGTTCCATCGGTGTCAACGTGCGAAAGATGGTTTGTTCGGTTTACAAGTGGTAGGATTTTGACACGGAAGACAATGATCGCCCAGGCCAGAATTGGAGGTACAGTGTACTCTGTCTTTGCGGACACCTCTCTAAAGCGGACACGTCCCATAAACGGACACTTTTTTCAGTCCCAAAAACATTCTTTGAGATTATTCAATACTCTCATAAGCGGACACCTCTTATAAGCGGACAAATTTGTTAGTCCCTTAGGTGTCCGCTTATGAGAGAGTACACTGTATTACTTCTTGAAGGTTATTGTAAAACTCAATAAGAGCTTGCAATTTCATTGGGAGCTACTCAAGCAGCAATTTCAAAATGTTTGCGAGCAGTAGGATTCATCCAAAAGCAGGGAAATTGGGCACAATACGAATTGAAGCTGAGAGACCTTGATGCTTGAATGCTATAAAAGAAAATACTTTTTGCACCGAATTTTCACTTGCGATGAAAAATGGATCCATTACAATAACCCTAAGCGTTAATGAAAATATGTGAAGCCCAATAACAAAGCCAAATATCCATGATGCTAAGATAATTCTATGTATTTGTTGGGAGAAAAAGGGTCCTATCTATTATAAAATGCTGAAATCTGACCAGATTCGTTTTAAGCGAGCATTGGCGGAAAAACGCTAACAATATTCGGCCAGTTATGGAACCGTAATATTCCTTTATGAAAACGCTTGGCCTCATGTTGCAATACGTATTAAAAAGTATTTAGAATGAAGTGATTGGGAAGTTTTGCCTCACCGACAACTATTTGCTTCGATCTATGGAGAACGCTCTCTCTGGAATATGCTTCTCTTTGGAACGGAGTACTGTTCTAATTTTTTACTAAATGTCACGAATATAAAAGGAAAACAATATTATTTAGCTTCCCATTCGGAAAACTAACATGTCCCATATGAACTTTTTCAGACTGGTAGATCATAAGTTCTATATCTAAAAGGTTTATGTTTTGTGAGCTGACTTTTGTTAAGTTTTCCTTAAATTCTTTTCACACTTGAAAAAAAATAAATCAATTTTGCCAAGATCCATCCATCTTTGGAATGGCGCAAATATTTTGAGAATTTAATAGACAATTTTAGGATGATCATGGACATTTTTAGAATTTGGGGCAGAATTAGGGTAAAATTTTTCCCCATAAAAGAAAACGTCAAAAATATAAATCGAATTAATTGCATTAATAAAGTAAAATTTAAAAACAATAAAGAAAACAAATATTGTGCATGCAGAAACTTACCTTTTCGCCCCTATTCTGTAAGAAGTTCATTTTAAATGCCTATTCAAAGTAGAACCGACCCGGGTCACATGCTATGTTCATAATTGAAAACGCGTTATTTCATAATGTTTTAGTAGTACAGAACATAGGGAATACAAATTCGTTTTAAGTTAAATTTGATATAACATGCATGCATTATCAAGATTGTACACATTGGAAGATATGTAGAGCGGAGGTATATTTTAGAAAGAGATAGAGTGTTCATTTATAATCTACGATAAGTTTTAAATTACAAAAGCTTAAAAAATGCAATGTTTGCTAAGCAAAAAATGACAAAGTAAGGTGACATCTTAACAAATAATTGTTTTTTCTATAAATAACTTTCTTTTATTATTTCCCAAATGGTAATGGCAACACAATTACAATTTAGCATTTGCAATTTGAATGAAAAAGTTTTTTTTTTATATTTATGATTATTTTCTTATATTTTATGATTTTGTTCTGTTTATCAAAAAATCCACATAGTATTGATTAGTACCCCTGAATAAGCAACGAGTATACTTAAACGTTGTTCAGATAAGAATCATTTGTTCTAATGGTTTATAAATAGAACTAACATAAATCAACTATTATTACGCATTCTTATACACTCAGAATCATGGAAACAGTGAGAAAATTATGTTGAATTTTAAACTCCATGTATTAATTATTAATAAATTCGACTACACATATTTCTAATTTATATTTTCGTAGACGACAATACGAGCAACATGTCAGCTAATTACGATGTTACTGTGATTTTCATTATAATTAAGTAGTTGACTACAGGGCGACAATTGCTGCCTACGGCATTTGTAGTCGTAAAGCTGTGTAGCCCCCTATCTTCAATACCATGTGCAATTTATGTTCCCATGATATATCCATTTTCCTCGAAGGGAAAGCTGCTATTGTGATATTCCCATGAACTTTTCATTCACAATAGTTGATTTTGTTCGTAACAGCTGTTTATTTATTGTTTACAAAACTCCATCTAAAAATTTCACAAAATGGGGAATTTTTTCACGTGAACAAACATATTTCATGTGAAATATTGATTCACGATAGGGGTGAATGTGTTTAAATTATATAGATATTTATGTTGCTATGATTTTCATTATAATTAAGTAGTTGACTACAGGGCGACGATTGCTGCCTACGGCATTTGTATTCGTAAAGCTGTGTAGCCCCCCTATCGTCAATAACATGTGCAATTTATGTTCCCTTGATATATCCATTTTCCTCGAAGGGAAAGCTGCTATTGTGATATTCCCAAGAACTTTTCATTCACAATAGTTGATAGCTGTTTATTGTTTACAAAACACCATCTAAAAATTTCACAAAATGAGGAATTTATTCACGTGAACAAAGATATTTCATGTAAAATATAGATTCGCGATAGGGGTGAATGTGTTTAAAGCATAAAGGTTGAACACAAAGCATAAAAACTAATAAATATGGCAACATCTTAACAAATAATTGTTTTTTTTTTCACTTTCTTTCACTATTTTAATTTCGTCTAGGGAACCATAAACCAAGGCTAAATGGTGTAACAATAGCAAGCCAGTGTATTTGGTTGCGGGATGGTAAAAAAAAGTTAAAGGGATTTTGCATTTGCAAGACCATTTGCACCAAAAACAAGTAAAATCCAGTAATAATTTGTACAAATTATCAAATACGCGAACATAACATTAATTACACATAATTTCATTAAAATTTAGCAGTTTACAAACATTTTAAAATAATGTATATAGATAGATATTTATTATATCGAAATAATGTCAGTATGAACAATAAAGGAGAAGCAATTAACATATAAAAATTACAATAAAAACCATACAAACGGACTTCTCTTATACGCTAGTCATATACCCATTCGAAAAGGTAATTTTGACTCAATTTTTTGAAAATTTTGCCCAACCATGGTTGAAAAAAGCCCAGTATCCTTTCCTTTTTGAAATACAACTGAAAATATGTTGTTAGTGATTGTACGATTTCTATTTTAAAGAGTTAAAAGCGAAATTATTAAATAAATTTACGAATCTAAGCTATACTTAGTTAATTTATAAAGATATGTATTTATGTATGTATGGATGTGGAATAGGAAAACTTGTATTACAATTTTACTACTTGTGTAATTTATTCTATACGTTTCTAAAATATATGTCACTTTTAAGAACAACAGCAAAGAAAGCTATTTTATTTGATACTCAGGGAATTAGATTAGGGTCAAAAAAAGGAGGAGGTGTAATTTGAATGAATTCAGTGCTGGGTAGTAGCATATACCTAGAAACTATATGGTAAAATCTATAATTTGGTATACATTGTACATATTCATGCCTTTTTTTATGGAAAAAAAAAGAAATACAATTTAATAATTTGTTTATAGTAAGAGAAGTACGTACGGTTTTGGTTATTATTAAGTTTTAGGTTCTCATCAGTTTTCTTGCGAACATGGTGGATTAGTGACAAGGTCACATATGGTGAAAATAATGTTGAAGAAGAAGAAAAAAGTAGTAGTAGTAGTAGTAGAAAACAGTAGTTGTATGTAGTACTTAGTAGTAGAGGAAAAATAGTAGTAGTAGTAGTAGTATTAGTTGTATAAATATAGTTGATTGCTTGGTCCCAGAATGCAAAATTTATTAATATGTATGTATTTATTTATTAGAAATTTATATTACATATGTATACCAAAGTATATATACATATGTATATTACGAGTAAGTATCTATATAATAAACCACAATACTCAAATAATAATAAGAATAGATACGCTCGAATATCATAATTCAAAGAAAGTTTTGCTGTGCTATAAGCACGCTATATATATGTTTCATAAATGAAGAATTTGGAAGTCGATTGATGCTCTCATGTTTTTATTTATTTATTTTTTTTTATTCATTTCTTTGTTCATATTTCCAGTTTTGTATAACTGCTTTTGTGAATTTTTTGTTAAAATTGCGTTAATAATTATTATTGATGTTACATATTACAATTCGCTTGCTTGGTTTATTTTTTGGAGTTAATAATAAATATTGTATGATGTATTTTACTACAATGGCTTAAGTAAGTATCTTATTTTGTGTTTGCATTTTGTGAAGTAACAATTTACACTTCAGTCTCTCGTATTGCATCCGCGGGCTTAAATATAAAAAAGTAATAACAAAAAAATATAAAAATTAATCTTTCACCACAATGCATTTCTTTTTTTTTTTTAATAAATATTTTTTTAATTCTCTTTCACATATACATATATATATATGAGATATATATTTACAGTTTTCCTTTTACAAAATTTTTGCTCAGTACATGGAAACAAGAGGCTGCATTTTCTATCATTCAACTGCCATTTCATTTCCATTTCAAACAAATAAATTTTTTTTTCGATAAATTAGGGGTAAAAATGCAACTCAAATTGTTCAATAGCTTAAAAATAAATTTTCTGAACACCATGTTTGCAAAGGAAAGAACAACTGAAATATGGCAACATCTTAATAAATAATTGCTTTTCATTATTTATTTTCATATTTTCTTTCATTTTCCCTATATTTTTAGTTTCGCTATATTAAAAAAGAGAGAGAGAGATCACAAACGCTACAGAAAAGAGTTAGAGACACAATGCACAATGCCAAAAGCTAAACCAAGGCGAATTTATATACAAGATGGTGTCGGTGGCGAATTCAGGCAAATACGAGCGAATTCATTAATTTTTTTATATATGGAATTCATAAAAAAGAATAATGAATTCGCTCGAATTTTCCTGAATTCGCCAACGACACCACCTGGTATATAAATTCGCCTTGAGCTAAACTATTTAAAGTTTCCTTAGTCTGCTTTTACACAGGGCAAGTTTTCTTGCCGCAAGTCTGAGTTTATAGGAGAGAGAGGCAAGGAGAAAGAAGAGGGGTACACACTTGCTTGTACTGGCAAGTCTCCTCAATTCTCTTTTGTTTTCTCCTTTTCACTATAGCGTCTATTAGGTTTTGACCAAGGCGAATTTATATACAAGGTGGTGTCGATGGCGAATTCAGGCAAATACGAGCGAATTCTTAATTTTTTTATATATGGAGTTTGACATTCGAAACAATGAGAGAGTTGTTTCGATTGTCAAACTCCATATATAAAAAATTAATGAATTCGCTCGTATTTGCCTGAATTCGCCACAGACACCACTTGGTATATAAATTCGCCTTGAGCTAAACTATTTAAAGTTTCCTTAGTCTGCAAGTTTTCTTGCCGCAAGTCTGAGTTTATAGGAGAGAGAGGCAAGGAGAAGGAAGAGGGGTACACATTTGCTTGTACTGGCAAGTCTCCTCAATTCTCTTTTGTTTCCTCCTTTTCACTATGGCGTCTATTAGGTTTTGACATACAAAATTGAACACAGACTTGGTGTGTGTAAACAGACTAGCTTCAAGTAAACTAGGTCTGCTTTTACACAGGGCAAGTTTTCTTGCCGCAAGTCTGAGTTTATAGTAGAGAGAGAGGGAAGGAGAAAGAAGAGGGGTACACACTTGCTTGTCGATTAAAAAGTTTTAATAAAACAAATTCAACATATTATTACTAAGCCCATAGAAACTATATATTTATTAATTTCTCTAATAATATTTTTTTGGAAAGATAATTCTGTATAGATTACGTTTGTGTTATAAATAACAGCGAAATTTAATATTTAATAAAAATGTTTGTCAAAAATTCTTTCCTAATACTAACATTTACAAACTTCTGTGTTTATGGGGCACGTATTATCTTTAGGCACTTTGTTTGAAATGTTCATATTAACAGTAATATTTCAAATGTCATACAAACCAGAGTAAGCAAAAACCGTATACTGGTAAACCCTCCAGTTTCGAATATTTTATATTTTCAAATAGCTTGACACTAAAGGTTTAATTAGACGTGCCATAACCGTAACTATATTAAACAGCTGTTCGAACCAAGCTTATGGTCAACAATGTATTTGACTATTGGTGACATGCCATAACGCCATAGACATAAAAGTAAAATGTATGTGATATGGCTATGGTTATGGCTATGGCGATTTGGAAGGCACGACTAATTGAACCTTAATGAGCTGCACAAGCATAATAAAAATGGCTTACAAGCAATCTCATCACATTTAAAATTCAGCTAGTTTTATGTTTATAGACGTCTTTAACGTTAAAAGTATACTTAAGCTTGTCTATGATATACCTAGAGTCGACTCTTATAATTATCTTATTGTATACTTTATTTTTGACTATGATTATGGGCCATCCTTTCTCTTATAGATAGTAATTGCCACTAATATCTGACTCCAAAAACCGTAAAACACGGCGGTGGATCCATATTGATATGGGGGTGTTTTTCTCAACTTTACTGATGTCGGTGCAATATATTGGATAAAGTATGCGTCCCGGACTACGCAAATATATTACAAAGCACAATGCTTCCATTTGCTGAGAAAGGGAATGGGAATTTCAGCAGAATAATGATCCGAAGCACTCCTCAAAATTAGGTTAGGTTAGGTTCCATGGGCAGCCGCTCCTCAAGCAGCTCACTTGGGTCCATTCAAATCTGATCCCATTGTGATACCCAAGGGGTAGGCAGCAGGGTATTTACAATACTTCCGTTGCCTCCAGAATTGGAAAAGGTTTGGTTTGCTGTCAACAAAGTACCTGTTATGGAATGGACTTCGCAGTCACCGGACCTAAGCCCAATAGAACACCTTTGGGGAGTGCTCAGGAGGATGCTGGAGGGTTTCATTCCGAAAAATAAGCACGAATTGTGGGAAAAAATTGAGGAAGAAATCGGTAGATTCTATGAGTCGCAGATGCAATGAAGTTGTGAAAAACAAACATAGAGGAACAAAATATTAAAATAAAATAATTTTTTAACAAAAAATAAAAAGATGTGCCCCTAAAAATTGAAGCCTTTAACTCGTTTCTATTATTTTTTCCAGTAAAAATATTGACACTTTACATTGTTAGTCATACAATCCTATCAGAAAATGCTATAAATTTTGCGAGGCCCCTAATGTCAGTTCTGTTTTGACATTTGTGTAGTAAACACATGCGAAATACACGTTAATAAACAATGTTACGCTACACTCCTCCAGAAAGCGGAATATTGCTGACTATTTATTTGACCAATAATCGGCAAAATTTATAGCATTTTCTGATACGAGGATTACTTTTGCGCCACCTTGTATAAATGAAAAGAGGAATGAGGAAAGCTCTCGTTTCTATTATTTTTTTCAACACTGTATGTTCCCCTATTTATTATTAGCTAGCAAGTATTTTCTAATGGAAAATAGTAAAGACATTTAAAATATCTCTGTGTGTATGCTATAAAAAAAACCGGTTTAAAGGTTTTTTTTTTAGATAAAACCCGATATTTTGAAGGCTCTAATTAAAATTAAAGCATGAATAAATAAATTGCTAAAAATAATTTTAATAACTTCGCATGCGAAGCGGCACAATGTGGATGTGGGAATTAAAAAAACAAAATTGTAAATAAATATGTAGTGTAGTTAAACTTCTAAGTAGGATTCTATAGTTGAAACAAAAAGTCGACTTTCCGAACTTTCGACTTTTTTCGATTTTTAAAAAGTCGACTTTTCGAACTTTCGACTTTTGGTAATTTATGAAAAGTCGACTTTTCGAACTTTCGACTTTTTAGTTAAATCGACTTTTTTCGATCTTTAAAAAGTCGACTTTTCGAACTTTCGACTTTTGGTAACTTATGAAAAGTCGACTTTTCGAACTTTCGACTTTTTAGTTAAATCGACTTTTTTCAACTTTTTACCATTTTTTTGTAAAAAATACATGGTTTCTGCATTTATTGATGCGCCTTGTGTAATGTTTAGCTATAAAAATTAAATGTATTAAGGCGATAATATATAATATGTAGAAAGAGCATTTTTTATGAACATTTACTTATTATTTATTTTTGCATACACTAGAAAAATTTGAAAGTGTACCAAATTGCAATAACATAAAATTATTATGTTATTTTGTGCATATTTTGTTTTAGTATAATGTTGCAATTAAACATTTTTTAACAAGTCGACTTTTATCGACTATTCGACTTTTGTGATAACTAATCGAATGTTCGACTTTTTTCTGACCAAAAAGTCGACTAGACTTTTCGACTTTTTTCAGCAAAAAGTCGATTGTTTGAACAATCGACTTATAGAACCCTACTTCTAAGGACTATAGTTGAGCAAAAGTTTTGAATTTGAACATTATAGAGCAAGAAGGCCCCAAAGTAAGGCACCTCGGGTATAATAAGTCAAAATCAAAAGCTATTTTCTGGTTTTGATACAAATATCTCTGATATGAGCTCTATAAAAATCCTATATAAATACTGTTTCCTTATAGTTTACGAGATATTTGCATTTTAAAATTATAATTTAATTTGTTAACTTTTTTCAGGTATTCTGCTAACAAAGTTTTTAATTCTTACCCGATTTAGATTTTTTTTATCAACTAAGAACAACAATTATAAGCAATTTTTAAAAGTATATGGGTATTTCCATAGTCCCGAACGCAACATTCATTAAAGAAATTTCATATTCACATTTTTCGATAGCATATTATATAGTGCTACAATGTTTAGTAGAAAAGATAGAATTTTTGGATAATTGGTATCTCGAACGAAACAAAAACTTAAACTCGTTTTCGACTGTCTCTAGAAAAATTTTAAAATTTTCTATCCCACAATTTTATTTACTTTAAACAATATATTTCCCTTGTTTTGCGAATTTAGATTGCGCTTATCAGCTGGTTTATAAAAATATTGATTATATTCACATTTTTGCTACCATCCTTCTTACGGCACACGTTTTCCCCATCTCTGATACCAGATCTATATGCATGTTAAATTGATAAAAACATAGTAGCGGTATTCACAATCTTGTGCATATGTATTGCAAATTCAGGCAGTTAATGTATCCCTTATAGACAGTAATCGTCACAAATGTCTTATCACTTGGCTGACTCCAATTTATATAATTCGGTCATTTGACACGTATGTGCTCTTTGTAGTGCTTAGATAAGACAATTGGTTACTTTATACATCCCAGGTAATCTTTCGTGAAGACAATTGTCACTTAAGTGTCTCTTAGTAATCTGGAGTGTAGTCACTTTAAACGTGTTGTGTGATAATTCGTTCAAACTGGTTTTATACAAATTGTGTTGCTATAATTCTAACTGCTTAAGTATACTGATTGCTTAAGTATACTGATATCCCATGTAACAGAGCATGTAATGAATAGTCACTTTAGTGTCTCTTAGTAACCTATAGTGAAGTCACTTTAAACGTTTATTTTGTACTACACTTTAGAAAGTAGTTATTTTATACACCAGAAACAATCCAATAATTTAGCACAGAAAAAATAGTCGTTTAACCTATAGTGCATTGGTGAGCTGTCGAAGAAAGGTTTGTTTACGTGCAATCGTTTATTGCACTGCCTGTGATATGTCTTTTTAGCTGACTATTTGAGGTCAATTAGCCGCCGTACATGTTAAAATAACTAGTTATGTAACTGATAAAGTTACCAGTTAGGTAACTGACGCTATTTAACCAGTATGTCAATCCAATGCGTTGACTACTTTGGACCAGCTATTAGACAGTCTCATTTTAATCAATAAGGGTCAATTGACCACCTGCTTAGGACATGCACGTGTTAAAATAACTAGTCACGTAGCTAGTTATGTAACTAGTTCCCACCCTAAATGATGGGTAAAATCATTAGTTCGGGACTGTCTCCTAGAACTGCTGGGGTATTTCTGTATATTTTGTTAGTGTAACGTAAAAATGCAATGCATATACAATGATGCAAGACCATTTATTTGCACAAGATTGTGAATTGGGCTAGTGTGTCTTAAGCTACATACACACGGTTGTCAGATTTTACAATGTTGTCAGATCTGGCAATGTGCTCGCAATGTACTGCCAATGAAATATTATTAGCAAAAGGTAAATTGTTAGTTTAGACGATTGTAAGAAAACCTTACAATTTCATTGTCAGACAATTGTTAAACAATACATTTATCTGCCAACAAAAATTGTCAGTTCACACGGTTGCTTCACTTTTGTTTATTTTAAATACATATACACAGTGTTGCCAATAGAAATAATTTATCTGACAATGATGCCACTGGCAGATGCATAAACTTCGCACATATGACAATAAAATGTTTCTGACAATGATCTTACAATGATCTGGTAATGGCAACGTAAGCTGTTTACACGATTGTCAGATGTCTGACAATAGTATTGTCTTACAATGTACTGACAAATACTTTTTCTGACAACATTGTAAGACAAAAATTGTAAGTTCACATGGTTGTTAGACATTTTCTGAAGATTTTTCTGACAACATTGTACAATCTGACAACCCTGTGTACGTAGCTTTACTTTGAAATTCGAAATAAGATATTTAGTGCAATTTTTATATATATTATACGAACCCGTATAACTGGTAATAAACGATGCTTTTGCTACTAAGAAAGTTGCCAAATTTTATAATATAAACATTAAATGGTGTTCCGAATTGTTATTAATTTATAATTTTTGATTGCTCTAAATATTTTTTTTTTTTAAATATTTTTTCAAAATATTAAAAAAAAATTTAAAGTTATTTTGAAGAATTATTATTTTCGATAAGTTGTACAATAATAATTCAATAAATAAAGAAATAAAAATTTAATTTTACCTGGCGTTTACACATGCAAGTAACAGTTCGAAAAACTCAACACATTCATACTTTTGCACTAACCCAATCATTCATGCATGTGTAAATTTACACAAGCATGTGTGATTGTGTTAGTGCAAAAGTATCAATGTGTCGTGTTTTTCGAACTGTTACTTGCATGTGTAAAGGCTATGTTAATAGTTATGTTTTAAGTAATTCAGCATATAACGCTTAAAAAGGGCAGGTTAACAAATTTGTATGACAAAAAGCGAAAATGACGTAAATTATAACAAGGTAATCCTTAACTAGTAGATTGCAATAGCATTAAAAACATATAATTGGCATAATTTTGAGTTTTACTTATATACCAGGTGTCTCACTGTGGGCCCCTGTGACTCAAATTAAAAAAAATATATGTCTTATATAGCCTTGATATGTGGAGTGGCAGCTTAAAAGCGGGTTAATTAACTTCATTAAACTAAAAATCATAAATATATATATAGAATTTATACATATATGTATATATATTTTTTGGCATGTATGTATGTATGTATGTAGTAATTTTTATATATGTAAAAATAAAACACAATTTTTCATTGTTATTAATTTATAATTAATTCAGAAGTTTTTTTTGTTATGTAAAAAAGATCATGTAAATGTTATTACTGCAATTAAAATTTAAACACTGTTTTTTTCTTACCGGTACTGAAATCTATGTATAGTATAGTTGATTTGATTTATTTATATTCAATCGAATTCGTGGTAATTGGGTTTATTTGTGAAAATTTGGATTCAGTTTGAATTTTTTATTTTTTTAGTTTTCATGGTTTTATAAATATCATGTATTGTTTTTTATTTTTTTGGAACGAATTAATGCAACATGTAAAAAACAATTTCAGTCAATAATCAATCAGTCACATGGTTGGATTTGTTGGAGTATGATGGATTGATTGGTTTGGTTTTTATTTGTTTTAAGCAGTTCCAAAATTTAATTAAAATAAGAACACGCCAACATATGATTAAAAAAAAACCAAAATAAATAATTTAGTAATAAACAACACATTGTAATGTATATAAGGAGATAGTAGTAGTAGGTTGGTTTATAGCTAAGGTTTTTTTTTTTTTTTAAATTATTATTAAAACAAATGTTAAATTATAGGGTAAAGATAGATGGTAAAATGTTTGTTAAGGTCAAACAAAAATACAGTTAGAATAATAATTAGGGCTAGGATTTTAAGGCATTTATTATTTAAAATGAAATATTTTAAGGCTCTTCAATAAATGCCTGAAAATGCTAACCCTAATAACAATGGTTTACAAAACTATTTACTTATAAGGAGGGCATGGTGGTTACGAATTGTCAACACTACATTATTTAGCTACTTACAAAAAATAAATTTGGAAAGGATTAACAATTACATTGAAAATTTATACAACAACAATAATATTTACTAAATACATTGGAAATGAACAACAAAATAAAATTAAATTAAAAGATATAAATATATAAAATATAAAAAAATGTTTTCATTCAAAAGGTATAACTAGAAACGCCTAAAATTGTAGCATTGTCTTTTTTTATATTGTTTGGGGGGGGAATTTTGAGGAGTAGACCAGGGATTATTTTGACTTGATATAATACTACAGCTTAGAAAATTTCACAAAAAATATTAAACAGTGCAGCAATAACACTGAAGTTCAATATCACCGTAATTTTTTTTAATTAACCCCTATCGCGAATCAATATTTCACATGAAATGTGTTCCCTTTTTCCAGTTTTCGTTCATCAAATTTCATTCACGTGAAAAAATTCCCCTACATGGGAAATTTTTAGATGGAATTTTGTAAACAATAAACAAAGTTAACCATTGTGAATGAAAAGTTGAAGGGAATATCACGATAGCAAATTCCCCTTCGAAGGAAATAGATATTTCATGGGAACATAAATTTCACATGTTTTGCCGATAGGGGTGTATATACTTAGTTTTGTTTGCTGAAAATCGTATAATGTTAACCCGTGCCCTATCAGCATTGAATTTTGGAAATTCGTTTAGTTTTATTATGGAATTAAAAAAAAAATATAATTTTTTTTTGGGCATTTCCTAAGCAATTAGCGAGAGCTATAAATGGTTTAGGGAATTTGTAATATTGAAATGCCAAACACGTTACCCATTTACACTATCGAATTTTACGACACCGCAGAATGGTTTTTAACATTTGAAATTTTGAATTTTATTTGAATTTCAACATTTTTAAGAAATCCAAACTAATGGATCGATTATGGATGGCAACCGAACTTTAGTTGCGTTGTCAGTTTTCTTAATGGGTTTACAGATGACAACTGGCAGCTATCATTTCTGTAGCCAAATTGGAAACCAGAAATTTGTGGTTGCCCTTTGGCAACGCAACTGAAGTTCGTTTGCCACCCATAATCGACCCATAATTATGGACCTATTTTTATAAAATTTGGTGACATAAATTTTTCTATATATTGTTACGAAATTGTATTTGAATTCAAATACAACATGTCTGTGTACAGCTGTTAAACATACAACATTGAATAAAAGCTTTGAGTTGATCATTGTCTAAATAGAATATTCATGAAGCTACTGGAAGGAAGATGGCGCTGTGTATAAAGAGTGGCTGCAGTTGCAGACGGTGTTTAGTTTATGATAGACGTTGTTACATAAATTTTGTATATATTGTTACGAAATTGTATTTGAATTCAAATATAACATGTCTGTGTACAGCTGTTGAACATACAACATTGAATAAAAGCGTTGAGTTGATCATTGTCTAAATAGAATATTCATGAAGCTACTGGAAGGAAGATGGCGCTGTGTATAAATAGTGGCTGCGGTTGCAGTCGGTGTTTAGTTTAGCTGTTGAATATACAACATTGAATAAAAGCTTTGAGTTGATCATTGTCTAAATAGAATATTCATGAAGCTACTGGAAGGAAGATGGCGCTGTGTATAAAGAGTGGCTGCAGTTGCAGACGGTGTTTAGTTTATGATAGACGTTGTTACATAAATTTTGTATATATTGTTACGAAATTGTATTTGAATTCAAATATAACATGTCTGTGTACAGCTGTTGAACATACAACATTGAATAAAAGCGTTGAGTTGATCATTGTCTAAATAGAATATTCATGAAGCTACTGGAAGGAAGATGGCGCTGTGTATAAATAGTGGCTGCGGTTGCAGTCGGTGTTTAGTTTAGCTGTTGAATATACAACATTGAATAAAAGCTTTGAGTTGATCATTGTCTAAATAGAATATTCATGAAGCTACTGGAAGGAAGATGGCGCTGTGTATAAATAGTGGCTGCGGTTGCAGTCGGTGTTTAGTTTATGATAGACGTTGTTACATAAATTTTGTATATATTGTTACGAAATTGTATTTGAATTCAAATATAACAAGTCTGTGTACAGCTGTTGAACATACAACATTGAATAAAAGCTTTGAGTTGATCATTGTCTAAATAGAATATTCATGAAGCTACTGGAAGGAAGATGGCGCTGTGTATAAATAGTGGCTGCGGTTGCAGTCGGTGTTTAGTTTATGATAGACGTTGTTACATAAATTTTGTATATATTGTTACGAAATTGTATTTGAATTCAAATATAACAAGTCTGTGTACAGCTGTTGAACATACAACATTGAATAAAAGCTTTGAGTTGATCATTGTCTAAATAGAATATTCATGAAGCTACTGGAAGGAAGATGGCGCTGAGTATAAATAGTGGCTGCGGTTGCAGTCGGTGTTTAGCTTATGATAGACGTTGTTAGAAGTAACATCAACTGTATTACCAGTGTATACTTGTACATTCCCCCTTGGGGCATGGATAAGCATCTTGGTGAGCTCCACACCTTGATGTTATGCCTTAAGGGGAAATATGGAGCGAAACCGGAGCTCCGAGGTGCACGGACCTCATTCCTGGTAAGAATTTAATTTAATAAATTCGCAGCTGACTAGAGTCTTATTTAGTATAGCGGACAGATACCAAGGACCATTGGTGAGGTCACTTCGGTGAGTAACGCTAGTGGTTGTGGTTAAAGGACTGATATTTGGGCTAGGTGCTGTTGCTGACTCAACAGAGCCATTGAAAGTAGCAGATACCAACTGGCGTTTGTGCTCAGGAAACGTATTGAGGCTGTAGCATTCGTGATGTACTGGTCGTTGGGCTTGGTTCTCTGTCTAGGTCAAAAGTGTGTGATATCAGTACACTCACTTTGACTTTTATCGGCTGGGAACTTTTGAAGTCAGAGACCATACATTGGACTGGATTACCAGGCCGGATGTTGCAGCTTTGATAATTGTCCTGGGCTGGTCAGTTGGCTAGCTAGCTATGGATGGCAGGGATTAGATAGCCCGAGCTCTCGAGCAAGGGGATTGTGCATTGATCTGTGCAATCATTGTACAAGAAGTTGCCAATTGAGTGTACCTTGCAAGTCATTCAATGACGGTGATAGACGCATTGTTTTTATCAGGTGTTAAGACCACAGGCAGGTACATTATAAAGGGTATTTTTAAAGTGTATACATTAAAAGAAAGTGACTCTTTAAATTGTTGTGTAAATTTGAATAAATAAAGAGTTTTTACTATCTTAAACTACTAATCTGCTTTTATTTGTAATCAAAAGAATTTCGTTCATTTAAAGGATATAAACCAACGTTTTTAAAAGGTAACAATATATTAGTTATTTGTATTGAATTTTATTGGAATACCAAAATTTGTAAGTGATTTTCAGAAGAGGGCCTTATTTGGGAGTTATAACGCTGTGCTGAATTTTGTTTGGATATCTATATATTCTAGCGTACTTTTTTCAAAAGTGTGTCGCAAAATGGGATACTGTTTCAAGGTCAACATTTCAACTTGAAAAGTATTTTTAAACTTCAGAAGCCGTGATGCTCTCGATTACATTATTTTATAATTTTCAAATTTAGCAACAAAAGTATTTACCATTAAAAAAACAATTCAGGGAGAGTGACGTTTAATATTCGCAAATTAGCTTTTTTGGAGCAGAGTCTAGTGAACAACCTGGCAGAAAATTAGTTCACAATATCGCAAGTTCTACTTATACAAAATTAAAATTGTTATGCGTTGTAATATATATGTACATTAGGAGTGCTGCAAGATTGTATGGACGGAAAAAATTTTCTAGGTACAGGCCATTATTACCCACCCCCCCCTCTTGAATTGTTCTATGTATTATAGAAACACGTTGTGTAAAATATTAGAATGATAGGATAACGTTAACTGGTGCCGCAACGACGCTGAAGTTTGGAGGTGCATTTACAAGGGAAAAAAGGAACAAGAAATGTAGGAACAAAATTAATATTTTATGAGAAATATTCAAATAAAAGCTTATTTTTACTTGAAATATCCATATCTACTTGTATATGAGTTTTTGTCTTCGTAGGATACCGTTAACCTATTCGCAGGTATAACCAACAAAATTTAATTTTTAAAAATTTTGTTAAACAAATTTAAGAATTTTTTGATAATTGGGATTTATTTGATAATTGGATCCTATTCAGAATATTATAGTCCAAGTAATTTTAAATATACTCTGAAAGTTTTACTAAAATTGGAACGCGTCAACCCTTAAATCGTGAATGCCAAAGGTAAAATTTTTCAACATTTGGAATTTCTCATAGAATGATAGCGAAATGTTATAAATTTTGATGAAACTGAAGAAAAATATAACACAAAGTCTAGTACTTACAAACATAGAAGAAATATTATAATTAACCCTTAATAGCACTTGGGGTTAAAAAGACCCCAAACATCTAAAACCCTAAAACAAATTGCCCATTTCAATAGTGCTGATCAAAATTTGATTTTTATAGGAAACAAATTTTAAAATATTATATTGTGTGTAAGAAAATAGAAATACTAAGCCATTTTGAAAAATTTTCAAAACTATGTATTGTATTCATACCTGATTTTTGATTTAATAACGTAATTAATATTTTATTGAGGATTTTTGAATAATAAAATCGAATATTAAAATCGATTGTTTAATTTTTTTTTTTGTACATTTGATTTATTAAATTTAAAAAATAACTTAAATCAGACATACGCAAAGAGCCACTTTAAGAGCTCCCTGGTTTTATTTTCTTTCACACGTACGCTAGATACAACACCAAAACCATACAAAAACTATACAGTGGTGTTAGTGTGCAAAGGCAATTTTACGCTCTGCCGATGTCTGACTTAAATGATTCAATTTATTTAATTTTGAAAAACATTAAATCTATCACCATTCATATTGAATATGATTTCGTGATTTTAAAAGTTGCGGGTCATTTTAACCCCATGTGCAGTTAAGGGTTAATTTTGATTTTTGTGCTTTTATTGTAAATACTAGACTGTGTATTATTTTTTCTTAAGTTTCATTAAAATCGTCCCAAAAATATATAACATTTCGCTATATTTCCATGAAAAATTCCAAATATTGAAAAAATGTACCTTTGACCTTCTCGATTTAAGAGTTAACGTTTTCCGATTTTAGTAAAACTTTCACACTGTATTTAAAATTAAATGGACTATAATATTCAGAATAGGTTTTACTTAAAATTCATAACAGTAAGGAAATTCGGCTCATTCGCCAAAATATGGCCAAAAAAATTAGTTTTTCTCGAAAATCGCAAAATTTAAATCGCAGGTACAGAAAACTATAGGAGGTATTGTCATACCTTTTTTATATTTTTTTTGGTTATACCTGCGAATAGGTTAGCGATATCCTACGAAGACAAAAACTCATATACAAGTAAATTTGGATATATTTCAAGTAAAAACAAGTAAGAGAGCTATATTCGGCTGTACCAAATCTTATATATCTTCACCAAATTATACTTTAAATTAAATTTTTTTTTTTAATTTAAAAAAAATATTTTTTTAAAAGTTTTTTCCAATTTTTTTAAAAACATTTTTTTTAATTTAAAAATATATTTTTTCTAATTTATTGTAGAAAAAAATTTATGACAAAAAAAAGTTTTTTGTGAAAAAAATTCGGGTTAAAAAATATTTTTCCCGATTTTGACCCATTGTAGGTCCAACTTTGTATAGCCTTATATACATCGTTGCAATGGACTTTGAAATATCTATCATTAGATATCCATATTGTCTATACTTATGACTTAGTAATCGAGATAAAGATAGGCCGAAAATAGAGGTTGTCTCGGATTTTTGCTCATATCTCCGTTATTTATGGACGGATTTTGCTGATTTTAAAAAGGAAACTTTTCGAAAGCATGTCTGACAGAATTATTGAGGATTTGGATCCCGAAGATATCTGGGGTCTTCAGAAAATTGATTTCAACAGACAGATAGACGGACATGGCTAAATCGACTCCGCTATCTATAAGGATTCAGAATATATATACTTTATAAGATCGGAAAATTGTATTGTGGAAATTACAAGCGGAATGACAAATTTATATATTAATGTTTTAATATTTCTCAAAATATGTTAATTTTGTTCCAACATTTCTTGTTCTAGTGGCCTAAGACTTTAACACATTTTTTATACCCTTCACCTTCGTGAGAAGGGTATATATAAGTTTGTCATTCCGTTTCTAATTTCCACAATATAATTTTCCGACCCTATAAAGTATATATATTCTGGATGCTTATAGATAGCGGAGTCGATTAAGCCATGTCTGTCTGTCCGTCTGTCTGTTGAAATCAATTTTCTGAAGACCCCATATATCTTCGAGATCCAAATCTTCAATAATTCTGTCAGACATGCTTTCGAAAAGTTTCCTATTTAAAATCAGCAAAATCGCTCCACAAATGGCTGAGATATAAGGAAAAAACCAGGACAACCTCGATTTTTTACCTATTTTTTGACCTATATCTGGATTACTAAGTCAATAATATAGATGATATGGATATCTAATGATAGATATTTCATAGACCCTACCATAGTAAGTTGACCTACAATGGGTCAAAATCGGGAAAAAAATTTAAACCAGATTTTTTTTTTCACCAAAAGTTTTTTTTCGCTAAATATTAAAAAAAAATAAATTTAAAAAAAAAAAAAAATTTTAAAATTAAAAAAAAATTTACATAAAAATTTAAAAAAAAAAATTCGAAAAATATTTTTTCCCAAAAAATTAAAAAAAAACTGGAAAAAAAAAAATTTTTGTTTACCTAAAACTATTTAAAATTTTTATTTTGAAGTAGTTTGGTGAAGGGTATATAAGATTCGGCCCAGCCGAATATATCTCTCTTACTTGTTTAACCAATTTTTGTCTTTTATATCTTATTAGAACGATAATTACGTTTACATTTCGATTCTTTTAAATTAAATTACAAAAAGTAATTATTTAATGGCAAAATTTGTACAAAAACTGAACAAATTGCATTTTTTCCCCTTTTAAATGCACCTCAAAACTTCAGCGTCGTTGCGGCACCATCCTAATATTTTACACAACGTGTTTATACAATACATAGAACAATTCTAGAGGGGGGGAGGGTCAAAATTCGCAATTTTATTTTTTTTAGCACTCTAATCTACATATAGCTTTATATATATTAAGAAAGGAAAATGAGTACTATTGTATTTTTTATGCACTTTTTGACATGGAAAATTATCCTAGTACCCTAGTACCCATCTTATAATGTACTTTGTTAAAATATATATTTTAATAAAACAAATATCGCCGAATTATATTGCAGTTTAATTAATTTTTTTTTTTTTTTTTTGAAATCGAATTTATTATTTTACCTTCAAATTTTGATTTTGCAAAACAAAAGGGACAATAAATAGGAAATAAATATGAAATTTTTAAACAAATACACCGACTATAATAAAACATATTTGACATTAGTAAAAACATTGTAGTAATTACAGTGATGTTTGCATTTGGATTGACAGTAGGGTTGCAATAAATTTTTCAACAAAAGTAACACATATGTTATTATGAATTCCTTTACTTCAATATATAATGTTTGTTTGCCTGCTAGTATTTACTAAAATTTTAATAACAAAATTTTTATTATTTTCAATACAAAAAAAAATAAACAAAATATTGAAAAATAGTAAAAGATAAGTATTATGATATGTATGTCTATATATTAAAGTAAAGAATATTATGTGTACTTTTTAAATATAATATTTGTTGTGCTAAAATATTTCGAATTAAATTTTTTTTTTACATAGAATTTACATAAAAAATTGTTGAATGGAAATAAATTTAAGTAAAAAATAATAATTATAGTAAAAAAAATAGTTTTATTTTAAAATTTAAATAGTTCGTTAATTGTAAAAGATAATAAATAAAGAAAGTTTATTGTAGAGCTCAAGTACCTAGTAGATTGCAAAAGAATTAAAAAGCTGAAATTTGGTTTTATTTTAAAGTTTAGAAACACCCGAGGTGGCTTACTTTGAGACTATGTGATTGGTTGTAAATTGAAAACTTAAACTTTTCTATAGCCTTAATATGTTTTATAAAATTGATGTAGCCGTTTAGAAATTACAGATTTATTTCGAAATCTACCCATAATTGAAGGTTTAACTGTAACCGGTCTCTAACCCCCATAACCTCCTGTTCAGTGACTAGTTCTTTGGAAATTGTAACGGATTTAACGTTCAATCTATCTCAGAAAATTTATCCGTCTTTTACAAAATAACGAATCGTACATGTTATACAAAATATATTACAGTTTGTCGATTAGTTTGTTGAATATAAAATTATTTTTTTTTTGTAGTATAAACAAACATAACTGCCACGCCTCCTAACAATTTGCTACCCAGAGTTCATTACTTGGTTAAATTAAAATTAATGTTAGATTTAGTTTTAAAATTAATATTAGAATACATAATACAAATAGATAATACAAATAGTTTGTGCAGTAAAACATAAATAAAATTTATTTTCACTAAACTAAAAACCTCAACAAAACGAATATCAGTCTAGTATATTAAAAGATTATTAATGATTGATCTTTTGATATACATTTGTAAAATCTAAAATATTTCCTCTCCACGTTCATGAAGTAATTTGTGTTGAAATCAACACTAGTCGATCAAACCTATATTTCATAATACTCAATTTATTAAAAAAAAAAAAAATCAAGTTTAAAAGCGAATTGGGCTGCAAATTTCATATCCACAAAATCATATTTACATTAGGGAGTTTTTTTTTTGGGAATTTCGTTGTGTCTTTGACACAAATCGGTTATATTTTATATTAAGTTTGAAAAACGGATAATATTACGTCGTGCCATATAAAAAGTAAAATTTGGATTTGGTTTGAAATTTTTTTTTTTTTTTCAAGTTTTTCAAAAAATATTTTTGAATGTCGCCTTTACTAAAATAGAATAGCAATCTATACAGAATTATTTTTCTAAAAACATGTACAATTTGAGAGTTATCACAAATTCCTCCCAAATCAATCAGGGCACATGTAAATTTATTTATTTTCCTCAATCACAAAAGCTCGATTTTATGATTTTTTGTTAGTTTACTTTTACAAAAACATCTAACACCATTCCCATCTGTCAACAAAAAGTTAAATTTTTTTACAACTGACTTTTAGTAATTCAAAATTGTGCAGAAATTAGCTATTTTGTTTTATATCTAACTCAGCGAAAGGCATTGAGCTCTCAAATGAGCTCTCTTGTTTTTGTTTTCACATATACGCAAGCACACACATTGTATAAAAACAATCAAAACCAGTTAGTCTCGCATGAGCATTGATAGAAGCAGGTTGTTTTACGCTTTTCGTTTTTATGCTTGTTTATTTCTGTTATTGTTTTTGTTTTTTTCTCAACTTTTTACTCAACTCATACAACTACAGTATTTAAAAACTGTAGTGGTGTGAGTTTGCCTTTCGCTGATTTAGAATAAAGTGGTTAGGAGTGGCCTTATACGTCCACGTCCAACTGTTATTTGTTTCGAGCGATGCAGAACGCTCTCTGGGAATCGCTTCACTTTGAAACAGAGTATCCGATATTGGCTTGATTCGTTTTCGGCCTTAAAATATGAGCAGTTCTTTTGGTAAGGTCCCTATTCAAACAACATTTTGTCTAATTGTGTAAATTTCTTTATTGAATTAGAAATTTTTGCCAACAATTTTAAGTCTTTAACGTATGTAAAAATTCAATGTATTCTCTGCAATAAATTTAAAAAAAAAAATTCCAAAAAAGTTGTGAAAAATATGATATTGGATGGGGTCTGACATTTTGGTCCGTAACTCTGGTTCTACTTGACCGATTTTAGCCATTTCCAATAACAAACATTTCAGACCAAGAATATTTGATGAAAATTTCATACTCCTAAGTCATTCCCTGTAGATCGTCTTAGAATTTTATAAGGACACAGAATATATATATATATACTTTTGTGGGTCTGCGATGACTATTTCAATTTGTTATATTTCAATTTCGTGTATTAACTGGCTAGTATTATTAATTTTAAAACAAATTATTACATGAACGTGAAGAAAAAATCATATGTAAATTATTATATATTATATTTAAGAGCAAAACAAAATATCGTGTAATAAGTTCTTTTTTTTATTTATTTCGATGTGATATGTATGTATGCATATGTCATGAATATTATAAAACAACAATTACACAAAATTCTTTAACCAAACCTATAGATGAATTTCCATAAAATGAAAATATACCTATGATTTCTAAACGGTTTCGCCGATTTTAATAAAACTTATTAGGACTTTAGAAGAAATATATGGGGGGGGGATTCACACGGTCTGCTATTATATATTGTCATAATGTGCTAATATATTATGATAGTTTAAACAAATTGTTGTTGTGACATTTTGACAAAATAGTGTATTTGGAGCATATAAAACCATGGAAGAAGGGAACACGTTTTATAAAGCGATTCGAATTTACTAGAAAATTCAAAAAACCTATTTATTTTTTCATAAAAGTTAAATTTTTTAACCTACCCTGCCTGACGGATGTTTTGAAATTTTCTTTTTAAAATTAATAACGAATTTATTAGTTTTATAAAAAACTGATTCAAATGTTAAAAATATTTTAAAATTAAAAATGTAATGTGGAATTTCAAAACACACCTTAAGATTTCCATACGCTATTAGCAAGAAAGAGGTCAGGGTAGGTTAAACAATTAAATTATTAATAAAAAATAAATCGTATAAAAAACAGCTGATTATTTAGCTATATATGCCTTACTTTAAGGACTTGTGACCCCCGCTTTGTATTGATATATAATGATCAAATATATTTCTTCTATAACCTCAATAAGTTTTATTAAAATTGCTGTATGGTTAGTAAATTACATTATTATATTGTATTTTAATTTTTCATAAATTTTAGAGTTTTGTCTCTATGATCTAAAACGCTCTTTTTTTAACAAACACAAACTGGGAGGCCTTTTTCTTGACTGCAGATATACTCCGAGTCTCAGATAGACTAGGCCCAGCATAGTGTCGCCTAGTCTATCGGGGCACCCGTTTTAAGATTTACTTAAATGATTGTACTTTTTTTCTTGATGTTTTTGTAATTGTTTGGTAGTTGTAGTGCAGCTTTTTAACTGAATCACTAAAAAAGAACGTTTTAGTTCGGTGCGGCACAACTCTTCATAGTTAATTCCCCCTGTATTGGGTTAGACTTTGTTAAGTGCTCCAAAATATATAATAAAAACCTAATTAAGCTTTGCTTTATTTCTGTCAACTTGTTACAAGTTTACTTATCTCAAGATAGTGGATGTTTAGCTTTTTACATATTATCTAAAAATATGTTTTTATATATAGAACACAAATGTGCAAACACATTCGATACGCGCGATACAAAAAAAAACTCAATGTATTTTTTAATTGCGTGAAACAATACTTAAATATATTATAAAGTAATGCTTATTTATGCTATTACTATGGAATTTTCTTATTATGAGAAAAACATAAGATAGAGAGAGGAAAATAGAATATAACTTATAAATGAAAAATGTGATAATAGTTTTTTAAAAAATAAAGCATTAAAAATACATAAATAATAAATATAAACCATAAAATCAATGATATTTTTTATCATATTTCTGTTCCCTATATATGCGTAATATGTTAGGTGGTTATTAGGGTGGTTTTTTGAATATGGAGTATTTCCAGGAGTACGAAACGTATTATTGTAACTCTTGATACAACACTACAAACTGTGGAAATTTCAAAAAAAATTGCCTGTTGTTAATAAGTGCTCAATCAAGACTGAAAACTCGATTGGACAGGGATTAACTTAGAGGATTTGACTTAAATTTTCACAGTTGTACTATTATATTAAGTGCCATAAGTGTCAACGAAATTCGATAGCAAATAAAAACACAAACTAAAGTCTGTTTTTAATTTAACATTTTGACCGGCAAATTGTTATTCGACATACATAATAGTGAAAACGATGATGTGTCTGTCTGCCTGCCTGTTCCCCATGCCGTTTTCTATGCTGACCTTTCTTTTTTCCAAAAAAGAGCTTACATTTTAAGTACTGTGCATTGAAACCAAACATAAATAAAAGTTATCAAAATAAAGGTATTTACAAAGTCTATCATTATTAAATAGATCAATGGATAAAGAAATATTTTACAATTTGATTTTGCAAAAAAAAAAAGGAAAGTCACCTCGGGTATATGCGCAATTGAACACAAAGCCAAACTAGTTAACGTATACGTTATAGTTTACTAGATATTGGCATTTTAGAATTAAATATATTTTAACCTACCCTCTGGTTGGTTTGTTTGCCCATAGTGGACTTAAAACAATAATTTTACATGAAAAAGCTATTTTTAACCAGTATTCTATAGGCATTTTCGTAAAGTAAATATATAAACAAAATTCTAAACATTTTAATTTTTGCTATTTTTGAAAAGTTGTTTTTTGCCATTATATAAAAAAAAATAAATAAAAAATGTATATACAATTTTTTTTATAATCACTGATTTAATTTAGACTTTTTATCATTTAACCGACATTAAAATATTTACTATTTTAGTTTTTTTTAGACAATTTTAATAATGAACAAGTAAGAGAGCTATATTCGGCTGTGCCGAATCTTATATACCCTTCACCAAATTATACTTTAAAATAAAAATTTTAAAACAAAATTAAAATTTCTTTTTTCAAAATTTTTTTTTTTAAATTTTAAAAATTTTTTTTCTAAATTGTTTTTCAAAATTTAAAAAATTTTTTTTTTTCAAAATTGTTTTCAATTTTTTTTTTTTCGAAATTGTTTTAATTTTTTTAAAATTTATTAGTGAAAAAAATTTTTATTTTTTGTTAATAAACAAATTTAAAATTTTTTTTTTTTTTCAAAATTGTTTTCAATTTTTTTTCGAAATTTTTAAAATTTTTTTTTTATTTTTTAAAATTTATTAGTGAAAAAAATTTTTTTTTGTTAATACTTTTAGGTAAATTTTAAAATTTCTTTTCTCAAAATTTAAAAAAAAAAATTTCTAAATGGTTTTTTAAAATTTAAAAAAATTGTTTTTTTTTCAAAATTGTTTTCAATTTTTTTTTTCGAAATTGTTTTGTTTTAATTTTTTAAAATTTTTATTTTTAAAATTTATTAGTGAAAAAAATTTTTTTTGTTAAAAAAAAATTCGGGTTAAAAATATTTTTCCCGATTTTGACCCATTGTAGGTCCAAATTACTATAGCCTTATATACATCGTTGCAATGGACTTTGAAATATCTATCATTAATTATCCATATTGTCTATATTAATGACTTAGTAATCCAGATATAGATCAAAAATAGGCAACAAAAACAGAGGATGTCTCGGATTTTTGCTCATATCTCCGTTATTTATGGACGGATTTTGCTGATTTTAAATAGGAAACTTATCGAAAACATATCTGACAGAATTATTGAAGATTTGGATCCCGAAGATATCTGGGGCCTTCAGAAAATTGATTTCAACAGACAGACGGACATGGCTAAATCGACTCCGCTATCTATAAGGATCCAGAATATATATACTTTTTAGGGTAGGAAAATTATATTGTGGAAATTACAAACGGAATGACAAATTTATATATAAAAAGGCTAGAAGAAACACACGAAGCTAAAACATAGATTTCGACGTAAATGTCACCTCGAAAAAGCTACAAGGTAGACATTTTATACGAATATTTAGGCTGTTTTTTAAACTAAAAATTTTGTGTCGTGAAAATTTAATGTTTTTGAGGGACTTCTTAACCTTTTTTAATAACATCTACCTGCTATATTTTTGCTGTTAGTTTTTGTTCGACTCAATTACATTATTTTGAGCTACATATAAGCTTTTGTTTTATTTAAAATCTTCGAAATGATTTTATATTTTGTTTAACTATGAAGAACATGTAAATGTTTTCTTTTTTTTGTTTTTAGTACCATTTTTAGAATTACAATTTTAAGAACTGTTCACACTGGTTACTAAGTTTGCTTTTTGTTCTCTTGTATAATGCTAATAAAATTTTAAAGATTAAAATGGTATAAATTATTAAAAAATTTGTGTTGGCAGGTGGGAATGCCGAAACGATACCTATTTAGGCATAAATTGGAATCACAGATTTTGCAAGGTGAAATAGTTTTCTCTACATGTGACAAATTGTTCAACTGATTTTTGTGTTTTAGGAAGATAATCCATATTGGGTATAAATAAATTCAAAATTAAAATTTATTTAAAATTTGTTTGGAAAAACTGTTGTTATTGCATTTCGAAACATCAGAGTTGATAGAGAACGTGTTATCTAAAGCCGATATGACTAAAATGTCTACAGTTGTACTATTATATTTATGCTGAAACATGTTAAGGCATCTCCTTAATTTTCTTAATTTTCCTAAAATATGACTTGTTTTTTTTTTTGTTTTTTTTTTGTAAACTATCTATGGTTTTATGGCGTAAGAATAGAATCGCATTTTTCTTATGTTTTCGATTTCTTATGAATTTTTCTATATTGTGGGAAACATCTGAAAAGTTAATCACCCCTATCGGCAAAACATGTAAAATTTATGTTCCCATGAAATATCCATTTCCCTCGAAGGGGAATTTGCTATCGTGATATTCCCTTAAACTTTTCATTCACAATAGTTAACTTTGTTCGTAACAGATGTTTATTGTTTAAAAAATTCCATCTAAAAATTTCCCATGTAGGGGAATTTTTTCACGTGAACGAAAAATGGGAAAAGGGAACACATTTCATGTGAAATATTGATTCACGATAGGGGTGAATATGTTGGTTACATTACAAAATTATATGAGTGGCCATAGAAATCATCTTGATACTGAATTCAGTTTAAAAAAAATCCTAAATCCTTAATTATCAACGAAAAAAAAATAATAAATGTGGGGAGAGAACAGAACAGACACACCATCCGCCATTATTTTTCATAGCCAATTTTACATATTTCTAATACTATTATTAATTCATATTTAAATATATACAATATTATTATATGTAGTATTATATAGTATATGAACATATGTTTCTTAGTGCAGAGAAATGATATTGCATACTCACTTCTCAACTGCATATACATACATATTTTTTGATAAATTATTACTTGTTTAATTAAAAATAAATTAAATAAAACCGTAAGTAAATCAATAAATAATATAAAAAATAAAAACAATAATTAAAAAAATAAATAATAAGATATATAAATATAAGATAATTTAGTTAAATAATATAAATTTTTTTTGATTTAATGAAGCATTTAAACAAAAGGGTTTGACTTACTTGAGTTTGTAAACGTGTGAGGCCGCGAATCCATAAGATTTGACCGGCACGGGGTTTTTTATCCGAGTCAATAGAGTCAAAACGTTCTTCTCCCAAATTCATGCCATCGGTATATTCCTCTGGATGTCCCCGTCCCCATCTAAAATAAATTATTATTTTTTTTTTTTAAACTTGCATTATTTTTCGAAACAAAACATTATAAAGATTAGGAAAAATAGGTTTGTAATACCCTCCACCACCACTCGAAAGAAATATGAATTTAAGACACCACCAAAAAATAAAATAATAAAAATAAATAATAATAATAATAAACTATCAGTTCCCCTTTAATTGTTTTATGTTGTATGCAACAATTCTTGGAATTTCCACGCATCGTACAGTGGGTGAATTTCTAAAGAATGAAATTTTTCAGATTCGTTAAATATATAATTTGGTGAGTAATTGTGTGTAGGAATTTAAGAATAATTTTATAATATATCTAATAATAATAACATTTTCCATGATTATTCCAAAATTATGACATATTCCAAACAATATTAAATTATGAATTTTCAAATTTACGACCTGTAGATTGACCATAAGGTTAACATGGACACCCGGTAAGTATATGGACCGATTATAGACCATACATTTTTTAAATACTTTCATAGTCGATTGATCCTTAAGGTATTTTACAAAAAAATCAGCAGAAATATTGTAAAGATCCATTATTTTTGAGCGATAAAAATATCACCAGAAATCCAGTACACGAAAATCCCGGCATTTTCGGGAACGGGATTCCCCGTTTGGCATCTCTAATCAGTGATCACAATGGTGTAATTTTTACAGCTGAAACCACAGCTTTTGAGTGACATTTCCTACGAAGTAAAACGATTCCATAGGAAAATTCAGGGAAAATGATTAGAATGCATTAGAAATGCATTTTTTCCAGAAAAAAAATTTAAACTTTTTTCACAATCACAATGAAAATATCGCCCAAAATAACGCCATTGTGATCAGTGATACAAACATCAGGATACACAATCATTTGAAATTAAGCCTAATACGAGTATGTGTATATACTCGTAAATTATAAACCGGTTGAACCAATTTTATTGAAATTTGGATCATCTATTTATGATCTTAGTTGGTCATAACTTGGTCCTGGGTGACCTGTTTTTTACAGCATCTAGCAAAAACTACACTTCCGATGCGGGGAAATTGAGGCTTATTTTGTGTATTTTCCTACCAATAATTGTATTGTTTAATTACATTTTTGTTTGTAAAATGTATAAATTTTTTTTTGAATTCTCAAATTAAATGGCAAGGTACGTAACCAAAATGCCAGTGTATCCAACTAGATTTAAGTATGTCCCTAGTCGACCTATATCTTCATATAGGAAGCTGGAACGCTTAAAACAAATCACGAACAGAGTTTTAAATGGTACTCCACCAGTATCAAAGAGTTTTAATGGTCTCCACCAGGGTTAGTCAAAATTAAAAGACACGCGGTTGGTGTAAACGACGTAGAACATGAACCGTTATACGAAGCCTTACATCACACACGTGCCAGAGTGAGACACAAAATTATCGAAGGCAAAAAAACGAAAACGGGCCTGACTGCACTTAAAAAATAATTGCAATGACGCGCGAGTTGTTAATCAACCCAGACTTACTTTACGACTGTATCAAAGGAAAAAAAAATTACAAAAACATTTCATTTTTTTATTTTTTCCCCCAAAGATTGAAGAAATAGCTATCTTAACTATTTGGGACACATTTTGCTAAGAACTCAGAAAATTCTCGACCATGTTCACTTGACATGAAATGCCCCATAAGTTATTAAAAATAAAAATAAAGATACTCCATCTATTGTACATTTTTGGTACCATTTGTTTTCTATGTGCTAAATCTGTAAAAAACAAGTAAGAGTGCTATATTCAGCACCTTTGTTGTGGATGCAATAATTGCCCACTTTCAGCGTATAGCATCCTTAAAAATTTTACATTTAATTGCTGACGATTGTAGAAGTTACAAACGAAAGGACAATCTTATACGAAACACCAAAAAAAACAAACACAAAATACGCAAAGCAATGAAACGAACACACATCCAAACATACGTTTTGTTGTTTTTTTGTCAATAAATTGTAATTTTTTGATGAAATTTTCATATCTCCGTTATTTATGGACAGATTTTGCTGATTTTAAATAGGAAACTTCCCGAAAGCATGTCTGACAGAATTATTGAAGATTTGGATACCGAAGATATCTGGGATCTTCAGAAAATTGATTTCAACAGACAGACAGAAGGATCCAGAATATATATACTTTATAGGGTCGCAAAATTATATTGTGGAAATTACAACGGAATGAATGAAAAGCTTATATATACCCTTCTCACGAAGGTATATATTTGGGGTACCACATGGAAGTATTTTAGAACCTTATTTTAGAACCTAAAATCTACACCAATGACTCGGTTTGCAAGGAAAAACTTTAATGTATGCTGATGACCTGTGTATTTTTTCCATTCAAGCAAGCAATAGTACTTATTTTCTCCATTGCTGATGATGCAGAACTAAGAATTAATAAACTGAATAAAGAGCATCAGAATCGGAGTAATGATCGGGGAAGAGTTTGCCTAGTGTAGCTTGAGATCCGGCAACGAGTAACATCTAGATCAAGGGTGACCATCAGAAGAACTAGTGTTTCTTACTTTAACGAGGACGAGCATGATTTTCCTCCATTGCCAAAGCAAGAACCCCAAAATAATACACGTGATTTTCGCGCTTATGGAAATCTGTATTCAGAGGTAGTTAAGAACAAAAACTACATGCCTTGCAGAGATATCAAAATAAGTACGACAATCTACGAGTTTTGGGAATGATGCCATATAAGTAATTGTTTACACGATGTTCGTGTTATGCATTAGAGTGCACAAGGCATAACAACAGAGTCAGCAGCTGCCCAGCTGGAATACGTTTTGCATAAAAGGAAAATCGTTATTTTTCTTTTAAATGAGACTTTTTTGAAACCAAACGAGTTCTACTGCTCAATAAAAGTTATTATTAATAGCCGCCCAGTTATATTTACTTCAGCGTATAATCCATTTCACACTACCAATTTCAAGGCTGATTTGGATAAACTAACTGTAATCTTTTTCTATAGAATATTTTATATTTGGTTATCTGAATGCCCACTTATGAAGTGTATGTCAAATAATTCTGCTGGTAAGCAGCTGTTCAGCCACTGCCTCCAATCCAACTATTACATATATTATCCAAATGGACGAAACATCAACCCAGTCCAGCAGCCTACAGTAATCTCAATTTTTCAATCCTTGACCCACATCCAAATATTTTACAGTCGGACCATGGATTAATATCTTGTGTTATTTCTGGACATGTTCACAATATGACATATTCATTGCCCTTGTACTATCGTGCAGATTGGTCAGTAATCAGAAGCTAGATGAAAAATTAAATTAGGTGTCTGAAAATTTACCAACCTGTTACTAATGCAGGTTATTTAGACTTGTATTTTAATAAACCAATATCTATAGTTAACCAAGTTTTTAAGAAAATGCGAAATCTCTCATATTAGTAATATGTTAATTGGTCAAAGAAATAAGTACACACGAAAATATTAAAGATGATTTTATCAAAGGGAAATTAATCATGGTCAAAATTTATTGCAAATTTTCTTCAGGGATCTTAAAATGTTTGGAAATTAACAAAAGCCTTTAAAGGCAATAAAATGTAATTTACTGATTTTCCTGTAAATGGTGATGTCTTAAAAACTGGCGCTGAAAAGGTAAACTCAATGGTGGATGTTTTTGGGAATTCACACACCATTACTTTAAATAATTCTTTATCTATGAACACAGATATTTCAAGATTCATTCATGATCTAACGACAACATTCTTGACAGATCAAACTTGGAACTGAAGTTAAATCGTGTATATTTTTATTGAAAAATAATCAAGCCCCAGGGAAATTTTAAGTAAGTTTTCCAATTTTTGTTTAATAGGGGGATATTTTGCACCGAAATTTTTTCGAAAAACTTTGCAAATACAAACCGATTATAACAAGTAATGTCTCGTTTTTTTGTTTCTATATAAAATTGTCTTTAAAAACTGTGTTAACCAAATTATACTTCAAAATATAAATTTTAAATATTTTTAGGTAAAAAAAATTTTTTTTTTTTTCCAAAGTAGTTTTTTTTAATTTTTTGGAAAATTTGTTTCGAATTGTTTTTTTTTTTTTAATTTAAAGTTTTTTTTTAAATTAAAATTTTTTTTTTAAATTTAAAAAAAAAAATTTTTTTAAATTTTTTTTAATATATAGCGAAAAAAATGTTTGTAAAAAAAAAAAAATTTGGGTTAAAAAATATTTTTTCCGATTTTGACCCATTGTAGGTCCAATTGACTATCCCAGCAAAAAATGGTGCTTCCTCGGAAGCAGAAATGTAAGGCAGAGAGCAGTTGCTACTGCTTCCACTTGTTATGAAAGATTACATGATTTTTGTATGGGATTCCTCGCGTAGAAGCTCTGCTTAAGAAATCCGGAATGTGCATTTACGAGCACATGGAAGAATTGATAATATCATGCGTCCGAGGTGCATACTTTAGGCTGATTTTGTAAAAAATCCAGCAATAAAAGTAGTAATTGCTTAACAAATAGTGCTGCCTTTTTCTAATTTCTGCACCACATACAATATTTGCTGAATGTATGCCTTCCAAAAATCAGTATCGTAAGGCAATAATTGAAGAAGCAATATAGGAAGCTGTTAAAGATGCAGTAGTCATTTTTATTGCTTCCAAATCAAGAATAATTTTTGCTGGGTATGGTATTATATTGAAATATCTATCATTAGATATCCATATTAGGTCAAAAATCGAGGTTGTCTTGGTTTTTTCCTCGGTTTTATCTCAGCCATTTGTGGACCGATTTTCTCGATATCTCGAGAATTCCGGAGATATTGATGTACATATGAATCAAGCATGTAAGTTGTTTGGGGGCTTCGGAAAGTTGATTTCAAAAGACAGACAGACGGGCATGGCTTAATCGACTCTGCTATCTATAAGGATCCAGAATATATATACTTTATAGGGTCGGAAAATTATATTGTGGAAATTACAAACTTATATATACCCTTCTGACGAAGGTGAAGGGTATAAAAAGGATTCGAAATTATAAGAAAGCTTAATTCTTTGCCTTTCCAAAACTATTTAAAATTTTGAAAATTGTCTACTACGTACTACGACCTAAACTAAAACAGTTTTTTTTAAATAACTCAAAAATCTTTCAAAATCTTTGAAAACCCCTACAAATGCTATACAAATTTAAAGTTCAAACTTGACGAGTGTTCAAGAGGATAAAGGAAAATTGGTACTTTTTCTTTAAATGATACCTTTTTAATATATTAAATTAGTTAGCTTATATACATTAAAGTTGGCTAATATGATTCTCAATAAAGAAATAATCAAGAATAGGGAGAACTGAAATAAACTAAGGACTATTTTTTCGTTCTTCAAATAGTACTTTTTGAATTTTCGATAATATTGAACCTAGAATCAGGAAATTAGTTTGAAATTTCAAACTTGACAGTGGTTTAAGTGTGGAAAATTGTTACTTTTTCTTCGAATGGTACTTTTTATTATATTAAATTATTTAACTTATATGTATACATAATAGTTGGCTAATATGCTTCTGAGTAAAGAAAGAATCAAGGCATAATGATATTGAGGTAACAAAAACTATTATTGAAATGTTTATAATAATGAACCTATAAGCAGGAAATTAAACACACATGATCCTGACTGAGTTAGAACTTTTTGAATATTTTGAATAGTACTTTTTGAATATTTTATAACGATGGACCTAGAAACGGGAAATTAAGCATTCATGGTTTAATGAATGCGAATTCAAAAAGGGTAAATAAAGTTACTATTTCTTTATTGTAAAGGTACTTTTTTAATATTTTATACAAATGTTTCTGAATGAGTTAGAATTCACAAAAGGTGATTTTAGTGGTACCTTTCTTTTGTATTTTCTATAATAATGGACACAGAAATATGAAATTAGGCATTCATGATGCTGAGTAGGCATACACAATGTGGGTCTTTATGGTACTGTTTCTATTCTAATAATACGCTTCGAATGAGCTAGAATCCACATTACTATGAAGCAATAAACATGAACCTAGAGACATGTTTTCCTGAATTTGTATTAATTCACAAAGGGAGACTTAATAGTACTATTTCTTTTTTTTTTAAATTAAATAAAATCATTTGAATTTTTCTACAGAAAATAGATTAAAAGTAACAAGTAAGAGAGCTGTATTCGGCTGTGCCGAATCTTATATACCCTTCACCAAATTATACTTTAAAATAAAATTAAACATTTTTTTTTTTTAAATATTTTTTTTCAAAATTGTTTTTAAAGTTTTTTCCAATTTTTTAAAAAAAAAAAAATTTAATTTATTAGTGAAAAAAATTTATGACAAAAGAATGTTTTTTGTGAAAAAAATTCGGGTTCAAAAATGTTTTCCCGATTTTGATCCATTGTAGGTCCAACTTTGTATAGCCTTATATACATCGTTGCAATGGACTTTGAAATATCTATCATTAGATATCCATATTGTCTATATTTATGACTTAGTAATCGAGATGTAGATAAAAAATAGGCCAAAAATAGAGGTTGTCTCAGATTTTTGCTCATATCTCCGTTATTTACGGACGGATTTTGCTGATTTTAAATAGGAAACTTTTCGAAAGCATGTCTGACAGAATTATTGAGGATTTGGATCCCGAAGATATCTGGGGTCTTCAGAAAATTGATTTCAACAGACAGACAGAAAGACGGACATGGCTAAATCGACTCCGCTATCTATAAGGATTCAGAATATATATACTTTATAGGGTCGGAAAATTATATTGTGGAAATTACAAACGGAGTGACAAATTTATATATACCCTTCTCACGAAGGTGAAGGGTATAAAAACCGAAGAGTAATTGTCGGTTTCAATTTTAGGCCTTGAAAAACCGCGGTTTCAGTTAAAACCGAACTGGAAACTCTAATATAAAGTATGCATAGCATTTCCAGTAAAGTATAAATCGTGTATAAGTGATATATACATAAGTGAGTATGTTTAAAATAAATATTAATGTAAGGAATATTATGTGTTGATAATTTGTAAATTATGGTATTAACATAATTTAATATTAAAAAATAAAGAATACGAATAGGATATTAGAATTGAATAGATACAGTTCTAGCAAATTTTATGTTTAGTTGAAGTTAGTATTGAGAATATTTTAATGTGATCTAGAAATATAAATAATTTTTTATTTATTTTTTAGTTTTTGTATACATTTATTTACAGAATATGTATTTTATTACTATAAAATTTATTGGGGCAATGCATTCTCCAATATGTATCAAATTACATTCATAATTACAACATGTTACAACACCATTACACAATTTTAATTAACGTACATTGCACTAGGAAGTAATTCTGAGAGAAAAGGGATTATGAAATGTTGTAAAGTGTTCACTACTAAAGGCTGGGAATAAATGAGCTAACCAGATTTATTAAAATCCAATATATTTAGGTAAGAAGAATATATTGATAAAAAACACAAATGGACTATAACTCGACAACGATTGCTGATATGAAAAAATTATATTTAACCAAAATGTAGGCAATTTTTTTTATATAAATTGTGTATTAACTTCTAAGCCCGTAGTATGCAAAATAAGCTAGATTTATCCAAAAACTCTAGTTGTTATACAAAAACTAACATAACTTTTGAACCCATTGAAACCCACACAATAATTATAGTTCCGTTGACTATTTTGTGTAAAAAAAAGTAATGAAATAAAGAGGTCCACTTTTGAGATATCCAAGGATAAAAAACATTTTCCGGTTTTGGATCTCTTTTTGCTAAAAAGATATTTAGTTTTTATAAAATAAATATGTATATATTTAGGTAAGAAGAAAATATTGAAAAAGAACACAAATGGACTATAACTAGAGTATCCAAAACCGATACCGCAAACCGGTCAACCGGTTTTTTCATCTTTGTAAAACCGACCGGTTTCGGTTTTCTTTAACTTATCGGTTTTTTGACAAACCAGTTTTTTTAAGGTTAACCGGTTTTAACGAAATACATTGTTAAGCTTATTTGAACATATAACTTAAAAATATTTTGACATTTTTAAAAATATTCATTTATTTTTTAGAAAATTTCTGCATTTGACCGGTTAACCGGTTTTTAGAATGACAAAACCGAAACCGTTTTTTTAGAATGAAAAAACCGAAACCGGTTTTTTATAAAACACTGTTTTTGGTTAAACCGGTTTTTTGAATTTGCCGGTTTTTTGGACACTCTAATTTTTTTTGCTGTCAAAATTTGGTATATATCTGCCAATCTAATCAAATTATAAGCAAGTGCACTTATCATGCTGGCTTGGAACTTTTTCAATTGGTTTGAATACTAAATAGACTTTGCATTTTATAGAACGGACTTTTGTAATTTTGGTGGGGAGGATGCCGGGCATCTTTAAATAGGATTGCGAGACATTCAACAGTCTTACTCAAGTGGATACGTGGACACGGAGATACTACGGACAACTGTGTTGCCGATGATTTGGCGAAAAAAGGCGCCATGCTGCCAGACGGAGACATAGACTTCCTATGTGGGATTCCGTTATCCAAATACAAGTTTCACATTAGTAACTTATACTATGAGCTCGTACTATAACCAGAACTTATATGTAGTGGCGGTCATTACCGTACACTGCACTTTTAGCAACAACGCGAGAAGACTTGGCTTACCCTAAAACGACTTCTGCAGAAGTTGTCAAAACGAGGAGGAGGATGAGACCATTTTTCATATTCTTTGCCACTGTCCGGCATTAGGAGATCTACGCTTAAGGTTTCTGGGACATCGCTCCCTAATTAGTCTTTCTGAGCTCTCGAATTTCAGGCTAGAGTGCATTAATGCCTTTATAAGGAATACTAATTGGCTAACAAGACCAGACATGGGGATCTACACAGAGTGACTCCTATATCTCTTTTTTCGTACCCCTTCGCTTTTCAATCCTTAATCACATCTTGACTATCCACTTCTCGGTTTGATATCTATCTGTCTCTCTTTTTTCTGTCTTTCTACTAACAGGTAACACAAAGGGACCTACTGCCTGGACCCACGTGAGCTGTTCTTCTTTCTTCACTTTGCGGGTGCCTGGAAACCTAACCTAACATACAATATATCATTGTTTGGGAAGAGTAGTTAGCAGCACATATTTGTGTATTTTTGTGTAACCTAACATATATCATTGTTTGGAAAGAGTAGTTAGCAGAAAAGAAGCACATATTTGTGTATTTTGTAGAATAAAATTAGTTCGCCTGCAAGAAAAATGCTGAAGTCGACTCAAAAAAAAGTAATATATTTAATGATAAATTAATTGTTTTTATTTTCGAAAAAAGGTAAATCAAACCACACAAATGTGATGCAAGGCTATAATGAGGACATTGGTATTGGCAAGAAATTTCTTAAAAAAAAAATGAACTTTTTTTTTGCATTGCAGTATTTTAATAGAAAATGCACTGGAAGATATACCCATTGGAATATCGATCGATGTGGATCATCAGTATAGTGACCAAAGTTTGGTTTTACTGGGTATGTATTATTGATGCTATTTTAATTAATAATAATAAAGAAACCCAAACACTCTTAGAGCTATTCCAAAAAATTCAAAAATCATATGAGCATCACCATGTCCTTTGCAAATAAAAATCTAGAGAATTAAAAGACTTTGAGAAATAAGAAACTTGGATAACGATTACAAATTACTGCGTTCTTTAATTTTCAGAAATTTCTTTCATGTCGAATCGTGCATCTTGTTTTGTGTTCCATGAAACAATTGCAAAATAAGGAGCGGTTGAAGTGGAAAATTACTTCAAAGAAAACTAACGGCACAACCAAGATAATAAACAACGCTTTTGTTAATATTGTGAGTTCATATAAACGAATGCAATGTGTTTTAAAATAACTTCATTTCATAGTACATTGTATATAACGCTACCTAAAGCTCTACTTAATACATACATACAAAATAAGATTATTTACATAAATTCACTTTCTACAACAATTTTGATTAATATCAACAAAATATTGAAATTGCGGTATAACTAAATTAAATTGTTGGTCCGATAACTGTCCGATATGTAAATAACCAAAATCTAAGCCCAAAATGTTACCAACATTTTTACAGGGAACTAAATGGTGTTGTTTGAAACGAAAATGTGTCATGTCGGATAATGTTTATTAATAGATCACATTTTTTCTGTTAAACGAAATGTTTTTAAAATGTGACTTCAAATTTCCCACTTCAAAATTTATATAAACATTGCTTCCGTTTTCTATTTTCATCTGACAAAGAATCAGTGCTTTTTGAATAACAGAGGTTATTCTTTCAAACCTTGAGACACATCCAAACTCAATAATCAAAAGAATGGAAGATAGTTCAAAATTTTCCCTCAAATACTTTGATAAAGGGAAAATAAAAGTAAATGATTGTAAAACACACCCCAGATGTTCTACTGAGTTACTTTAACATAGTGTTTAATTAATTTGCCAGGGTAGAATGTCTACATATGAAATAATAAGAAATTTGCTAAATAACCACTAGTGTTTAAAGCAGGGGTGCCCAAAATTTCCTTATGGAAGAGCAAACACCAATACATTTAAAGAAAAACTAATTTTTATGCAATTTTTTTTTGTTGTAAAAACCAAAACATACAAAGAATAAAGAAAAAAATACACACTTTTTTAAACACTATCATACGATAAACAAAAACAAAATCTACATTGATGATCGCTGTCGTCAATGTTTACCAGCAAAGCATACGAAAGTGTTGTTGCTTTGCACTTGCGTGTATACAGTGAAGATCGACAAAAAAACAAACAAGACAAAATTGTTTGTGTATTTCATATTGCTAGTGCTGAGTGCTCCATTGAGTATAGAAACACACAGCCTATAGCTAAGAGCATTTACAAAAACAAATGAGCACCAAGAGTATAGGGCTGGGGCACCATTGGTTTAAAGAGTGATGACAGTGGTTGTTTTTAAAATTTCTTATAAAATTTTGTTTTTACAAGGCTTTTTTACTACATTTCCTTAATACTGTGATATTAGTAGTTTCTTTATTAGAGCACTATATTCGCCAGTGTTGAGCCTTAAATACCCTCCTCCAAAATAAGTAGCGAATTATAGAAATAACATTTGTATAAACACTTTAATAATGTATTTTTATTGGGCTTAGCTCCGATTGTGAGAACTGTTACAAAGTTATGTAACAGTATTTTATATATTGTTAGGAAAACTAGTATACAAATTCAGACTTGCTTTATAATAGGAATATCCTGTGTTGTTTAACAATTTATATACTTAATAACTGGTTAACATTTTCTGATTGGCTCAACATTTTTCTTATTCACCACAAGTATATAAAAGGGGTATACAAATATATTTAAACAAACTTCAAAAGTACGTTTTTATATATGGAAGCTATGACCAATTATGAGCCCAAAAACGTTGGTATAACGATTTTTGTATATTTGTATAGAAATTCAACTTGATATATAGTAAGACATTTAAGAGTATTTCAATGATTTTCGGTTGATATGGGAGCTATATCAAATATGGATCGATATTCACAAAATCCAGTAGTATGATTACAGTATACAAATTTCAGATATGTGTATAACTTTGGTTTGATATCAATATGTTTTATATATTGTTACGAAATTGTACTTGAATTTAAATATAACTGTTTTAGCGGCTGGTTAAAGTTGTATAATGCCCCTCGACAGCAGTGCTTCTCCAAATTTAACAAATCTGTGGGTATTATTAGCATTGCTGTAGAACATACAACATTGAATAAAAGCTTTGAGTTGAGCATTGTTTGTAAGTATGGCAACACTAAATAGATTAATGACTAACATCGAAAGCTCTAAAATTCGAATATTGTAGTTTTAAGATCATTGTAGAAACAGAGATTTCTAGATCAATTGGCCGTGAAAAAACCACAAGAGTCATTAGACTGACTAAAATATCGTTAAGTAAAGACAAATTAACTGCCATGAAGTGTCTTGTATTACCAGTGAATTCTTGTTTATGAAGTGTTATATAAACGTGTGTGTGCATATTAAAATACATAGTGACTATTGAAACTGTGGTTGTACATTTTAAATAAATAAAGAGTTGTTACAATTTTAAACTACTAAAGGCTTTTTAGGTTGAACATCTCCTCTGCCTTTGCCCAGCTCTATCTGGTGCTCGGTCTGCTATAATAGGCAGTTCTCTTTTGCTTGGCCTAGCGGATCTATCCACTGTGGATGTCAGGAAGATAGATTCGTTCATTAGTGCGTGAGGACCTCTTGGGGACCAAGTGAGCTGGTTAACTGTGGTTGCCATTATAACCTAACCTAAAGGCTTTTATTTGCAATCGAAAGTATCCGGTTTATTTAAAAGAAATAAACCAACGTTTTCAAAAGGTGAAAACGTAACAATATTTATAAAGGTTAATATCTTTTTTGAAATGGGTCGTTATATTGGAAGCAATGACTAATTATGGGCCAATCTTCATAAAATTATGTACATGGGGGTTACTCCCTAATTCGATTCGAAAGGAAATCGTTTCGAATAGCAATGTATTTAGCACACATTTTCGAACACTTCCGTTTTCGAATTGAGTTACGCGGTAACCCCCCAGAAATGTATATGTATATGAAGACATCGAATTTTAACCTGATAAAGATATTTATAAGAGTTTTATAAGTACTTAAGTGATTTTCGGAAGTGTTCCATATATGGGAGCTATGGTCACATATGGACCGACATTTACAAAATCCTGTAGTATGATTTTTAAATACAAATTCCTGATCTGTCTAAAATTTTGATTCGATATTGATATTATTTAGATATTTATTCAGGTTAATATGTTTTTTGGTTGTGGTTCTTATATGGCAGCTATTACCGCCAATTATGTGCCGATCTTCATAGAAATCAGTACAGCGATTTTTGTATATATGGGGAATATTTTTGTCGAATTTCAACTTAATAGCTACATTTATATGATATGTATGCATATTTAAGTAAGAAATTATAGTCGGTCAAGACCGACCATAGGATACCGAACACCGAGCAGATGATTATTAATTTATTTGGATACCAATATTTTTAAGAGATTTATGCTAGTTAAAATGATTTTCGGAAGTGGGCTTTATATGGGAGCTATGAGGCCATAGATATATGGGACGGGCATAGCTTAATCGACTCAGAAAGTTATCCTGAGCAGACTGATATACTTTAAGGTGGGTATTGGGACAATATTGCACGTTACAAACATCAGCACTTACCAAATATGCCCTCCACACTATGGTGGTGTAGGGCATAAAGATATCGAATGTAAACTTTGAGAGATTCTACGGAAAAACTCACATTACACTTTAGACATGGCATATTATGGTTTTGAGGTGTCGATTCAAAAGTTATAGAATTAAAAGGAATGTATTTATTAGTATTTGAAGAAAAAATATTTCAAATTAAAAATATTTTGTATACGAAATAGTTTAATAAACAATAAACAAATATTAAAAAAAAAAAAAAGGAATTTAAACAAAACTATTACATCGGACATATAAATATTAGTGCTGTTAGATAGAAATATTAATGAAAATCAACACAAATATAGTTGACAACCACACACACCCAACACAAACTGCTTATTCATTATGCAATTTAATATTACCCGCAAAGATTTTTTAACCTATCTTGGAAACGAATAATTTAGATGAGTTTTTTTTGTTTCCTCTCTGTCAATTTTGAAATGTTAACAACCGTTCAATGGTAAACTATTTATCTAAACAGGCAGAAAAAGACAATCAGCACAAAGTCGTTGCAATGTTGACCAACATGGAAATAAATCTAATGATTTCCAAACCCATACTACAATTTTAATAAGTAAAATTTTCTTTTAAATTATTTAAGGGCATATAAGATTCGGCCCAGTCTAATATTGCACTGTTATTCTTCTGTCTGTATGGGGCAGCAATTTCATTTTGTCAAACAGTTTCGAACTAGTGGTGGTATGTGGGCGAAGGACGAAAACTGTGTTAAATGAGTATGTGTGTTTGTAGTTAAGAGAGAAAGAGAGAAATAGAAAACAAATACACAAACATTCAATTGGCATATAGTACATACCCACAGATATCAAGTATTGATACGTTTTTGTAATAAAAAAATGCAACTATGTTGCTCAAAAAAATGTTGTTGTATACAAGTATATATTTTGTTGGTTTTGGTTTTTTTTTTTTTTTAATAACATGTGTTGTTAATATTGTTAAACTTATGTTATATACATATTTTTATTTTGTTTCAATCAATCAATCAATAATATTGCATACTAAATTATTTATATTTACTACAGAGTATGTTAAAAAACAAAAATTCTTAGAACTTCGATTAATGGCATTTCCATTCCACTTAAATTCATTAGTTAACAAAAATTAAATATATCTTAACATATTAAATAAACGGTTGTTTTATTAAAATAATAAAAAAAAAGTGGCCTAGTAAGGCTAATACTGTTTGAATTTGTTAAAAGCTTATGACTTGTTTCAAATATTATGATCTTACGGCTGTAAATACAACCAGTTACACAAAATAAAAATTAAAATTAAATAGGCAAATGCAAAATGTGTTATATTGTAAATTAAAAAAAAATATATATAAATTTTCCGAAAATTAACTATTAGAGTGTTTTAAGCCACAGGTCGACAAAAAATTATGGGTTTTGAGCGTCACTTTTTGAAGTTAGGCTTGATTAATGTCATAATAAAGTTATCTGCCTATAAATTGTGTTTTTTTCCAATTGACTCTGGTTTTCAGCATAACTCGAGAATGTTTGTCTGAGCGCAACATCCTTAAATGTCTATAACCAAAGTAAATTCAGTAAAAGTAATTTATAGGCTGATAACATTATTAAAATATGCAGTGTTGTCCTTTATAATTAGTGTACTAATTTATTGGTTTTAAGTCAACAATAGCTAAAAATTTGAATATTCTCCTTTTACAATTGTTATTAATACTTTATGGCTGTTCAACATAAACATGAAATATCAATAATTGCATTTCACTTTCATTTAATTTAATTAATGCAACTATTTATAATTATACTTTAATACTATTATATTAATACTGTGTTGTTTCGTTTATATATAGATTTAAAATGTGTTTCAATGATTACTCACGATAGGATTTTAGGTAATTTTCGTGTAGGTACAGAAGTGATTAGTTGTCCCCAAACTAGTGTGCCAAGACCAAAGAATATACACCACAGCCATTGGTCGAGTGACAAAGCTTTTGTTGAGAATGCCATCTTTCCGTATTGTACAATAACGACCTAAATAATAAAATAAATATGTAAATAAAAAATGTAGGCATATATATCATCATTTATTACAATATGTGAGTGTGTAAGTATGGAAGTTAATTGATTACACGAAATAAACACCTACACTTTTATTAATGTAAATAGATAGAATTATACATACTTGAGAGATCATGGTAAATATCCAAATTGTATAAAAGATTGGATTCGTAAACAGTCCTTCTAAAACATTTCTCTGACCATGAATTTTGCGGGCGTTGATCTCATTAAACAAAGTCATCATAACAAATGTATTAAAAATAATTGTAAAATGTTGTGTAGGTCCAGCATTAAGTTCTTGTCCACGTCCAGATTCAATATCAAGTATAAGATCACCTGGTAAATAATAACAATAATAAAATGTCATGCATGTATTTGGTAGCAGTTAAAATAAGTTTAATTTATGGCAACCTACCGACAAATAAGAGCCCAAAAATGATTACTAATTGATACAAAGCTTGTCCCAAAATATTTTTCATCATGGTACGTGAAATCAAAGGTTTTGTGCGACCGTAGGGTTTGCGCAACAATAAATCTGGTGTCGGTAATTCGGTGGCCAATGCCAAAGATGCCAGAGTGTCCATAATTAAATTAACCCATAACATTTGTACTGCCTATAGGAAAGAAAGAAATAAAGAAGTGTTAAAACATGTATAACTTGAGCCAGCATTAGTTACCTTAAGTGGTGAATCTTGGACTGCACAAGCACCAATGAAAGCCACAATCACAGCAACTACATTCACTGTAAGTTGAAATTGTAAAAATTTGGCAATCGAATCGTATACGTTACGACCCCACATAACAGCTTTAACAATGCTACTAAAGTTGTCATCAGTTAAAATAATATCGGAAGCTTCTTTAGCCACATCAGTGCCAGCAATACCCATAGCAAAACCAACATCAGCTTTCTTTAAGGCTGGACCATCATTGGTGCCATCACCAGTTACAGCAACAACTTCACGGTTTTCACTAACCGCACTATCGATGATACCTAAAAAAATACATTACATATATTTGATAATATGTATAATAAATATATATTATATATCGGCAAAAAAAATTTGGAATATGGCAACCTTTTAAATACTATAGTATCATTTTTTAAACTCCTAGTCTGATATTTCGCTGAAAGGGATTTAAATCTTAACATGTTTTTTGAATAACCGAGAGTTTTTATTATTATAAATTTATTTCCACTTATTTTTTATTTAATGAAAATTCTTCCACAGTTAGTTTGTTGCCAGAATTCGGGACGACCTGTGCGGTAAACAAAAAATATAGACAGATCTGGCGAGAACATCGCCACTATCTGTGATAGTGTTTTGGAGGCTGTCGATTCCTCGCCGTATGCAAGAACTCGGAATTTCGCATAATTCAGCTAGTCGAACGGACTTGCACCTGCACTCGTGCAAGATCTAACGGAATTTAAAAACTGAATAAGCCCATATTCCATTGCGTTCTCCAAATTTGAAGAAATTTTTAAATTAACCAAATGCGCAAGCGGATAAGGAAAATAATTAATAGTTCGTAAATGTTTTTTATTTATTTTCTAACTTCAAACGTTTTTCTATTTTGTTTTGTGAGAAAATCATAAGTTCAAAAAGTTTGTAGAGAAATTAAAATAAATTTTATGTTTAAACAGACCCACATTGCATAGTTTTAATGATACGATTGCTACATTCTCACGACATGACCCGAGTTCACTCGGCCAATGGCTGCCAACGATCACTATTACTTATATTTTTTGTCGGTTTATATTATCCATATTTTTTACCAATAAAATATTAGGAAGCATTTATATTTATATTAATGAAATATACATATATATGTATATATACCTACCTTTGACTAGGGTGTATTTATCAGTGGGAGATGATCGAGCTAATACGCGCAATTTTGGCCAAACTTTATCAATTAAATGTTGTTGAATCTATAAAAACAGAAATATATATATATGTAAATGTGGAATTAAAAAATATGACTAGTTTAATAACATTTTATAACAAATTAACATCAAAAAGTAAAGTTACTTAAGGAAATTTCAAAAAATTTTTATTAAAAAAAAACAATTATCAATACTTACATCTCCATTGCTATCACGAATGCGTCTATTAAATTCTTTGCCTTCTAGGATTAAGAAATCTTCATTTGGTTTCAAAATGCCACATTTGCTTGCAATCGAACGCGCTGTATTGATATTGTCACCGGTAACCATACGTACTGTAATACCAGCACGTTGACACTTACGAATAGCATCGGGGACTTCGGGTCGCACGGGATCTTCAATACCTACAACACACAGGCACGTCAAGTTCGTCATCATATTTTCCTCGTCATCCCAATTTGGCTCATTGTCTATGTGGACCTCATTAATGGCGGCTTTTCCAGGCACAAAATCACGATATGCAATGCTAATGGTACGTAAACCATCGCATGCCATGGGTTCGATAACTTCACGAATTAAACGATCCTGCATATCACGTGTAAATTTCTCCAAAACACCATCATGACCATAAATAAACGAACACCTATTATGGAATATCATGTTACTTGTATTTGATTTAAACTTATAAAAAAAAAAACTTACTTCTTTAAAATTATTTCCGATGCACCTTTGCTATATAATCGATATCCACCATTTGCTCTAGGTACAACGGTACCCATGCTCTTGCGCACCGAATTGAATGTATAGACGCGGGTAAATTTATCTTCAGTAATTTCATCTCTTATCGATTGATATTTAACACCTAAAGCCTGCACAAAGCCCAATAGAGCACACTCTGTTTTGTTGCCGACCTGCATAGGCAAATCTCCCGGTTCTGATCCAGGCTAAAATTTTTAAGAATTTAAAAAAAATTATTTTAAATTCTCATTGTTACATATATATATATATATTTTTAACAACTTACCAAAATATTTGAAGTATATGCTGAATTTACTGAAATTCCTTGTGTTATAAGGTTGCCCACATGATGTGGTATGTCATTTAGAGTGGGTAAAACTTTGCATAACTTTTCACAAATGTACGATTGTACAACAGTCATTCGATTTGTTGTTAATGTTCCAGTCTTATCTGAACAAATGGCAGTGGCATTGCCCATAGTCTCGCAAGCATCCAAATGTCGCACCAAATTGTTATCTTTCATCATTTTCTAGATGGGCATGGGAATTGGAAATATTAGTTTATATATCACCCCGCCGTAATCTGAACATTACGGTACAAACTACATATAACAAAAAATACAAATGTTGAAAATTTAAGTTTTGTTATATTTGTAATTGTCCAACAACAGATCAGTATACGGGGAATGTATGAACATTTGGTAATTTCGAGGAGTGCGTTTGTGGTACTTGATATAAGAGTATGAAGTATGGAAATGTTTCTGCAAGTTTCTGCAAAATATTTGTTAATAAACATACAATTTTGCATTTACGTATTACGCTTGATTCAAGTCTTGTATTTCCCACTTTTCAGTTTTATATCAAATATGATACTAATCCCAGACGCAGTAATCGAAAATCGAAACAAAAAGTACAAAAATAAAAAACATTTTGTTTCAAGTTACCTTAACGGAATAGGCTAATGAAAGTGTAACTGCCAACGGTAGACCCTCCGGTACAGCTACAACCAAAACAGTAACACCGATAATTAAATGCTTTACCAAATTATTGGCATACGTATTTTTCCAAGGCCTCTCCTCAATGACAAACGTTTTAATACAAAATTGTATAACCAATATGATGACAGTTAGTACGGCAATCGTTGATCCAGCGTAACCAATTTGTATGGCCAGCTTTGTAAGTTTAGCTTGTAGAACAGATTTCTCTTTTTTGTGGCTGGCCTCGGGAGCTGGGGTAGACTTCTGCTGCTGAATGTGATTACCATCGGAGTCAGCCTTTTGGCTAACTACTTTACCAGGTGCTCTTTCGTCGTCGCCTAGTGTACAAAATGTATTAAGATGTATCAAATATATAATAAATAAAGATACATTTCATTATTGTAATTGATTGACACTGTGCTAGTCGAAAATTTGTACAATGTTAATTCGTGGCTGCTGACTTCAAAGGTTTTTTTCTAGTTAAATTAAAGATTAAGGCCTAGCTAGGTTTTATTAAGATTTTCCTAAAAACGTCGTATACATATGTTTCCAGAACTCCGAAATATATTCAAAAATATTTACAATTTTAAAGTCAGTAGGAGTCCCCTATAAATTACACAGGGTGCAGGAATTATTAGTCAATTTGGATACATATGTTAATGAAGTTTAATTGGATTGGAGCTGGTTATTGGTAAAAACCGCGAAATGAAGGAGGTTGTGATTCGTCAGATTTGGTTAAAAAAAAACTGCTTAAAATTATTAACAAATTCTAATTCAAATTACCTCGAAGTAATACAATTTTTGTATGGACTTTTATGGAAAGGGGTTTGTTTAAAAATGTCGTATTTAATAATACAGTGATACAAAAGTGAACGAAAAAAAGATGCAGGGCTAATCATGTAGCAAATATGTTTTGTTGGAGTCCATAAAGTACGGAAATATTTATAGTTTTTTTCGATCAACGTCGATTAAAGTTACAACTTCTAAACCTCACAACTATATTATTTTAAAACTAATTTTAAAATTGTTTCTTTTGTTTTAACTTCTAAGCAATAAAATATTTGTAAACTTTGGTTGGTGAGGATGTTCCCCAAATTAAGGAAAATACTGTCAGCTATGTTTAACAAGTAAGAGAGATTTATTCGGCTGAGCCGAATCTTATATACCCTTCACCAAACTATACTTCAAAATAAAATTTTTTAGGTAATTTTAGGTAAACAAAATTTATTTTTTTTTAGTTGTTTTTTTTAGGTAAACAAAATTTATTTTTTTTAAAGTTGTTTTTTTTTAATTTTTTTGAAAAAAATATTTTTCGAATTTTTTTTTTAAGTTTTTATTTAAATTTTTTTTATTTTTTTTTTTAATTTTAAAATTTTTTTTTTTTTTTAAATTTAATTTTTTTTTGAAATTTTTAGCGAAAAAAACTTTTGGTGAAAAAAAATCTGGTTAAAAATTTTTCCCGATTTTGACCCATTGTAGGTCCAACTTACTATGGTCTTATATACGTCGTTGCAAAGGTCTTTGAAATATCTATCATTAGATATCCATATTCTCTATATTAATGACTTAGTAATCCAGATATAGGTCAAAAAATAGGTAAAAAATCGAGGTTGTCCTGGTTTTTTCCTTATAGCTCAGCCATTTGTGGACCGATTTTGCTGATTTTAAATAGGAAACTTCTCGAAAGCATGTCTGACAGAATTATTGAAGATTTGGATCCTGAAGATATCTGGGGTCTTCAGAAAATTGATTTCAACAGACAGACAGACAGACGGACATGGCTCAATCGACTCCGCTATCTATAAGGATCCAGAATATATATACTTTACAGGGTCGGAAAATTATATTGTGGAAATTACAAACGGAATGACAAATTTATATATTACCCTTCTCACGAAGGTGAAGGGTATAATAATGAAAATTCTAAAATCCATCCTTCAATTAAAATTTTAAAGTTTCGGTTTGTTGGAGATCGGGCTGAATAAAAGATTCGGTTTTCATGATCTTAAATAATTCTCTGGTGTTTATTCACTTTTGAGTCCGTGTGTATATTTTGAATAAAAGAAACAATTATAAAATCTAAATTTCTAAACAACGTACTTATGATTTGGTGAAGTTGTAACTTTAAAAACACGGGCATTTATTCTGACTTAATATAATCTAAACCCAGACTAGGGTAGGTCAAAGAAATGAAATTAGATTTGTTTAATTTTCTCCAAAAAGTTTTAAAAATTTTCTTTTAGTATAAGTACTATGGTGAATAATATGTACGATTTGTCACAGCCGACTATAGCACTCATTCTTGTTTTAACTTCGAATCTCAAGTCAAAATATCACAATTTTATACTACATATGTTTCACAGGATATTTGTCCATTCCTTGGAAAAAGAAAAGTTTCCGATTGAAGCACAGTGTTCTAATTATAACACCATTATATTTTTGTTTAATATATCATTAAAAATAAATAAAATAACATTATATAGAAACCCATTTCATATGAATATAAGTTTAAAAAATAAATATTGAATAAAATGTTTTGCATTTTTCGCACAGCATTTAAATAATATACCTACTATAAATATGCATAAGTATATATGTATTTGTTTAAGAAATTTTTAAAATATAAAATGAGTGCAAGCAATTTATGGGCTCATTTTGCAAAACGTTCGTTCGCATATGTACATCATTCATTTTTTTTTTTTTTTTTTTCAAAATAAATTATTTTACCTTAAACTGTAAAGACTAGAGTTGTTGCATGCCATTTTGTTAACGAAATCGACAATTATAACGATTGAGGTTAAAAAACAAGAAGATTTCTTGTTTGGTGTGCTGTGTGACCAAATTATAATGCTAAAAAGGCTTTTAGAAAAAGCTAAAAAATGCTTAAAAAAATAATGCTAAGTTAAAATATTACTATTTTTCTTGATTTTCATTAAATAATAAAGGCTTTCAAAGATTTTAATTAAAACAAAACTCACATGAAGGAGTCATTAAGGCTTTCTTGAACTCAGAAAAGTATTTTCTAATTTTTTCAGCATTAATACTACTTTTTTACACTGATAATTGTGATATACAAATTTTTGAGTACCCTACAGTTAAAAACTTTAAACCTCACAGTCAAAATAAAGATTGACATATTAGAGTTTTCATATTTAGCATATCATATTTATTGTAAATACCAAATTAAGTCATTTTAAATGATATTTAAGATTTTACGTGGGTTATATATTAGTTTCCTCTATTATTTAAAAATGTAAAAATATATAAAAACAAATTGTTTTGGTGCGTAAATAAAATGAAAAATTTTAAACTAAATCAATATTAAAAACTATAAATTTAGCTGAAAAAATGGTCACACTGTTGGTATGTGAGAATCCATAGCATAATCGTTAAAATTACTGACGATTTCGTTCATAAACGACCCAACACTAGCAGCCAGAGTCCCTAGTATAAGAAACTACAATTAACAAAAAGTTTAACCTATCAAAACAACTGCTTAAGTTCAAGTTAAGAGCTAATTAAATAATATTTAAATACTTGTTATGTTCTAGTTGATTTCTAGTTTTGTAGTTCAGTTCTAGTTCCTGCCTACTTACAACAATTATGTTTAAGTCATTCAATCAATAGCTATGAAAATTTAATCTTAAAGTATTATTAGCATTCTATCAGTGCTCAACATATATATACATTCACTTGATTCCAAATAAAACGAACGATACGTTATATAAAATGAGCCCATATACAAAGGATTGATTAATTTTAGCATAATCACCTGTTAAACTCTTACTCTTTTTGGCCTTTTTAGCTTCTACACAAACGTCATTTACCAATTTGTTCATTAAAAACGATAGATAGTAGTTCGAGCATGTTGAATTATGATCGGAAGTGTTATTTATTTATTTTTTTTTTATTTTTTTGGTGGTTGTGGTTGGTGGTTGTGGTGATGATTGTGGTCATGGTGATGTAGATGTTGGTAACGGGGCATTCAGAGGTAAACAAAAAAAATAATGATTATTTAATAATTGTAAAGTAAAATGTAAAAGTTGTTACAAAAAATAAAATAACTTAAAATAAAATATAGGAATAAATTTTAAGACTAGTTGCACAAGGTTAAGGAAATAAAGTCAGAGTTCAGTTCTAGTTCAGTTCTAGTTCAGTTCTAGTTCAGTTTTAGTTCAGTTCTAATTCAGTTCTAGTTCAGTTCTAGTTCAGTTCTAGTTCAGTTCTAGTTCAGTTCTAGTTCAGTTCTAGTTCAGTTCTAGTTCAGTTCTAGTTCAGTTCTAGTTCAGTTCTAGTTCAGTTCTAGTTCAGTTCTAGTTCAGTTCTAGTTCAGTTCTAGTTCAGTTCTAGTTCAGTTCTAGTTCAGTTCTAGTTCAGTTCTAGTTCAGTTCTAGTTCAGTTCTAGTTCAGTTCTAGTTCAGTTCTAGTTCAGTTCTAGTTCAGTTCTAGTTCAGTTCTAGTTCAGTTCTAGTTCAGTTCTAGTTCAGTTCTAGTTCAGTTCTAGTTCAGTTCTAGTTCAGTTCTAGTTCAGTTCTAGTTCAGTTCTAGTTCAGTTCTAGTTCAGTTCTAGTTCAGTTCTAGTTCAGTTCTAGTTCAGTTCTAGTTCAGTTCTAGTTCAGTTCTAGTTCAGTTCTAGTTCAGTTCTAGTTCAGTTCTAGTTCAGTTCTAGTTCAGTTCTAGTTCAGTTCTAGTTCAGTTCTAGTTCAGTTCTAGTTCAGTTCTAGTTCAGTTCTAGTTCAGTTCTAGTTCAGTTCTACTTCAGTTCTAGTTCAGTTCTAGTTCAGTTCTAGTTCAGTTCTAGTTCAGTTCTAGTTCAGTTCTAGTTCAGTTCTAGTTCAGTTCTAGTTCAGTTCTAGTTCAGTTCTAGTTCAGTTCTAGTTCAGTTCTAGTTCAGTTCTAGTTCAGTTCTAGTTCAGTTCTAGTTCAGTTCTAGTTCAGTTCTAGTTCAGTTCTAGTTCAGTTCTAGTTCAGTTCTAGTTCAGTTCTAGTTCAGTTCTAGTTCAGTTCTAGTTCAGTTCTAGTTCAGTTCTAGTTCAGTTCTAGTTCAGTTCTAGTTCAGTTCTAGTTCAGTTCTAGTTCAGTTCTAGTTCAGTTCTAGTTCAGTTCTAGTTCAGTTCTAGTTCAGTTCTAGTTCAGTTCTAGTTCAGTTCTAGTTCAGTTCTAGTTCAGTTCTAGTTCAGTTCTAGTTCAGTTCTAGTTCAGTTCTAGTTCAGTTCTAGTTCAGTTCTAGTTCAGTTCTAGTTCAGTTCTAGTTCAGTTCTAGTTCAGTTCTAGTTCAGTTCTACTTCAGTTCTAGTTCAGTTCTAGTTCAGTTCTAGTTCAGTTCTAGTTCAGTTCTAGTTCTAGTTCAGTTCTAGTTCAAATCTAGTTCAAATCTAGTTCAGTTCTAGTTCAGTTCTAGTTCAGTTCTAGTTCAGTTCTAGTTCAGTTCTAGTTCAGTTCTAGTTCAGTTCTAGTTCAGTTCTAGTTCAGTTCTAGTTCAGTTCTAGTTCAGTTCTAGTTCAGTTCTAGTTCAAATCTAGTTCAAATCTAGTTCAGTTCTAGTTCAGTTCAAGTTTAGGAATTGTAAGGAAAGGTTATGAATATAACAGCTTTCCATCCCACAAATGTTTGTATGGATATATATGTGTGTGTATGTAAGTACTGCAAAATGTAAGCAGCGCAGTGTGTTGTAGCAGGTAATGCTGTACTGGAGAATACAGGGGGGTTACCGCGTAACTCAATCCGAAAACGGAAATGTTCGAAAATGTGTGCTAAATACATTGCAATTCGAAAGGATTTCCTTTCGAATCGAATTAGGGAGTAAGCCCCCAGAATACAAAATTCAATACGAAAAACAAAATGTAACATATACAGTGTCTCTCATATGTTTGTAAATTAATTTTTTGGTTTAACAATAACTTTTTGCATCATAACTAAATAAATCAAAAATAGTAAAATTCTATAATTTTTTCAAACTTGTAGCAGCAACAACCATAACTGGTGATTTCTGATTAAGAAACCATTTAATAACAAAATGTAAGAAGAATACTTTAAAGTAGGTTTAAAGTAGGATCGAACCAATTTTAAAATTTATACACTTATCAAAGGTTTGTCAAATTTATTTTGAGCTATTAATCATTTATGAATAAAACTTTATGAAAATTTGCTTATAATTGGTTTATAAAGCTCTTGTAATTTTTTATGCATACGGCTGTTAATGTTTATGATGTCAATAAGACAAAAAAAATAATAAAATTTAAACAAAATTGAATCTGTCAAAAAGATTTGGAAACTTTTTGTTTCAAAAATATGTTTCTATCTCTTAAAAGTGGCAAGGGTGTATAATACCCAAATACATTCGAAGATAAATATTAACAATTTCTTAAAAAAAAATGTTGTTGGTAAAATTAAGTGATAAAAAAAATTTGGAGAAGAACAAGTTTTAGTGAAAAAAATAACTGGTGGAGGAAAAATTTTGTGAAAAAAAATATTGGTAAAAAAAATTGTTGTTGAAAAACATGAAAGCACGTGCGAGACTGACTGCTTTTGTATTTTTTTGTTTCTTCTATGCAGCGTTGCCAGTTTGGTCCAACTGGACCAAAGATGGACTTTTGATAGTGTTGGTTTGGTAGGCTACAATAATTCGGAATACATAAGTATTTTAAGAGACAAATAATGACGGTCATAACATTAAAACTCTGTTATGTCAAAAAAAAATACAAATTGTTGGTAAATATGAAGTTAGTCAGGTAAAAAGGTACGTATTTAGTAAAGTTCAGTTCAAAAATCGCCAAAGGGTTATGAAAACATGCAGTTGAAGGCTACTAATAATTTTACTATTTTCACAAAATTTGCTTAAATTTATAAAAATTTGTGAAGAAAATTTTAAATTTGAAAAGAATTCAAAATTTGCAAAGTTAATCACCTCAAACGTGATTAAGCTCTAATCACTTCAAAATCGAGATGATTAAATGATTTATTAATCACTTCAAATTGACATGATTAAAACTTAGGGTTGTCACAAATTACATTTTCTGATAGCATATGTCCTCCTGTACGATTTGTTTGTACATCATTTTGCAATCGGACCAGTAGTTTAGAATAGACTAATTTATTACCACTTTTCTTCTTTTGTTGATATATACATTATTCTGATTGATTTAACTAATTATGTAATCTATTTGAAATTACAAAAGTTAATATGCTTACAAACGCAATAAAATCATATCAAACATTATATTCTGGCGTTGGAATTAGAATTATTAAAAAAAAAACACTACAAATTGTGCGAAAGTCAAAAAGTTGGCACCACTAATCGATTTACAGAGAAAAAATTAATTTGCTTAAACGCATATGTATTACACAAATTTTTGTTTTGAATTAAATTTAAATAGTTCGATTTTAATTATTAAACTAATGTTTTTGTGTTTTCAATTGTAATGTTTTAATTAAAAGCGCCAAAACTTCGATGCAAATGTAAACAAACCAGAGTTGGTTATTTTCATAAACACCGAACGCAAAGACTAATGGAGCCTTTAGACAGTTCTACGGCGAGCGTTATATCTACTCCAGATCAGGAAAATTTATCAAAAGTACTTACAAATATGGAATATTATAACAAAGCAGACTTGGAGAGCTCGAAATAATATAACTAAATATTTTCTTAATAAAAAAATTCGATAAAAGAAAATAATTTTTGACGTAATCATATTCTAGTATATTTCAATCATATGAATGATTTGAAATCTATCTGAAAGATAATAATTGATAAGCTTACAAGTTTAATATTCATTTCGGCATTAAACTAGACACTTAAATTAAATTTTATTAAGCAATTATTTCAGTTGATTGCTTTAAATAAATATTTCACAATTTGTTTCAATAAACAATATATTTTTGTTTATATTATTCCCAAATACAATACCAAGTGTCATACTGTGTACACTTAGGCTTTATGTATAACGTATGTTCACTCAATATAAGAATAATAGTTTGTCCTATTGAATAAATTAAAAGTAATTATTTCAAAAGCGTACCTTTTTTCATCTTCTTGATTTCGGCTTCTTGTTCATCGACGGCAGCACCCAACAAAGTAAAGATAATACCAGCTTGGGAATTAACACCGACAGCAGTTACTATCATTTTACCGCTACCTTCCATAACATGAGTTCCCGATAATACCATAGGATCACTATCAATACCTTTCTTAACATGATCAGACTCGCCAGTTAGTGAAGACTCATCAACCTATAAATAATTTAAATAATTTTAGTTAAGTAAACAAATAATTTCTTTTTACAACTTGTCATATAAAAAACAAAAATTAAATAATTATATTAATATTAGAGATAATTTTGTTCAAAACCTGACAGGCAGTGGAGTCTTTGAGCCAGGGAAGCTTATATAACACTTTAAGTAACTTATTTTGTGACACTTGTAGTTGTTTGATATAGACATTAGCAGTTGTCGTCCATACAATGGCATAGTAAAGCATTATGGCATAGAAAAATTGCTTTTATTATTAACTTTTTGTTTTCAATGTTTAATTTTGAGTTTCTATTGATTAGTGGATATAAAATATTTGTAATTTTATCACCCCTATCGCGAATCAATATTTCACATGAAATGTGTTCCCTTTTCCCATTTTTCGTTCATCAACTTTGTTCACGTGAAAAAATTCCCCTACATGGGAAATTTTTAGATGGAATTTTGTGAATAATAAACATCTGTTACGAACAAATTTAACTATTGTGAATGAAAATTTTAAGGGAATAACACGATAGCAAATCCCCCTTCGAGGGAAATGGATATTTCATGGGAACATAAATTTCACATGTTTTGCCGATAGGGGTGTATGTATTTTGTTTATAGTATACGATACGTGTTGATTGCTCATTTAGTTTTTTAAAATTGATTTTTCGGAATTGAATGATCTCAAAATATTTACGAATCAAGTACGCATTTAAAATGTTTGTGATTTATAAAACCACATTTGTATTGTTGACGAATTGTTCCTTTAGAAATAAATCAACTTAATTTTCGTAATTAAGAAATACAAATTTCAATCGTGGACAAATTAATTTTTCCAAAATAAAATTGTTTAGTAATTGGTTCCATTTAGATTTGAGAACTAGTTCTATAGAACAAATTTAGAACTAATATTTAAAAAATGTTTATTTTTAAGAAATAAGAAGTTTTTTTAATATATGGCAACACTAGTGCTATGTACGTTTGTAGGTCTACATACATACATAAATAGTAAAAACAAAAAAATGTATGCGGGTCGATTTTAAATAGCAACCGAATCCGATATATTGATGTATCAATCATGTTTCTAAGTTATTTGGTTGACTCGGAAAGCTGATTTCAACATACAGACGGACATATATGGAATCCGCTAACTATAACGATCCAGAATATATATATATATACTTTATAGGGTCGCAAATGAATAATGTGGAAATAACAAACGAAATGACAATTTTTATATAACCTTTCCACTCATGGTGAAAGGTATAAAAAAAACTATTTAATATACAACAAAACAAGGAATTTTAAATTCTGTTTGTTTAAAACCAAATAATTACCTTCAAGTCATTACTTTGTATAAGTATACCATCAGCTGGTAACAGGTCACCATATTTTATTTGAGCAATATCACCAACAACAATATCACCAACTGATATTTGACACACTTCGCCACCACGTATGACTGAGAATTTGTGTTCACCTTCTATGCGATTTTGCAAGCCCCTAAATTGACGTTCCTTGGAATAATCATTAAATGCTGTCACTAGGACAACCACTATGACAGAAATTAAAATGGCTAAACCTTCAATCCAGCCATGATGATCTTCCTCCTCTTGTAAAACAGCTAAGAAAAGTACAAAATACATTTTAGAATAAAATATTTAAAAATATCCAAAAATGTTACTTACGAGCATCATCGTCGGCGGGTTTATAAAATGATAGACCAAGTGATACTAATGCAGCTACTTCTAAAATAATAAGCGTTACATCTTGCAAAGCTTCCCATACTAGAGTTAGAAAGGTTTTAGGAGGTTTCGGTGGTATAGTGTTAGACCCAAATGTTTCCCTTCTATGCTCAACATCAGATTTTGAGCCACCCAAACCTAAAATAATAATTTATATTTTTCGCTGTATACATTAAAAATTATTTTTCATTCAATATATTTTTACCTTCATTTGGTGATGTATATAGCTTTTTACAAATTTCCATTATACCACCAAATTCTTGAATTTTCTGCACACCCTCTCGTCCCCTGTGCTCCATGATCTCTCGTAATTGCTTAAGAGAAATCCCATATTGAGCCGGTCTTCCATCTATTGTGGCCATTTATAACAATCACTGAAAATAATTTGAAATACGAAAACCAATTAACCATACTTATAAGGACAGGATTCATTTGATATACAAAAAATAAATTTCTTCTGAATAGCTTTTAAAGATAAAAAAAATTTAAGAAAATCAAACAAAATTATATATGACGTCGCATATTATGGCATTTTTGACAATTCTGGTTTTCAAATATGGGCAGGTCGATATTGAAATGGAATAAATATTTATGAATTGTTCTCCACTAAATATTGTTATTTTGGACAATTTATTTATAATTGTATTTCCAAAATCGAATCTTTTTGATTTGAGAGCATAATTCAATATAAAATAATAAAATTACACTGCGCTATAGAAAAACACCTTGGACATGATAATATTTGTCTGGTAGGTGTTGTCGAGTAACTATAACAACAATCTACAAAATCTTGAATTACGGATAAAAATACAAGCAAAGGCTAGAAATAATAATTTATTTCCATGAATTTATTATCATTTTTTCTTTAATTCAAATTCATTACAAAATAGTCCTTAAAATTGTACTGAAAGGTAAAATTTTGATCAATTCAATTAAAAAAAAAAATCCATTAAAAAAAGGCTTCAATAAATTTTCAATTTGTTTAGATTTGAATTAACAAAAATTTAATCATTTAAAGGTTGAATGAATTCTGTCATGAAATTATTAAATTACGAATTAAAATGTTGCTTAATTAAGCAGATATTGAATTAATATATTTGAAGATCTGCTTATAAGCCAGTAGCTTACTTGAATATCAACTGATTTTAAGTTTTTCAGCGGATTTAGAAAGAAGAATCTGATACCTATCTATGCTATTTAAGTAATCTTCAGAAATCTGTGTATATTTCTCCAGCAAATATATTTTTTATATTTACTCGACATTACCTGCCAGAACAATAGTATCATTTCCAAGGTTTATCTAATTCATTCTTATTTGTATCAGTGTGTTTTCTACAACAAACTGATGCTAAATTCCAATTGTACTTTGACATATCTTGTCTTTTGAATAAATTCCAAGGAAAACTTCCTCGCTTTCTTATATTTATTTTAATTTCTATAATAAAATGTAAGTGGAAAACTCGTCGGTATGTTAGCGATTTTACAAATCAAATCACTGAATATACCCTAAAAAATCATCACACCTAACACCACTAGCCAAGCGGTAGGAGGAATTTAGATTAGTAAAATTATTGAGTACTGTCTATTTTTCCCGGTACTCAATACCAAAATGCAACTGCTCAATACTTTCAGAGTTGTGTTCTTCAGTACAATAAGGAAAAAAATCGCGTATTTAAATTTCTTGTTTCTTCACGCGTTTAAACTCTTCTTGAATTATAAAAGAAAGTGAACCAACAGAGTGGGTGAACTCTATTGTACTTGTTACAAAACCAAATGGTAGTCTTAGACTTTGTTTAGACCCAAGAAATTTAAATAAGGCTATAATGAGGCCACATTATCCTTTTCGAAATATTGAAGAATGTAAAGCTAAATTAAATGGTTCTAAATTTTTAACTTCACTGGATGCGAATAGTGGTTTTGGATGATTCCCTTAAGTGAGGAGTCATCGTACTTTCAATACACCCTTAGGTAGATACAGGTTTTTGAGGTTGCCATTTGGGATAGATGCTGCTCCCGAAATATTTCATGCCGAGATGGTTAAATTATTCGGTGATTATTTGATTTATTCTTCTAGCCATATTATTCGTGTGCACAAGGTTTCACCAATTTGTTTATGGCTCGAAGGTTTTAGTGGATACTGACCATAAACTCTTAGTTACTTTATTTGTTAAACCTCTTTACAAAATCCCGGAAAGATTTTAAAGGTTTATGCTTCGTCTGCAACCGCACAATCTACTTGTTCAATACAAGCCTGGAAAGTATTTGCAAATTGCCGATACGCTTTCAAGGCCTCCTTTAGCAGAAACAGCTTTAGCTGATATGGATAAAGAGCTTTCTGCTTTTAAACCTCCTTACTTTAAAATAAAATTAAAAAAATTTTTTTATTTATTTAATTATTTTTCGAAATTGTTTTTAAAAGTTTTTTCCAATTCAAAAAAAAAAAAATTTTTTAAAAAAAAAAAATTCGGATTCAAAAATATTTTTCCCGATTTTGACCCATTGTAGGTCCAACTTACTATAGCCCTATATACATCGTTGCAATGTACTTTGTATCTATCATTAGATATCCATATTATCTATATTTATGACTTAGTAATCGAGATATAGATCAAAAATAGGCCAAAAATAGAGGTTGTCTCGGATTTTTGTTCATATCTCCGTTATTTATGGGCGGATTTTGCTGATTTTAAATAGTATATAAGGATCCAGAATATATATACTTTATAGGGTCGGCAAATTATATTGTGGAAATTACAAACGGAATGACAAACTTATATATATCCTTCTCACGAAGGTGAAGGGTAAAAAAAAAATTATCTAAAATTTAAAGTATTGCATTATTTATATAAAAAGTATTGAGGAATGCACATGTGATTTTACTGAAAAGTAGGCAATGCTAACAAAATTGACAGACGGTAATCCAGTAGTGAGAAACACAATCATTGGTTAAATCCCGGCTAAATATATTTCAGGTTTAATATAACAGCGTGTTAAGCCGAGTTTAACTGACAAGTAAGAAACTAGCTCTAAGAGAGCTAAAACAAATATTAAATTTTTAAAACCTAAAGATACCAATTTTTTTTATAGCCTATTGATGCTTTCATATAAGAATCTATCTATGTTCCTAATTTGAATAAAATCGGATCAGCCGTTTAGTCAAACAAACAAGCATACAAAGGCATTTATATATTTATATGGAATATGAATTTAAGCAAATTTAAAAGATTGAGGAATTTACATTCAATAAAAAAAAATCTTTAAAATAAAAAAATTACTAAATATCCATAGAACTGCAAAAAAATATTTGTAATTCAAAATTATTTCAGTATACATACTAGACTGTCCACTATTTGTATGGGGGAAAAAAAATGTCGGAATCTTGTTGGTCTTAACCCCACAAAATGATTCCCCTTTCCAGATATTGAGATAGCCGAAATTTGAGCTCGATTAAACGACGTTAACCCGTGCCGCTCGTCGCTCAAAGTTTGAAAAAATCAACATTTTTGGCCAAAAAGCTAACATAAGAAGGTATAACTCCAGAACGGTAAATAATAGAAACACGATTAGTATCTCAAAACAAAGCTAATATTGTTATTCAAAATTTATTTTATATACATTATTCTGGTTACTTTAAGCCAAACAGAGTTACAACAGCTTTTGTCTCCAAAAACGTGACCTAGTCGCGGTAGGAGCATACTTCGTATATTTTGATATTATGTGAAAAATTTTGCTAGTAAGTAAATATTTTTATATTTTATTGTTATTGAATCATAATGTACATCGATTTAGTATTTCAAAAATATATAAAACACAAAAATTGGTTGAGAAATGTAAAAGTTATTAAAAATTCCCCAGGCCATTAATGTGTCTCAGAGCACTTGATTATGATATGTGGAAAAAAATTTAACTTATTTTAAAACTATACGAATAAAACTATTTTATTACATAAAATATACCTATTTTTGCTCAAATATAAGTTTTTTCCTTAAAATATAACGTGAATCTGTTCTCAGCTATGGTCAAAAAAAAATTTTTTTTTAGACGACAGTTTCAAAACACCATTTTCAGTTTTTTTTAAACTTTGTTAAACAAATTTTTAAATTTTTTAAATATCACCGGGGGGTTTATGGTCAATAGATTAGGGAACAAAACAGTGAAAAAATTAGGTCAATACCTCTTATATTTCAGGTGTACCTGCGGTTTGAATTCTGCGGATTTCGCGAAAAACTCATTTTTTTGGAATATTTTAGAAAATATGTCATAATTTTTTATTGTTATACATTTTAACCAAAATATTTACAGAATATTATTTCTCAGATATTAAAAAATATGTCCCTGAAGTTATATATAAATCGGGAAATCCTAAGGCGTAAACTTTGGAGGTCAAAGGTCAAATTTCGCAATATTTGGAAATTCACATTGAAACATATGGAAATAATCTTTATTTGTCGACCATATTTACTAAAATTACAGGATTTTATGGTATATGGTCCGATATTTAGAATAACATAAAAAAATTATCCAAAGGGTTAATTATTATTTTTTTTTTTCTGAATATAAATTATATTCATTTTTTTATTTTTAAATTTATTAAAATTGATTTTATTAACTTTGGGGACATATTTGACCCAAATGCTTTAAAGGGTTAATTTGATTTTTTTTTATGTTATTCTAAATATCGGACCATATACCATAAAATCCTGTAATTTTAGTAAATATGGTCGACAAATAAAGATTATTTCCATATGTTTCAATGTGAATTTCCAAATATTGCGAAATTTGACCTTTGACCTCCAAAGTTTACGCCTTAGGATTTCCCGATTTATATATAACTTCAGGGACATATTTTTTAATATCTGAGAAATAATATTCTGTAAATATTTTGGTTAAAATGTATAACAATAAAAAATTATGACATATTTTCTAAAATATTCCAAAAAAATGAGTTTTTCGCGAAATCCGCAGAATTCAAACCGCAGGTACACCTGAACTATAAGAGGTATTGACCTAATTTTTTCACTGTTTTGTTCCCTAATCTATTGACCATAAACCCCCCGGTGATATTTAAAAAATTTAAAAATTTGTTTAACAAAGTTTAAAAAAAACTGAAAATGGTGTTTTGAAACTGTCGTCTAAAAAAAAATTTTTTTTTGACCATAGCTGAGAACAGATTCACGTTATATTTTAAGGAAAAAAACTTATATTTGAGCAAAAATAGGTATATTTTATGTAATAAAATAGTTTTATTCGTATAGTTTTAAAATAAGTTAAATTTTTTTCCACATATCATAATCAAGTGCTCTGAGACACATTAATGGCCTGGGGAATTTTTAATAACTTTTACATTTCTCAACCAATTTTTGTGTTTTATATATTTTTGAAATACTAAATCGATGTACATTATGATTCAATAACAATAAAATATAAAAATATTTACTTACTAGCAAAATTTTTCACATAATATCAAAATATACGAAGTATGCTCCTACCGCGACTAGGTCACGTTTTTGGAGACAAAAGCTGTTGTAACTCTGTTTGGCTTAAAGTAACAAGAATAATGTATATAAAATAAATTTTGAAGAACAATATTAGCTTTGATTTGAGATACTAATCGTGTTTCTATTATTTACCGTTCTGGAGTTATACCTTCTTATGTTAGCTTTTTGGCCAAAAATGTTGATTTTTTCAAACTTTGAGCGATGAGCGGCACGGGTTAACGTCGTTTAATCGAGCTCAAATTTCGGCTATCTCAATATCTGGAAAGGGGAATCGTTTTGTGGGGTTAAGACCAACAAGATTCCAAAATCGATTTTTTGTGGACAGTCTAATACATACTTTATGTTCATTATAACAATAAGGATACAAAAATTCCCGGTAATGAACATATTTTTATTTTTCCTGGAATGAAAACAGGCCGGGAAACTAGGAACCCTACAACTAATGTTTTCCGGCAACACTGAATGCTTCATTGCTTTTCAAACAATACGGTAATATTGACAACTAATGATTTCCGGCAACACTGAATGCTGAATTGCTTTTCAAACAATATGGTAATATTGACACTGATAAAAGCCCGTTATTTCCGTTATTTTAATATCACGGACAAGCAGACAAGCAACATTTAAGCTGAAATCTAAAAATTAAAATTAACTTACAAATATGTTTCGGTTTTATTGCAATCATTGTTTTCGTCTTCAAAAATACGAAACATCTATGCAACTCTTTGTATCACGTTGTGGCCACATACTTTGTAATAATTGCGTACAAGACAATTGCCGTATTTGTAGCCGTCCGTTCACAGCTGTAGCCATCAATAAGGACATGCCAAGATCTATGGCTGAGTACTTTGACTGTCCCAGTAACCAGTATCAGAACTACAAACAAAAGATGAAATTTCATCATGAACAAGAGCGTCGTCTGGTCGAGCACCTGTGCCGCTCGAATGCAGAAGAGAAAAAGAGACTACAAAGTGAAATTCAAGGTTATGTTAAGTTGGACGATTCAATCGTGCGCCAAATTGCACATGAACGCGAAAGAATACGTAAATTACGAGAATATACTGCACATTATAATAGACGTTTGGAACAGCAACATAATATGACGCTTCCAATTACATTCCAACCCCGGCCACGGTATCCATCTCGAAGTCATAGCTCAGAAAAGGTTTTATCTAATCCACCCAACACAAATATACGTTTTCCTCAACCAATAAGACCTAATCTGGTATTTCCCAATATCCCTACTATAAGTGGTAATAATAGCCGTTCAATAACTGTAGAGAGGACGACAATGGTAACGGAGGTTTCTAAGAATCAACGAACACCGCCACCCTTATTGCCGTTTTCTCAACATAAACTATTGAATCCACAATTTTCATTTAATTCGCTAAAATAGAGTATACTTAAAATTTTGTAATTTAGTTTCTAAGCACTTTCTTAATAAATCTGAATTTAAATTGACTTGAATTGTTCATTATTTCTTGTATTAAGTTAAATAAACCTTAAACCGTTCTATATAAAAATTCTTAAAATTTCAAATATTGTACAAATTCATTAAACATTATAATATGGTCATGTTGCTCGGTATTTATAAATGTATCCACTTTTTCCGGAAATCCTCCCATTTAAGATTTTTTACCTTTTTGGACGTGGTGGTCCAGTTACGTTTAAAATCGGACATGTTCTGGGATTCCTTTCCTGTGTCCTTTAATTACCCAATACCTTTCCACAAGCCGAAGTTCTGGACAGTTGGGTGGATTTCTTTTCCGTGATACAAAATTGACATAATTTTTTGAATAGGCCCTTGAGTGCCTTTTTTCCATAGTGACATGATGCCAAATCGGGCCAGAAATATGAAGGCACTATGTGCTGATTTAATATATATTTCTGGTTTATCGTGCCTGACTGATGTCCCAAATGATTTATCTATGTTCCTAATTTGAATAAAATCGGTTTAGCCGTTTAGTCAAACAAACAAACTTACAAAGGCATTTATATATTTATATGGAATATGAATTTAAGCAAATTTAAAAGATTCAATAAAAAAAATTCTTTAAAATAGAAAAATTACTAAATATCCATAGAACTGGAAAAAAAATTTTTGTAATTCAAAATTATTTCAGTATATTATTTCAGAACTAATGTTCATAATAATAAAAAGGTGAAAATCTTGCGAGCTTTGTTTAATCGACTTAGAAAATGATTCTAAGTCAATTGGTATGCTTTACGGTAGGTTTTAGACTAATATTTTTGGGCGCTACAAACATCAGCACCTCCACACTTGGTGTAAGGATACAAAAATTCCCGGTAATGAACATATTTTTATTTTTCCGGGAACGAAAACAGTCCGGGAAACTAGGAACCCTACAACTAATGATTTCCGGCAACACTGAATGCTTCATTGCTTTTCAAACAATACGGTAATATTGACAACTAATGATTTCTGGCAACACTGAATGCTGAATTGCTTTTCAAACAATACGGTAATATTGACACTGATAAAAGCCCGTTATTTCCGTTATTTTAATATCACGGACAAGCAGACAAGCAACATTTAAGCTGAAATCTAAAAATTAAAATTAACTTACAAATATGTTTCGGTTTTATTGCAATCATTGTTTTCGTCTTCAAAAATACGAAACGTCTATGCAACTCTTTGTATCACGTTGTGGCCACATACTTTGCAATGATTGCGTACAAGACAATTGCCGTATTTGTAGCCGTCCGTACACAGCTGTAGCCATCAATAAGGACATGCCAAGATCTATGGCTGAGTACTTTGAAGGTCCCAGTAACCACTATCAGAACTTCAAACAAAAGATGAAATTTCATCATGAGCAAGAGCGTCGTCTGGTCGAGCACCTGTGCCGCTCGAATGCAGAAGAGAAAAAGAGACTACAAAGTGAAATTCAAGGTTATGTTAAGTTGGACGATTCACTCGTGCGCCAAATTGCACATGAACGCGAAAGAATACGTAAATTACGAGAATATACTGCACATTATAATAGACGTTTGGAACAGCCACATAATAAGACGCTTCCAATTACATTCCAACCCCGGCCACAGTATCCATCTCGAAGACATAGCTCAGAAAAGGTTTTATCTAATCCACCCAACACAAATATAAATTTTTCTCTACCAATAAGACCTAATCTGGTATTTCCCAATATCCCTACTATAAGTGGTAATAATAGCAGTTCAATAACTGTAGAGCGGACTACAATGGTAACGGAGGTTTCTAAGAATCAACGAACACCGCCACCCTTAATGCCGTTTTCTCAACATAAACTATTGAATCCACAATTTTCATTTAATTCGCTAAAATAGAGTGTACTTAAAATTTTGTAATTTAGTTTCTAAGCATTTTCCTAATTAAAAATTTGAAATAAATCTGAATTTAATTGAATTTTAATTTAAATTGACTTTAATTGTTCATTATTTCTTGTATTAAGTTAAGTAAACCTTAAATCGTTCGGCAATATAAAAGTTTGTACCATATATTGTCGAATTATCTTTAAAATAGAGACCAGTAGTTTGATTACAAAGGTTTTTATGGACAGACATCGCTTAATCGACTCAGATCCTAAGCAGATTGGTATACTTTTCACGTTACAGTGCTGATGTACAAACGTAATAAAGGTGAGTATTATTATACACGAAATTGTAGCAATGATTCGTAGCTTTGATTTAAGAATTTATATAATCGCATAGCATTTAAAATCTTCGTTTTAATCTTTATGGTATGTCGAACACCCACTTCGCATAAAATATATACATCGATATTTATATATATATGGGCAATTCCATATCATCGTACGTGACATTTGTACGCCTATAGAGTGGAATAGATTTGGCAAAAATAAGAGAATCTGAAAAATAATTTGGTCTTTATGTGCCATTCAGAGTGTAGTATATTTTAAAAAAATAATAAGTTCTTTCGTAACATTGTTGTCCAAAATATAGAGCGAAATAAAGGCATATCGTACTTGACATAAAACGGAAGTAATTTGAGGTACATGTAGAAATATGCGAAAATTAGGGAATCGTGAGAGAAGTTATGTTTTCTTTTAATTTCTTACACTAAACCAAACATTTTTCCTTTACAATCCATCATATTTAAATAAAAATAGTCTTTGGAAAAAAAAACAATCAAAGTCAAATTCATTTCATACTACATGCTAATTGGGAGCTTAGTTTTCGCCGCAATTTTAGTTTAAATCATACCAATTATTACTATTATTTTTGCACTTACAATGTTGTAATAAACTCTAAATACTTTCAGATAGTAACATTTTAGTGTTTTTTCCTATTCAAATCATCTTGAAAAAGAGTTTCGAGGGTCGTTGTAGTCATTTTCGTGGAATTGCCCATATGTATATTATGAAAATTATCATTTGAAACTCAGGAAGAGGAAAGTAAATGTGTGCATATGATACCATAAATGAAAGCCTGAATGAATTCTTGTGAAATTTGTCTAAAATTTATCGGAAAAAAACACTAAAATTATATTGACACTAATGGGTCCAAAAATGTTAAGATTTATTTCTCATGTAATGACATATATATTAATCAAATCGAATAAAAAGGAACATAAGTACAACATATCCAATATTTGAAATTTTGAGTCTTATATCTCGGGAATTATGGACCAGCGACAAAAACAAACTATACCTTCATATTCAGCATAGAAATATCTACTTCTGGTATTTATTTTGGGTATCAATCCGAAGTGAATCCCATAAACTAGTTTTTAGCCGATATCTGTACATGTATTCGGTGTCTGTAAATATTTCTTTATAGGTGTTACTTATCTTTTATATTTTTTCATATTTTTTGTTTCACAAATTCAAAATCAAACCCATGGGGCCAAATATGGCTTATATTCTACTCAACAATAACAATATTTGGCTCGAGTTCATAGAAAGACAATTTATTTAATGTTAAATAATTTCAAAGATACAGAAACAGTAATTTATTTTTTTATTTCAAAAACTTTTATAATAATTACTACAACTTTAATTATTTTAAAAAACTTTTTTTACTGGTCTCATATGCATAATTTAAAACAGTTTATTTGTGAATATTTTGGTTTTATTGTAATAAAAGGAAGTGTAATAGTTATTAATGATGACTGTAATTCCTAAATTAGTTTCACAGTTAATGTATCATTGTATCAAATTGTACCAAAAAAGGACAATTGTACCATAAATGCTTATTTTTTTAAGTTATTTTTAGGCTTAGTTTTACTATTATTAATTTTATTCAATATTTATTTGTAATAATATAGTTATAAACGTATATGGCACAATAGGCTCTATTGTATTTAGATAAGTAACGAAATGAAAATAAGTGTTAGGGTCAACAGTTTTAACGAAAATTCGATTTTTATACATTGTAAATCGATGATTGGCATTATTTTCTTATTAGTTGTCAACAAGACTTAATTGCCATTAAGCTAGATAATAATCCATTATATATTTAACAGCGGACAAATTAATAGTTTCTGTATAATGGAAGATCAATGAGTAAACATTCTGCCCTAGTAATCACACCTAAATATAAAAAAACTAGGAATGAGTAACTTAAATCCAAAACCCTCTACCGCAACCCAACCCCACCCAAAAAACAAAAAAAACATGTAATTTGAAGTGGATATAATAATGTTGTATAATTAAAAAACAGGCCCATTGGCAGACTAATAAGAATTTTCTAACGACTTTTATACTTTTGTAGAAATTCCAAAGCAACATTAGTTTTATTTATAAAATTTGCATTTCTTTGAATTATATTAGATATTTGATGCTTTATATATTTATTTTCCTTTAGTTAAAAAAAAAAAAAAAACTAAAAATAACATCGAGTACATACATACATGTGTATGTACACTCTTCACTCTCTCTATAAAGCAACGGTTCTCAAATGGTGGTCCATATGAAAATGTCAAGGGTTCCGCAAAGAACTCAAGAAAACATTAAGCTTAAACACCGTATTTGATTAATAATATCTCCTTCTTTACATTAATATTTTGACAGCAATATAACATAATTCGAAATCATTTTATACGCCTATTTATGAAATATCTGATATTTTTCAAAAAGATATAATAGAAACTAGGGTGCTATAGTTGAAATCGAAAACATTGATTGATATATTACAAAGTTTTGCCGCTTGTTGGCTCAGAAGACTTGGTACATTTAAAAGAGCTTGAAATTTATATTGAAAAACAAAAAAAAAACAAATTAAAGTTGATAAATCCAAATTAACATTGGGAAAATACAAATTGAAGATGAGATAAATATTGATAAAATAGAAATTGTAATTCAGAAAAGCAAGTTAATACTATGAAAAAGCTAAACAAATTAATAAATCCAAAATAAGAAGCTAATATAAATTGAGAATTTCAAATTAATATTAAGAAAATACAAATTAAAATTAAGAAATCAAATTTAATATTGAGAAATAGCCAATTGAAATTGAGAAATCGAAATTAATATTCAGAAAATGAAAATTTAAGTTGAGAAAATTCAATAATAAATTTCTACTAGGTTTAAACAAACTTAAATACATAATCGTAGCATGTATTTTATAAAAATATTTAAAAAATAACATAAAATGTTTATTTCTCGACCTCAATTTTTATTGTCTAAATTTCTAATTAGGTTTTCTTCATATTAATTTCTATTTCTCAATTTCAACTATTTGCATCTCAATATTAATTTGAATTTCTCTTTTTCAATTTGTTTTTCTCCATATTATATTGCTTTTCTAAATTTCAGTTTGTTATTTTTCAATATTAATTTGGATTTCATGTTTTCAGTTTCTATTTTCTCAATATTAGTTATCTCAAAATCAATTTGGAGTTTCTCAATTTAAAATTTGAAATTGTTGTATTTTTCTGTATAAACGAATATGAAATAAAATGGGCCGTGGTTTCAATAAAATGGGTCAGGGGCCAAGAAGCAAAAGCTTTTGAGAATCCCTGCTCTAAAGCTTTCATATTTTGCAGGTTTTTACAAATTCTTTTGCTTAAAATTGTAAAAACACGCGTTTATTACACTCCTACTCATCATCCCATTTTTAAGAACTATTGGCGTATTCTACAGAAATGTAGTACTGAAGTCTTAAATGATATTAACAAAGTTCTATTGCTTTATTCTTGGCAATTAGAAAATTTACCAATTACAAGCAAACGGTACTTTTTCACTTAGTTTGTCATTTTAAAGAATTTAACATCTAATTATACCTATGACGAGCGTGTATAAGATTTATGGATTTGTACTGTTTGTTTTTGGTAATTATTAATGCTAAAGATTATGTGTATGTATACCAACTAACAATATGTTGTTAGTTGGTATAGATATATCTAGTTGCATGTACATACCATACATACATACATTAATGTATAGATGAACAGAACTTAAATATCTATGCATCCAGATTGACTCAAAAAGAACCTTCAAATTTTGTGTTTTACTAACTGAATTGTTTCTAAACTTCTATTGAAGTGTTGTTTAAGAAAATCACATCATTTTATTTATGTGAGGCGGATGACATCAACCTACTACCGTGGTCATTATTCACTTGAATTAACGTATTATTAATTTCTATACATAAGTATTACGAGGTTGCTGACATATTGTTGAGTGGGCGGAGGAGGGTTTGTGGGAGAAAAACAATTGTTAATAGATTTTTTTTTTTTTGTTAATATACCTCTAAGACTTTCTTTATAACCGAAACCAGCAAAAAATCAAATTGCCCTCCACCGTTTATAGGTAGACGTATTTTATGAGCTGTCTTTTTTTATTTTGTACACTTTCAACAACTCAATTTAATATTAATAACACTATTGGCATTTGTTTTTATTTCAACACATATACGCGCCTATGTTATCCGCAACAAACGAACACGCACCACCCGACCACTAGTATTCAATTTGGAAAGCTGACTAAAAAAAAGTTTTCGATAAAAAAAGATATTTTTATAATAAATTTTGTGTGTATATCTTCAATGATATCGTCATGGAGTTGCCATAGATGTAAATTGCACAATGCTGCCAGAAAGTTATTTATAAATTGTTATCGAAATTTGCGATAACTACATAGAGTCTACAAATGAGATTAAAATCCATTAACACAAAATCCAATTAAATTAATTTAGAGACAAAGTTAACTTATTTCCAGTTAATTTGAAATAAAAGTTTGATCGAAAGTTAAAAATAAACAAAACCGTAATAAATTAAATCAAAATAATCCATATATTTACCTTAATATAGATAGGCCCTAACTCGTGTTTTTTTTTAAGTCGAGATTTTTTGGATAAATTTATCGACATAAACAAAAATCTGGGCCTACAAAAAAAAAACACGAGTTAGGCCCTTTTTATGTTAGGGTAACGACATATTTAATATTTACATCCTATGTGTTAAACTTTTTAAACGCATTTCCATTTTTTGCAATAATATATTTATTACATATAAAATAAAAGCGACTTTTGATTTTTGCTTGTCTTTTAGTTATTTGTTATAATTGTAAATATCGCGATTTCATCCAATTTTTAGCAATGTATCATGTTAACTAATACCCAGTAAAGAAATAGAGTATTTTAATTTAAAATTTATCGACAATTTGCAAACATCCCACAAAGTTAATAAGATTTTGGTAAAATCAAATTTTGTTTTTTGTATTGGAAATCTTATTGGAATCTGGTAAAATTAAATAGATTGTGATCGAAATAATTGAATGGGATTTTAGAAATTATTAATACATTTAAAAATACAGTGTTATTTTTATCAGTGCCTTAGTAAGCCCCTGTCTATATTTTTATCATGATAAAATGGTTCTCAAAATAATAAAATTATCAGGTATAGACAACATTTATTAGTATTATTGTTTCGTTATGACAAAATTGTTAGTGCTTTTGCTCAGACAACTTTGTCTTGACAACAAACGTTAATTATTGTTATGTTAAATATTTGTCAAGTATAGACAAGACAAATATTTATCATAACAATTAATGACATTTGTTGTCAAGACAAAGTTGTCTGAGCAAAAGCACTAACACTTTTGTCATAACGAAGCAATTATACTAATAAATGGAGACTATACCTGAAAATTTTTTAACTTGACAACAAAATGTATCAGGTATAGACAGGGGTTAAGGGCTTATATGCAACTATGTGCTAGGGTTCTATAAGTCGATTGTTCGAACAATCGAATTTTCGCTGAAAAAGTCGAAAAGTCTAAGTCGACTTTTTGGTCAGAAAAAAGTCGAACATTTGATTAGTTATCACAAAAGTCGATAAAAGTCGAATAGTCGAAAAAAGTCGACTTTTAAGATTGTTAAAAAAATTTTTAATTGCAACATTATACTAAAACAAAATATGCACAGAATAACATAATAATTTTATATTATTGCAATTTGGTACACTTACATTTTTTCTAGTGTATGCAAAAATAAATAATAAGTAAATGTTCAAAAGAATATGCTCTTTCTACACAAAATATTTATATAAAAACTAAAAGTTCTTAGACATATCGTATATACTCAAAATAAAGAAACTTTTAATAATATACATGCCAAATTAGTAATGTAAATTTGTTTACTATTTTATAAATTTAAATCTAACTACATATTAGAAACAAAAGTGATAATATTATTTAATACATTTAATTTGTATTGCTAAACATTACACAAGGCGCATCAATAAATGCAGAAACCATGTATTTTTTACAAAAAATGGTAAAAAGTTAAAGAAAGTCGAAAATAGTCGGAAAGTCGAAAATAGTCGAAAAGTCGAAAAAAATCGATTTAACTAAAAAGTCGAAAGTTCGAAAAGTCGACTTTATATAAATTACCAAAAGTCGAAAATTCTAAAAGTCGACTTTTTAAAAATCGAAAAAAGTCGAAAAGTCGACTTTTTGTTTTAACAATTGAACCCTACTATGTGCTAAGCATTTTGAAGTTTATCATGACAAAAATTGTCTGGTATAGATAAGCTTACTAATTAGTCAATTAATGTTCATTTTATCGTAATAAGCTGCTTTAATATAATTTGAAGATATATGTAAGTCGTTAGTGATAAACATTTCGAACATTCGATTAGTCGAAAAAGTCGAATAGTCGATAAAAGTCGACTTTAAACATTGTTAAACAAATTTTAAATTGCAACATTATACTAAAACAAAATATGCACAGAATAACATAATAATTTTATGTTATTGCAATTTGATACACTTACATTTTTTCTAGTGTATGCAAAAATAAATATAAGTAAATGTTCATAAAAACTGCTCTTTCTACTAGGGTTCTATAGTTGAAACAAAAAGTCGACTTTTCGAACTTTCGACTTTTTTCGATTTTTAAAAAGTCGACTTTTCGAACTTTCGACTTTTGGTAATTTATGAAAAGTCGACTTTTCGAACTTTCGACTTTTTAGTTAAATCGACTTTTTTCGACTTTCCGACTATTTTCGACTTTTTTCAACTTTTTACCATTTTTTGTAAAAAATACATGGTTTCTGCATTTATTGATGCGCCTTGTGTTAATTTTAGCAATAAAAATTAAATGTATTAAGGCGATAATATATAATATGTAGAAAGAGCATTTTTTTATGAACATTTACTTATTATTTATTTTTGCATACACTAGAAAAAATGTAAGTGTACCAAATTGCAATAACATAAAATTATTATGTTATTCTGTGCATATTTTGTTTTAGTATAATGTTGCAATTAAAAATTTTTTTAACAATCTTAAAAGTCGACTTTTTTCGACTTTTATCGACTATTCGACTTTTTTCGACTTTTATCGACTATTCGACTTTTATCGACTTTTGTGATAACTAATCGAATGTTCGACTTTTTTGTGATCAAAAAGTCGACTTAGACTTTTCGACTTTTTTCAGCAAAAAGTCGATTATTCGAACAATCGAACAATCGACTTATAGAACCCTACTTTCTACATATTATATATTATCGACTTAATACATTTAATTTTTATTGCTAAACATTACACAAGTCGCATCAATAAATGCAGAAACCATGTATTTTTTACAAAAAAATGGTAAAAAGTTGAAAAAAGTTGAAATAGTCGATTTAACTAAAAAGTCGAAAGTTCGAAAAGTCGACTTTTCATAAATTACCAAAAGTCGAAGTTCGAAAAGTCGACTTTTTGTTTCAACTATAGAACCCTGGTGTATACCTAACACTAGCATCATGCTAGTGTTTAGGGTTCTTTAAGTCGATTGTTCGAACAATCGACTTTTGCTGAAAAAAGTCGAAAAGTCTAAGTCGACTTTTTGGTCACAAAAAAGTCGAGCATTCGATTAGTTATCACAAAAGTCGAATAGTCGATAAAGTCGAAAAAAGTCGACTTTTAAGATTGTTAAAAAAAATTTTAATAGCAACATTATACTAAAACAAAATATGCACAGAATAACATAATAATTTTATATTATTGCAATTTGGTACACTTACATTTTTTCTAGTGTATGCAAAAATAAATAATAAGTAAATGTTCATACAAAAATGCTATTTCTACATATTATATATTATCGCCTTAATACATTTAATTTTTATTGCTAAAATTAACACAAGGCGCATCAATAAATGCAGAAACAATGTAGTTTTTACAAAAAATGGAAAAAAGTCTATTTAACTAAAAAGTCGAAAGTTCGAAAAGTCGACTTTTCATAAATTACCAAAAGTCGAAAGTTCGAAAAGTCGACTTTTCAAAAATCGAAAAAAGTCGAAAGTTCGAAAAGCCGACTTTTTGTTTCAAATATAGAACACTAGTAGTGTTAAGTTTTTCATGTCAGTTTTAGACGAAGCGTTAACAACATTATGGTCCATAATCATAGTCAAAAATAAAGTATATTTTAAGAGAAATAAAGTCGTCTTTACTTAAGAGGTTACTGCCTAATTCGATTCGAAAGAAAATCTTTTCGAATAACAATGTATTTAGCACACTTTTTCGAACATATTCGTTTTCGGATTGAGTTACGCAGTAACCGCCCAGGTCTGTGCGGATATTTTATTATTTTACCCAAAATAAATTAATGAAGTAGCGACAAATACAACATTTACAAAAACCATAAGCGATTTTTTTTTTTGGTTTAAGGTTTGTGCTGTCAAAATCATATGGTTTTTGTTAGAAGTTAAGTGAACTGTCAAGGTTGCCTGTTGTTGTTGTTGTTTTTGCTTTTGGATTTGTTGCATTTTACGCCACAACAAACACAAGTGAATTGACAGTTCACTGAGGTTACCTTCTATAAATTCGCCTTGGTTTAAGTTGTCAAAAATTGCAACGTAAACAATTTTGACAGATCGAACCATAAAGTTAGTTTTAAAAAAAATAGTTAGCTGTTCTACTGAGTCTACTTTATTAATTTACTTTGATTTTACCCATACATGCACACAAATTAAATTTCTCTTTTTGCCTATGAACCAAGGCGAATTACAGTCAAACAGCTGATTACTTTGTTTTCGCTGTTTGGTTCTAATGGATGTCAAAGTCTGTTTTTATATTTAAATATCTACATATTCTAAGCTTATTAACAAAATATTTATTTTTTACATAACTAAGTAAAGCCCTTACTATTCAATTATCTACACCATATTAAGTTTTAATATATATTTGTTTAATTTTTCATTTTTGTTTTTTGACATTTGTTAAGACCAATTGTTGTTTTTGTAGAACTGCCATCACCTTGTATGAATTCGCCTTGCTATAAATGTTCTATAGACTATTTGCTCATAACAGAGAATTTGTGGACTGTTTACAACAAGGGTGCCCAAACCCTATGCTCTTGGTGCTCATATGTTTTTGTAAATGCTCTTAGGTATAGGGTGTGTGTTTCAATACTCAATAGAGCACTCAGCACTAGCAATATGAAATACACAAACAACTTTATCTTGTTTCTGCATGCTCATTTGAGAACTCTTTATAAAAACTCTCTATTTTGTTAGTTAATAAGATTTACAAAGAAACAAAATAAAATTGGAGAACATACACATGTACTAAAGCCTTGTTTTCTTTTTCGGCCATAACTAAAGCCCCCCCCCCCCCCCCCCCCCCGTGATTTTTTTTCATATTATATATTTTTTTTACATTTCTATTATGTATTATTTTCACTTGTTAATATATTTACAATTGATAAACAAATACTTTTAAATCCTTTATTTTGGATGACACAACCGCATCTCTTAGGCATCGATATTCCTTCCCGGGCTATAATAACGGCTTAGGATCGTTATCCTGTTGAAACCTCCCTATAAGTGGCATAAGGCAACATTACATCTTTCAATATATCACGGTACATGACCGATCCATAATCCCATTAACTTTATGAATTGGTCCAATTCCTTGACCAGAGAAGCAAAACCAGACCATTACATTGCCCTCTCCATGTTTAATTGTTTCTTTGCAATACTTAGCAATTAGTCTTGCTCCTTTACGTCTGCGTACACGATTTATTCTATCGGATCTTCTTAATTTGTAATTGGATTGGTCGGAGAACTGTCTTAAATTTTTGGACACTCCAGTCGATGTGGGCTTTGGCAAACTCCAATCTAGTTTTCTTGTTCTTAGCTAATATAAGCGGTTTTTAGCTGGTCGTCGGCTAAATAATCTTGCTTCTACTGCTCTTCTACGTATTGTTCTTTCGCTAACGCATAAACTTAAACTTGTTCTTACTTGACTAGCTGATGCTGACAGGGTCTTTTTGCATTGCTCATTTGATCAAGGAATCATTATATCGTGTGGTTTTACGCGGACGTCCTCCCGAATGTCCCGGTGATATATGACCAGTCTGCAAAAACTTTGGAATCATTCTGGAAATAACTGATCTGTAAATTGAATATTTTTCACTCAAACGGTCATAACTAAAGCACCCCCTCCATTAATTTTTTCATATCATAATATTTTTGATAAATAAGGTTTCTTGGGATGTATTTTGTATATATTTTATTAACTTATATTGTTAATATTCGTATAATGTTCGTTTAGTACAGGATAATTTTAGGAACAGTTGATTTAAATGATAAAACATAGAAAAATACAAAATGGGACGGTCAAAACAAAAGCACCCCCTTATAAGATGTTTAGACATTTTACTATTTTTCTGCATATTTGCAATGTCAGTTAACGGGATTCACAACGGATGCATTTAAAAATTGCAGAAGATAAAAATAAAGGAAGGCGTAATCTGTATAATTTAAGTTTTATACAGTTTATTGTGAAAAAAACTATGGATGGCAAGGAACAAGTACTCCAGTGAATTTTAAATTAAAGTTATTGAAGACTGGAAGGAAGGCTAATCACAGCATGGATTGAGTAAAAAATATTCAATTAACAGATCAGTTATTTCCAGGATGATTCCAAAGTTTTTGCAGAACGGTCGTATTTCAAGGGGGAATTCTGGAGGACGCCCGTGTAAAGCCACACGATATGATGATTCCTTGATCAAAGGAGCAATACAAAAAGATCTTACAGCAGCAGCTAGTCAAGTAAGAACAAGTTTAAGATTTTGGTTAGCGAAATAACAATCCGTAGAAGAGCAGTAGAAGCAGGATTATTCAGCCGACGACCACCAAAAAAAACCGTTTATATCAGCTAAAAACAAGAAAGCTAGACTGGAGTTTGCCAAAGCCCACATCGACTGGAATGTCCAAAAATGGAAGACAGTACTGTTCTCTGACGAATCCAAACACAAACTAAAAAGTTCCGATGGAATAAATCGTGTACGCAGACGAAAAGGAAAAAGACTTAAGCCTAAGTATATCAAAAGAACAATTAAACATGGAGGGGGGCAATATAATGGCCTGGGGTTGCTTTTCTGGTCAAGGAATTGGGGTTTATGCACTGGTTCATTTACCGTGATATATGGAAAGATTTAATGTTGCCTTATGCCAGTGAAGAGATTCCACTTATAGGGAGGTTCCAACAGGATAACTATGAGAAGCACACCTCCAAAGTTTGTAATACTTGGATGCAGAGCAATAAGATTCAAGTTCTTCATTGGCCTGCTCAATCTCCCGATTTCAATCCTATTGCGAACTTGTGGGAGATTGTTAATATGAAAATAAATCGTTAAAATTGCCGAAATAAGGATCAGCAGTTTTCACGATTTATTTCAAGCCGTTATTATAGCCTGGGAAGAAATATCGCTAGACACCATAAGCGAGATGTGCTTGTGTCATCCAAAACAAAGGATTTGCAACAAAATATAAATTAAAAAAAATTTATATTATATCCATGAAGAGGTGCTTTAGTTTTGACCGGTTTATTTTCTAGCTTGAAATATTTTTTGATTTCAAGTTACCTCTTATAGAAAGATTAACTTTTAAATAATTTGTTTATCAATAGTAAATATATTAACAATTTAAAATAATACATAATAGAAATTTAAAACTTAATTTTTATAAAAAAAATATAGTATGAACAAAATTCACTGAGGGGGAGGTGCTTTAGTTATGGCTGATACTGTATCGTTATAGATAGCGAAGTATGTTGAAATCGGCTTTCCGTAGTCCATTAATATATACAATATGGATATCTAACGCTAGATATTGCAAAGTCCATTGCAACGATGTATATATATTCTGGATCGTTATAGATAGCGAAGTCGATATCTGTCCGTCTGTATGTTGAAATCAACGTTCCGTAGTCCCCAAATTACTTACAAACATAATTAATACGTCAATATATCGGGAATTCTTCCGGCTCGGTCGCTATTTAAAATCGGGAAAATAGGCCCACAAATGGCGGAGATATAAGGAAAAAACCGGGACAACCTCGAGTTTTGGTCTATTTTTGATCTATATCTGGATTACTAACTCATGAATATAGACAATATGGATATCTAATGATAGATATTTCAAAGTCCATTGCAACGATGTATATAAGGCTATAGTAATTTGGACCTACAATGGGTCAGAATCTGGAAAAATATATTTTAACCCGAATTTTATTTTTACCAAAAAAATTTAAAAAAAAAATTTAAATTTTAAAAAAAAAGTTTGGAAAAAAATTAAAAAAAAATTTCGAAACAAATTTAAAAAAAAAATATTTGGAAAAAAATTAAAAAAAAACAATTTTGAAAAAAAAAAAATTTTAATTTAGAAAAAAAAAACAAATGTTGAAAAACTATTTAAAAAAAATTTTAATTTTTAAAATATTTAAATTTATTTTAAAGTATATAAGATTCGACACAGCCGAATATAGCTCTCTTGAATACATCAAAAATAAAAATTTTAATCAATTAGCAAATTCATTTATAAGTTTTTTCGTATGACAGGAGTTCGTAACTTCTTCCTATTCACCTTTCAATCTCTTCATCGCATCTGATTGTCTCCTTTTCTTTTCATTTCTATCTGTCCCTCTTTTCTATGTTTCTACTTTCAGGTAACACAAAGGGACCTATCGCCTGTACCCACGTGAGCTGCTCTTCATTCCTTTCTTACTTCGTGGCTGCCTGGAAACCTAACCTATGATCCCATATCTATACGTTATAAATATCTATTATAACACGTATTGAATATTCGGCAACTGTAAGTTTGTGTTGTTTTCATTACATGGAAGAGTATGTAAATATGTTTGTTTCAATATATGTTTTATTGTGAGGCGAATGTTCGCCTCACAGGGGGGCAATTTGGAAAGAATTGCTTCTTTAGTTTTGGTGTGAGAAAAATATAGCAAACAATTATATACAAAACTGTGCCGAATCTTATATACCCTTCACCAAATTATACTTTAAAAAAAAAATTTTAAATATTTTTAGGTAAACAAGATTAACATAAAAAAAAAATTTAAAAATTTTATTTTCCAAATTGTTTTTCCAATTTTTTTTTGGAATTTATTTGTGAAAAAAACAAGGAAAAAACCAGGAAACCTGGATTTTTTACCTATTTTTGCTTTACTATATCTGGATTACTAAGTCATTAATATAGACAATATGGATATCCAATAATAGATTTTTCAAAAACCTTTGCAACGGCGTATATAAGGCCAAAGTAATAGGTCACAATCGGGGAAAATATTTTATACCCCGATTTTTATTATCACCAAAACCCATTTTTTGCCTTACAATTTTTTCGCTAAATAAATAAATTTTGCTTAACTAAAAAAATAGTCGACTTTTCAAACGAAAATCCGAAAAGTCGATTTGTTTCAACTAAATAGACTTATGTGCTGTTTTTCTATAGCAAACGAGTGCTTTGAGTGGAAATATTACATGTATTTTGTTACAATAACAAAACACATGTTAAATTTCCACTCAAAGTACTCGTTTGGATTTGAAAAACAGCACATTAATTCACTCCCTGTAGGTCAGCGAAAGGCAAACTCACACCACTACAGTTTTTAAATATTGTAGTTGTATGAGTTGAGAAAAAAACAAAAACAAAACCTGAAATAAACAAGCATAAAAGCGAAAAGCGTAAAACAACCTGCTTCTATCAATGCTCATGCGAGACTGACTGGTTTTGATTGTTTTTATACAATGTGTGTGCTTGCGTACATGTGAAAACAAAAACAAGAGAGCTCATTTGAGAGCTCAATGCCTTTCGCTGCTGTAGATAAAGCTGGCTTTAGACGATTAGACATTACGTACGACTTAACGTAACGAAAAATTCATAAGTATGTCAAAGAAAAATTTGATGGTCTGTTGCTTTTACAAATGTATTAACGAAAATAATATAAAATAAAAAATCAACCGTATGAAAAAATGTGAAAGTCGTTTTTGCTGTTGCTTTTTGCATTTAAGCGATCCGTATGAAGAAAGATGATAACAGCTGTTATTGTTTTTTTGCTTTGTTTACAAACAAATGTAACCCTGATCTAATAAGACTTGCTTGTTTTTTTGTCCACTTCCTTCATGTGATTTGACGGCATTCGATTATTTTCTCTGGGGATAAGTAAAGTCCCAAGGCTATGTAGATAAACCAGAAACGATCGCGCACTTGGAAACGAATATTAGACGCGATATTGCCGAAATAAAGCCTGATTTAATGTGAAGGTTATGTGAATATTGGGCCTCTAGGTTACGCCATGTACGCAGTGTCCGAAATCAAATTTAAACATTAAGGCCATACAATTATCTAATTAATAAAGCCAATTGGATGGATATTAAAAACGTTTTTCTATATGTTATTTCAATTTAAAGTTCTCCGGCTCTATAAAAAACACCATTTACAACCCAACTTGATTATTTTTGTTAAAATTATACGAATTTAAAAATTTTATCCATATTTTTTCTCAATATCAAATGTTTGCATTACAAATTAAATTCTGACTATCCAATTGCTAGTCTTCTACAGAAAATTTTGACAAATCATAAAATTTTTTACTTCGTACTGTAAAATGTAACTGTGCACTAATAAAATGATTCATTTAGCATTTCACCACTTAATTCTGAATAAAATCACTATTAAAGAATTTTTACGATTCACCACATATCAAATTATATCAATTTTTGTAACGTTATTCCTGTATATATATATTTATTATTGTAGTACTTGTCTAGCAAATTAGTTAATTTTTCACTTTTATTTAATCAAATTTGTTATCTTGAACTTACATTTCGACGATTTTACAAAAATATTTCAACACAAAAATTCAGCCACAATGCAGCCTCTTTACTGCTGAATTTAAAGTCAGACTAAATATCTTTAAAGTGAAATACTGGCTATTTGTAAGAAAAATTATTAGCAAATTGTTGTTGTGTTGCTGCGTAATTTTTTCTGATTATTTTTTTAAAATCTGCAGCATTAGCAGCAATATCTCAAATTGTTGTTATCTCTGTTATCGTTTCTGTTAAGTGATTATCAGAATAAAATGTATGTATTTGATTAAATTACTGCAGCATCTATTATCCATACCCTACACTATGCCTAAGGGGAATATAGATTCGTATTACAGCTTGATTGCAATTGAGATCATAACCACTGTTGCACTCTTTTGTTATATTTTTATAAAACGTCTTTCATACAATGTTTTATTGATAAACTTTCATACGACGTATTTATCTACACATTGATATATAAATAACTGATCTTGTCTACTAATTAGTCAAATTAAAGGCTACAAAATTTTTAGGCATAACATTTTAAATAAATTAATGGAAGATTAATACAATTTTTGTTTATAAACGTTTTCAAATTAAATACTTCCAAGATTGGCTACCGATAACGTTAAGTCATCGTGACCGTTATTAACGTTATAAAAATGTGACATAATTCCATTCCACCAAAGTGCTTCATGAACAGCTGCTGAGAGGGCTATCTAATTGGCTTCATAGTACTGCATAAAGGTATCACAACTGGTGAATACCCAATCGCGGTCATTCTGAACAAAACGTCAGGTTTTGTCCGAATCTGGTCGCAATAAAGCTTCATCTAGAGTTCCTGGATCATACGTTGATGCTTGAAATAATAATAAATGCGCTCATTGCTGCTAAGCTTTGACTCTTGTTGATTTTGTGAGCAATCTGCTCTATTTTGATATGGTAAAGGCGCTACGAATGCAAAAAAAAACATTAAAAATTGTCTTCTGCTTCCATGATGAGTTTCATCTGATGGAATTGGGTTGTATGTCTCATTTGTTTGTTCATATTGTTACGTTTTTACCTTTTAAAAACGGGATTTATTTCCTTTAAATAAATCGGATACTTTTGATTGCAAATAAAATCAGTTTTAGTAGTTTAAAATTGTAACAACTCTTTATTTATTTAAAATGTACGATAACAACAGTCTAAATAATCACTCAGTGTCTTTATACAAGTTTATCAATTCGCAGAAATGCACACACACTCTATAACGTACAAGCTTAAATGTACAAGACAGTTGACTTTAACTCTAACCTCCACCCACGACTGCCAGCTCTGCCACTATTTATACACGCGCCATCTATCGGGAATCTTCTACAATGCTCTTAACGGACATACTAGTACATTCGAATTCTAGAGCTTTCGATGTTAATGTTAGCAGCTTAAACATGCAGTGTTGCCATACTTACAAACAATGCTAATAACCGCATGATATCAACATTGTTGATAAGTAGAAACTTCTACTGATGGACGTGTTTATAAACATGATGAATGTTGCAGGCAGTCGTTGCGGACCGTTAAATTCAAAACGCTATTGCACATTCGTAACAATATTGTGTACATTCATATAGGTATCATCGCTGTTTTGTAGTTAAAGTTTATTAGAGTTGTGCCGCTCTCAATTAAAACGATATTTTTATTGATTCAGTTATAAGGTCTTACAATATGTCTGTTTTTTTTTTGTAATTGTTTGATAATAAACTTTTGTATGTTCATCAAAGCCTGTCATAAAACATTTGTAAGCTTTGTGGTTCAATTTATATATGTATGGTTATGTGCAATAGCTACAGTTCCAAATACGTGTGACAAGTCCGTTTTTCTTCCACTCCATGCCTCCTCAGGGGTTATGTCAATTCCTTTCGATTGAGAACGATGGAGTAAATATACGGAGTAAGCTTCAGCTCAGAAAACGGTTGGAAAATTTGCATCGTACATTTGGATTTCTCAAAAATAGATCGATTGTTTCGTTCGGGCGCTCCGTTTCCTCTGGTGTGCACACATTTGTAGCTTAGTGGTAAATACCATTTTCCATGATAATTTGCTGAAATGTTATAAATGTGAAACCTCTTGCAATAGTTTTATTTTAATGTTATTATCAGTGATGATAATCTCTGAGTTTTTGAGTGCCATTATCGTTGGACGATAATCATCAGGAAGTCCGTCCAATAATAAGAATCCAACCAATTCCTCAATAATTGAAAAATCCAATATCATTTAACGATTGCGCTTTTGTAACATATTTCCTTTAAATTAATGTCCAGTGAACACCAATTTGAAAGTGATATTGTGATAAGCTTACGCAGAAGTGCTAAACGAGGTGTTAAACCACTGTCCTCGTAGGCATTTGCTAGCTATTGCTATAATTCCTAAGCAGTTCTTGTATTTTATATATAGACATAGCACAAAGGGTCAATAATAAGTGTTAATTAACTTCTTGCACTTCTGAACTATCTAAATTCAGATGGTTCAGTAACCAGACGATCGTTAAAACACTAGTGCTTCAACGTAATTTTTTTTTTAATTTATTAATCATTTAAGTCAGACCTAAACTACCGTGATCATTAATACACTGTTACCGAAATAACAGCAAATTCCGTTACCATTACCTTTAAACCGAACCGCACAGTGGGGCAGAATCAAAATTTTTTGGAAATAAATCTGGAATTTCTTGGTATAAAATTTGAAGTGGGCATAGCCAAGGAGCATTCGAGTTTAAGTTGTGAAAATGGAACCTACAAATGCTCCAGGGGCGGCGCTATGGGTGCTCAACTTACTTTTGGACTGAATGGACTTGAATTTCTTTTGTTAGTTAGGCAATTAAATTATTAATAACATATAAAAGATTTCAGGGCAATATCAATTACGGATTCAAAATAAACGATTTTAAATTTAAAAATTAAAAAAATAGTAGATTTTTGCAGGTTTTTGGACGAAAAGGTGACTTAACTCTTATTTTATTAAAAAAAAACTTTTTTTAAGAACATATAACAGTTTTATACGTTTCTGTAAGGCATCTTTGCGGAGACATGTCCTTTTTTTCTAATATGTCGGACCTACGACCTTCGGAATTCCACCTATTTTTTATCAAAATTTCAACTTTAGGCCACATGTTATAAAATCCCAAATCTAGGATCAGAAAACGGAAAGCAGCCTTGGAAACCTTGATGTGTTCTCTATTTATCCCCAAAGTATTTTCCCAGCCCCAAAGGAAATGTGGACCCTATGAGTAAAATTGTAAAAAATACCATTTTTAGGATTTTCGCTTAAATTTTTGGGAATTGCGGTATGCCCTTTGACCTTTTGAAAAGTTTTTTTACACTTTGTTATTTAGAAGTACACATTTAAAAAACGCTGAAATGATCAAAATTTTAAAAATCCTAAAAATTTATTTGTTTAGATTGTTTCCATACTAAATATCTAAAAAAAGTGGCAAAAATCAAAATTAGTTTATTAATCTAAAAAAATAAAAATATCTGGATAGATTAGAATCCGTTATTACAAAACTGGACAAATTATAGGTGAAAATCCACAGTGTTTCCACAGCCCTCAACTATTGGGTTCCATAAATAAATATCAGCAAAAAGAGACATTAAGTTCATTTTCAAAATGATTTAAATTTGGTACTGTTGCTTTCATTGTACAAAAATATTCAATGGAGGGTATTAAAAATTCGTTAACGGCATTTAAATTATCATTGTGTGTTTAACAATGTTCAACTAGAGATAAAAACGTTTATAAAATGACGTACTACGAGAAACTATCTGACATTTCAGATAAAACTATGCAAACAAATTTATGATATGCTAGTCTGTCTACCCTTTAAAACATTGATGTGCATTATCAGTTACATATTTTAATGTTATTTATATATACATTACATGAAACATTTTATCTACATTTATAAAAAGCAACGTTATTTACTGACTGATTGATTCAGCATTGAAATTTCAACTTTAGATTCTTTATATGAGCAAAAACTTTTTTTTTTAAATCTATGAAACCGACTTTAATTTTTCATTATTTCTTAACCCCCATATGCATAAACAATTTTTAAATTTATAAAAGGTTTATAAAACAAAACTTCCATACAAAATTTGTTTTATAAACCTTTGATAAATTAAAATATGGTTTATGCATATGGGGGTAAGTGTTTATGACTTTCACAAAATATCAAATGAGGACACTACTAGCAACAAAATTGCAAATTTTAAGAATCCAAGGTTTATTAGTAACCTTAGTAAATTTCCTAAACTTGAAAAAATAAAAAAATAAAAAATATTGAAACGAAGGTGCTAAATTTTTAAGACAACATTTTGTTGATTTTCCATTTTTTTTACAATTCCGCCCATTTCCAGCCAAACTCTGTATAGTGATAAGAATGGTACCGAAGTAAATTCTGCGATGTTTTCGGGTTTTCACAATTATAGTTCACCAAATATTCCATAATAACTATTTAGTTTGTATGGGATGTGCCACGCCCACTTGAAATTTAACAGTCAATTATTCCTTCCAGATATAGAGGAACATACAGTAAAAATTTAAAGAGGATCGGTCCAGTGGTTTAGGCTCCTATAAGTCACAAAAAAACAAACAAATAAACAAACATGCATTAATTTTTATACATATATTTACTGTGCCAACTTTTTTCGATTTATCTAAAATCCGAAACCGGCTGCACCGATATGGCTAATTATTTTTTAAATGTTCGTAGTAATTCAATTTAAGTTTTTACTGAAAGCAAAATTTACCACGCCCACTTTTTTTCGATATATCTAATATTGCAGATCGCCTAGACCAATTTGTTTCAATGGCGGAAACAAGAAAATCCAGTACCAGGTTTCCCATATTTATTCTCCACCGACGCATTAGGTCGCATTTACATAGATACGACGATTGTTTCTAACATTTGCCCAATAATATTAATACTAATACATTCATATCAATGCTAATACATTCTTATCAATACTAGTAGTAAATATAATAGTCATCCAAGATTTGCGAACTATAAAAACACGTTCGATAAATATCTCAACATGCTTCCCATCCAAACCGACTGAATTGTGGAGCAAATGCAAAGATGCCATGTGTGATGATATTTTGCATCAGATGCGTATTAGACCATCAAATCCAAATTTGCAACTGAGCGAGGAAATACAACGAGGATTTGATATTAATTGATGACATGTGCTTGATGATGTCCAACAAGGTATTATCTGAGTTACCTAACCTTTACACATGCAAGTAACAGTTGGAAAAACACGACACATTGATACTTTTGCACTAACACAATCACACATGCGTATGTAAATTTGCTCGCCATGGTGTTGAGTGCCATAATATCCATGGACATTATGTCAATGGACACTGTAACATGCCGCCATAAGTTACATGGATGAGAAAAACATCTGCTTGGCCAAAATGTCAAATTTAACCCCCTCTAACTCAGAAAGTTCTCGACCGATCTTGTTGAAAAATTGTGTCTGAATTACTATCTAATAGAACTAACAATGGTGCAAATTCCCAATCGGAAGACATCGATTTCAAAAGTTGGTTCACTTGACATGAAATGCCCCATATACAAAATAAAATTGCCAAATTTATACAAGACGATGGGCATCATATCGGGAGACAGAAATGACAAGTGGACACTCATGGGAATCGAATGCCACACTAACTTCTTTTAGAAAAACATAAACGTAGGGGTAGGCCCATTCAAACTTTGATGTCATGGACAAATTGTTTAAACTAGAAATGTAAAACTACAATTATCCACAATTATATAAGGCCTTGGGCATCATATCTGGGAACGGGAACGATAAGTGGACACTCATAGAAATCGAATGGCATATAAAGAATTTTTGGAACAACTTAAACATAGGGAGTAGGCCCATTCAAACCTTGATGTCAAAACCATTTTTCATGAAAAATTTTAGACAGAACTATATGGGCTCATACTATCCTTTAAAAATTTGAAGATTTTTGCCTACAACTGATATATCAAAATGTGCCATATTGTTTTCCACAATGGTTTCAATATTTTCAAATTGTTCCTTAATATCCTTTGTATTTAAATTCTGTAGTAGTAATGTACTTTTTGCAATCCTCGTTCTCTGAAACTTCAGAATATTTCTCTACTTCGGTTTTTATCAATGATAATCTTTCTAATTTTTCTGTTTTATACCGGAAAGTGTAAACTCTGTTTTTCTGTTTTTTTATATTTGTTTCTAATTTTTGTAATTCTTTAATATATCCTAAATTAAAATTTATATGTAATTTTAATTGTATATTAAGAACAAAATTTTGTGTATGTAATATTATAATCTGGTAACTCTATAAGCATTACTTTCTTGTACGATCAGCTGTGTGTTGCAGCACTTAATTATATATGTACTTGGCAGCACTTTTCAATTTTTTATATATATATATTTTTTTTTTTTACATTTATTTTTCTTATTCTTATTTGTTAAACATATTTTTTACAATTTTGTTCTTTTTAATTTAAATATTTTACTTTTTGTGTTTTCTTTTTTTTATTTAAAATACATGTTTGTGTTTTTATTTTTAAATTGCTACAGTTGGGCTTCAGAGCGCCAATCTGTTTCCAAACTTCAGAAGCCGTTAGCCAGGATGCGGCCAGTTTACGACGCAGTTTAACCAAATTTCCGCCTCTCCGATGTCGTGGTAGGTTTATTTTTGGAATCTTGGTAAGTTCCTCTTCTTTTTTTTGCCAACCTCTGTTTATAAGCTTGTATTGTTATCGGCTGTGGTTGTTGCTTAATATTTGGTCAATATCTCAATTATATTCAAAAATATGCCACTTTAAAACTCCATCCTTCAAAAATATTGCACTTTTTCAAAATAAAAAAATTTTTTAAATTTTCTTAATATTTTATTGAACAAAAAGTCAATGCTTTTGACTTAGTCACATTTAAATATGAAAAAGTGCAATACTTTTGAAGGACGGAGTTTTAAAGTAGCATATTTTTGAATATAATTGAGATTTTGACTTGAAATTTTTTTTGTAATATCACAAATTAACTTATCTAAACAAAAAAATTAGTATATATAATATATTTGCAATCCTATCAAAATGTTAATAAAAATTTTAGTTTTAGAGCTCAATAAACATGTAATATGTAATAAAATCTTTATTTTTTAACAAAAATAAACGAAATTTGCAGGTCAAAGGGAATATAAGATAGATAGATAGATAGATAGATAGATAGATAGATAGATAGATAGATAGATAGATAGATAGATAGATAGATAGATAGATAGATAGATAGATAGATAGATAGATAGATAGATAGATAGATAGATAGATAGACAGATAGATAGATAGATAGATAGATAGATAGATAGATAGATAGATAGATAGATAGATAGATAGATAGATAGATAGATAGATAGATAGATAGATAGATAGATAGATAGATAGATAGATAGATAGATAGATAGATAGATAGATAGATAGATAGATAGATAGATAGATAGATAGATAGATAGATAGATAGATAGATAGATAGATAGATAGATAGATAGATAGATAGATAGATAGATAGATAGATAGATAGATAGATAGATAGATAGATAGATAGATAGATAGATAGATAGATAGATAGATAGATAGATAGATAGATAGATAGATAGATAGATAGATAGATAGATAGATAGATAGATAGATAGATAGATAGATAGATAGATAGATAGATAGATAGATAGATAGATAGATAGATAGATAGATAGATAGATAGATAGATAGATAGATAGATAGATAGATAGATAGATAGATAGATAGATAGATAGATAGATAGATAGATAGATAGATAGATAGATAGATAGATAGATAGATAGATAGATAGATAGATAGATAGATAGATAGATAGATAGATAGATAGATAGATAGATAGATAGATAGATAGATAGATAGATAGATAGATAGATAGATAGATAGATAGATAGATAGATAGATAGATAGATAGATAGATAGATAGATAGATAGATAGATAGATAGATAGATAGATAGATAGATAGATAGATAGATAGATAGATAGATAGATAGATAGATAGATAGATAGATAGATAGATAGATAGATAGATAGATAGATAGATAGATAGATAGATAGATAGATAGATAGATAGATAGATAGATAGATAGATAGATAGATAGATAGATAGATAGATAGATAGATAGATAGATAGATAGATAGATAGATAGATAGATAGATAGATAGATAGATAGATAGATAGATAGATAGATAGATAGATAGATAGATAGATAGATAGATAGATAGATAGATAGATAGATAGATAGATAGATAGATAGATAGATAGATAGATAGATAGATAGATAGATAGATAGATAGATAGATAGATAGATAGATAGATAGATAGATAGATAGATAGATAGATAGATAGATAGATAGATAGATAGATAGATAGATAGATAGATAGATAGATAGATAGATAGATAGATAGATAGATAGATAGATAGATAGATAGATAGATAGATAGATAGATAGATAGATAGATAGATAGATAGATAGATAGATAGATAGATAGATAGATAGATAGATAGATAGATAGATAGATAGATAGATAGATAGATAGATAGATAGATAGATAGATAGATAGATAGATAGATAGATAGATAGATAGATAGATAGATAGATAGATAGATAGATAGATAGATAGATAGATAGATAGATAGATAGATAGATAGATAGATAGATAGATAGATAGATAGATAGATAGATAGATAGATAGATAGATAGATAGATAGATAGATAGATAGATAGATAGATAGATAGATAGATAGATAGATAGATAGATAGATAGATAGATAGATAGATAGATAGATAGATAGATAGATAGATAGATAGATAGATAGATAGATAGATAGATAGATAGATAGATAGATAGATAGATAGATAGATAGATAGATAGATAGATAGATAGATAGATAGATAGATAGATAGATAGATAGATAGATAGATAGATAGATAGATAGATAGATAGATAGATAGATAGATAGATAGATAGATAGATAGATAGATAGATAGATAGATAGATAGATAGATAGATAGATAGATAGATAGATAGATAGATAGATAGATAGATAGATAGATAGATAGATAGATAGATAGATAGATAGATAGATAGATAGATAGATAGATAGATAGATAGATAGATAGATAGAGATAGATAGATAGATAGAGATAGATAGATAGATAGATAGATAGATAGATAGATAGATAGATAGATAGATAGATAGATAGATAGATAGATAGATAGATAGATAGATAGATAGATAGATAGATAGATAGATAGATAGATAGATAGATAGATAGATAGATAGATAGATAGATAGATAGATAGATAGATAGATAGATAGATAGATAGATAGATAGATAGATAGATAGATAGATAGATAGATAGATAGATAGATAGATAGATAGATAGATAGATAGATAGATAGATAGATAGATAGATAGATAGATAGATAGATAGATAGATAGATAGATAGATAGATAGATAGATAGATAGATAGATAGATAGATAGATAGATAGATAGATAGATAGATAGATAGATAGATAGATAGATAGATAGATAGATAGATAGATAGATAGATAGATAGATAGATAGATAGATAGATAGATAGATAGATAGATAGATAGATAGATAGATAGATAGATAGATAGATAGATAGATAGATAGATAGATAGATAGATAGATAGATAGATAGATAGATAGATAGATAGATAGATAGATAGATAGATAGATAGATAGATAGATAGATAGATAGATAGATAGATAGATAGATAGATAGATAGATAGATAGATAGATAGATAGATAGATAGATAGATAGATAGATAGATAGATAGATAGATAGATAGATAGATAGATAGATAGATAGATAGATAGATAGATAGATAGATAGATAGATAGATAGATAGATAGATAGATAGATAGATAGATAGATAGATAGATAGATAGATAGATAGATAGATAGATAGATAGATAGATAGATAGATAGATAGATAGATAGATAGATAGATAGATAGATAGATAGATAGATAGATAGATAGATAGATAGATAGATAGATAGATAGATAGATAGATAGATAGATAGATAGATAGATAGATAGATAGATAGATAGATAGATAGATAGATAGATAGATAGATAGATAGATAGATAGATAGATAGATAGATAGATAGATAGATAGATAGATAGATAGATAGATAGATAGATAGATAGATAGATAGATAGATAGATAGATAGATAGATAGATAGATAGATAGATAGATAGATAGATAGATAGATAGATAGATAGATAGATAGATAGATAGATAGATAGATAGATAGATAGATAGATAGATAGATAGATAGATAGATAGATAGATAGATAGATAGATAGATAGATAGATAGATAGATAGATAGATAGATAGATAGATAGATAGATAGATAGATAGATAGATAGATAGATAGATAGATAGATAGATAGATAGATAGATAGATAGATAGATAGATAGATAGATAGATAGATAGATAGATAGATAGATAGATAGATAGATAGATAGATAGATAGATAGATAGATAGATAGATAGATAGATAGATAGATAGATAGATAGATAGATAGATAGATAGATAGATAGATAGATAGATAGATAGATAGATAGATAGATAGATAGATAGATAGATAGATAGATAGATAGATAGATAGATAGATAGATAGATAGATAGATAGATAGATAGATAGATAGATAGATAGATAGATAGATAGATAGATAGATAGATAGATAGATAGATAGATAGATAGATAGATAGA